>OX101788.1:14373199-14408199 GCA_944452715.1 Ophion slaviceki | reverse complement strand
CCATTGCCATCGATCTTTCGAGATTCAAGGGGCCGATCGATAGACGCGACTCATGGGGAAGCGATCTTGAATTCATCAGTCGCCATAATCTTCACGCGCTCTGACGATTTTTGAAGCTAATCCTTCAATGGTCGTGAATTGCAAAAAAAACCTCTTCATTTTCTCATTTTATTATTTCCTCATTACCTACAGTCGTTCTTTGCATTTTCCGACTGTAGATCGCTAATACGATTCCTAAAAAAACATTCAAGCAATCGTCACAGTTTAAAATCGACGAAAAAATCTTCAAAACAAAAAATCGTCATTGCATTCCGCCGGTCCACAACCCAACATCGTGTTCTTCCACAGTAGACGAAGTTCTGGCCAAGAAAGGAGAGCCAGGGCTTCCCGTGCAGAAATTTTGGCAGGGATACAGCTGGATTCTGACTTGTACCCCGGGCTCCCAGTCGGGATCTAGTCCGATATCGGATCAGATTCTAAGACTAAATGTAAGATCCGTAAACTGGATTCCATTAGGGATCCAGAACCGGATCCTTTAATGACTCTAAATAGATTCCCCATGGAATCATTGAGGAATCTTGGAAGGATCACGGGTAAATACAGGCTGAAATAAAATGGAAAAAATGGAATTATTGCATGTTAAATTTATTATAAAAATAATTAACATTTATACATTTTTGGTGAATTAAAATATCAATTTAAAAAATGAAAGGTAAGAACACGATAAAAAATGGAAAACTACGACTGGGTTATCGTTTTTTGGACTACTTGGCGTCCTTTGCGTCCATCTCAGTCTTTTGCGTTGGATATTCCTATCTATAGAAATTGGAAATTCCTATCTATAGATAGGAATTTTATAGATAGGAACCTCTAGATGGAAATTCCTACCTATAGATAGGAATTTCATAGTAATACCGAAAATACACGTGACGCCAAAATTTTCAAAGATATGCCATCGTCGTCATACATATTCCGATACGGATGCAAGTTGGATTCTAACCGGGTTACCGGTTTTGGGGAATCCATGACAAATCCTGATCGGGATTTGATCGGACATAGGGTATCCCTGTCAAAATTTCTGCACGGGTTCTAGTTCGTTTTGGGTTGGAAAAGTCTGATGTATCGGCCATAGGCCGTTTTCATCGTAAAATTAGCAAGCGATTCATATAGATGGTAGGTTCGTGTCGTATAAATTTGCAAGCTCGTTCAGCGTCATAAAAAGGCGCGGAGGTGGAAAAGAACGAGACGTATGTACCGAGGGAATCTGCCTCGATTCCAGTAATCACAGAACATTCGTTTCGATCAGCGTGACCAGGAGGGTCGAGTCTCCCACGACGTTTTCGCCAAGGGATATAACGCAACTTGTAAAAAAACGATCACGAGAGAGGGGGAGGGAGAGAGAGAGAGAGAGAGAGAGAGAGAGAGAGAGAGAGAGAGAGAGAGAGAGAGAGAGCTAGGATACGTGCAGCTTATATAGTCGCCAAGAAAAGGTGAGGTGTACGAGATGAGTGCGAACAAAACAAGAGTCGAACGACCAAGGGAAAAACAGAAAGGGTCAGAGCGAGCGAGAGAGAGAGAAGGAGCGGGAGATCGGCAAAGAGAGAGAAGAGGAGAATCGCCTAGAATTATGGACCACGGAGACGCGTACTTACGGTGCGTGGCCGATCCGTCCTGCAATTTCCTTAACTTTGCGGAACCGCGAACCGGTTCGTGGCATCGAGAGAGAAAGAGAAAGACTGTGTGTGTATGCGTGAGAGCAAAGTAAGATTCTGAGCGCCGCGCTCTCGCATCTCGCATCTCGGCAAAATAAGGAACACACATACAAATGCTAATGCTCGGCTCATAGCACGAGCAAATGAGAGCAAAAGAGCAACAGGAGCGCTTTTTCGCAATCGATTCGTTTCGGGATCTCTTCGGTACAACTCTTGGGAGGAAGGTTGAGGAGCTGGAGGGACGTCGGGAGATAATTTCTCCGTGAAGCTCGCTCGCGCTCTTTCCCCTTGCAAGGGCCTTTAATGGTGAGATTTTCGGGAGCACGCTTCGTTTACGCGATCAGGGCAGTTGTCACTTCCCTCTGGTTTGCGCGAATAATTCGCGATGATTTTTGAGAGTCGTAACTATTTTTGTCGCGATGTTGAAGTTCGGGTCGTTGGAAATGGATATTCAGTTTTGTCAACTGCTTACAATTTTTCGGCAGATTTAGACGGCAAAGTCACTGAAATCATTCTGAAGGATCCAATGTGTCAGGATTTATTATGAAAGTATTTATTCTCAATGGAAAGGCCTCCGGATTTATTCTGAAAGGATCCAATATTTCAGGATTTGTTCTGAAATTATTCTGCCTCAGGATTTATTCTGGAAAATCCAATACGTCAGGATTTATTATGAAATTATTCTGCGTCAGGATTTATTCTGAAAGGATCTAATATGTCAGGATTTATTCTGAAATTGTTCTGTCTCAGAATTTATTCTGAAAGGATCCAATATGTAAGGATTTATTCTGAAAGTATTTATTCTGAAAGGAAAGGCCTCCGGATTTATTCTGAAAGGATCCGATATTTCAGGATTTGTTCTGAAACTATTCTGCCTCAGGATTTATTATGAAATTATTCTGCGTCAGGATTTATTCTGAAAGGATATAATATGTCAGGATTTATTCTGAAATTGTTCTGCCTCAGAATTTATTCTGAAAGGATCCAATATGCAAGGATTTATTCTGAAATTGATTTGCCTCAGGATTCGTTCTGAAAGGATCCGATATGTCAGGATTTATTCCGAAATTATTCTGCCTCAGGATTTATTCTAAAAGGATCTAATTTGCCCACTAGATACCTATCTCTACTTCCTGATAGGGATATAGTGGACCATCACATTGGATCCCCATACTAAAACAGCACGCTCGTACTTTGGATTCTAATCGGGATTCCCCATTGGAATCCGATGTATGAATTCAATTGGAATATTCAACAGAGGATCCGATTCTTGATGAAACCGATCGCATCCTGTACGTTGAATTTTTAAACAAAATATTCAAAATGAGTGGATATTGACAATCGATTTGAATCACATCACTGAAAATCCACTCTAATTATCGTTGGATATTTATTTTACTGTACTTTGACATAATACCACCACACACGTACACGCTCACGATTTTTCTCGTGACTTTTCACATATTTTTTATTCGAACGTCGTAAGGATCCTCAAAGGGCGATCATCGGAGAACAGTGCAGAATCCAATAGGATCTCAATGAGGACTCCCTATGTGCGATGTCCTTACCAAATTCATTTAGAGACGTGGGTGCATCTTGGGACTTCCCAACAAATTTGTGCACGGGATCGCGAACGGATGTTTTTTGGGAGATCCAACAAACTCCGGTTAAGAATTACAAATTAAAAATACTCACACGACGTCAATCGGGAAATAGCGCGGAATCCACTTGGATTCCAATGTGGACTCTATATTCTGAGGATCTGGAGTCTCCCCGAAGAATTTCTGCACAGACCTTTGGGCGAGGCAGGAAATCCGCGTTTGTTTCGGAAATTTTATTCATGCGTTCAATGGAAATGGATTTTGGGGTCGTATCTTATCAACTTATTATCAATTATTTAATGAAGCGATTATGAAGACCACACTTTCCATATAATTATAAAAAACCGTCCACTATATAGTTTCATACATACTCATAATCACATTGGAGAAAAAAATCGTATCATGTGATGCTCAATGGTAATGAAATTGTTCAATATTGAGTATTTATTGAAGTACTTCCTCACAAATGCTGACGGGTATTGGGCGCCACCCTTTCGATAGAAAAACAGCATTTCCCTAGGTTCTTCTCGACGGGTCCAAATGAAACAAAGTGCAGGGAACTTCTGGAAGCGTTTATTTCTCCATACGAAAGATTGAGGAGTAAAAATTTCAGCTGTCTTCACACCAACTTCCCTCGGACAGATAGCCAAATGCAAAAAATTTCCAAGTTATGGCAATCGAATTCATCCATGGCAATCGAATTCATCGAATTCATCCTGAAAAAGACGAATGTACTAGAACTACAATTTTATAACGCGAATAAGATCACGAACAACGAAATACAAAATTAAAACGTGTGTTTAATGCAATCCACACTGACAATTTTTTTTTTAATTTAATTAGGATTTATTTAAATCAAATAGGTTTTTTCCTTGTCTCACGGCCTACTACGATCTTATTTGTTTCAAAGGTTTTGTTGTTGTTGTTTCGGCTATTCTTTTGACATATTAAATATATTCAAATTGAATTGATAAAGATTCGATTCAAATAAATCTTTATTTGCTTACAGTGTACACTGTAAATCTAAGTGTACTGTATGGAGAACATATTTCATAAATCCAAAAAGAAATGAAACACTTTCCAGACCAAATGAATTCATATAATTATATGTTGTATCACATAAACTATATCAACTAGTTAATATCATTGTGATAATTAGAAAGTTTTATCGAATAACATGCGATAGATTTTTCAAACATAACCTCCATATATATATATATATATATATATATATATATATATATATATATACACATATGTATAATTTCTCTCTCTTCACCCTCTCTACCCCCATTCCCCTTTGATATGTGTATTGCAATAAAGACAGCCCATTAGTCCAATCAAATAGAAAAATGGTTGATTCTATGAAAGTTCCATTTTATTTGAATAAAAAAAAAATCCAATAGATCCATTTAGCGGATTCCACTAAATTGTTTTTTTAACAGATGGAACCAAATCACAGATTTATTAGGATTAAATAAAATATTTGGTTATTGGACGATATTAAATAGATTTTAATTTAAATAAATAAACACATTTAAAACAAATATTTCCAATAATGGAATGCAATGAGAAAAATTTGGTTTCACGATAAATCTAGTTAATTCAAATTTAAAAAAATCAAATAGGCGCGTTTAGTTAATATCAATAGGATTTTTCTGTCAGTGCAACGACACAAACAAACTCGTTTTCTTTTTCGTGCTATCGGATGAGCCGATAATTACGATAGTCAAGCAATCGTTGCGATAATAGGTGCGGGGGTCTAGAATCGAGGTCGTGCGATTCCGACACACGAGCTTTAATATATATATATATATATATATATATATATATATATATATATATATATATATATATATATATATATATATATATATATATATTCTTGCCTATGGGACGGTGTGGTAGGCCTTTTTTGTTACAAAAATAATTTACCTGCTATACTACTAGAGGTAGACTAAGTCTCTTGCTCGTTTATTTTTCCTGGGCTCGAGTTTTTTCCCTTTATTGACCCTCTCTCTCTCTCTCTCTCTCTCTAACACGCAGGCTCAGGACATCTCGGACCGTTTCGTTCACTTTTTGCCACATTTTTAGAACGCAAAAATCACATTATGTCGAGGCATGCTCCCGCACGCATATTACGAGATCGACGAGAGAGAGAGAGAGAGAATATGTTGGTCGTCGCTCCTCTCGATCTCTCGGAGTGTATAGGTGCGTGTGTCGGTGTGCGTTACAGCTCGCGACTCTTCAGAAAGGCGCTTCTCTCACTACACACGATATCGTCTTTTACCTTGGCGTTTCCTCGCACGATGCTTTTTGTCTGCCTGAGTTTATAATAATTACGATCGTCTAGGCACGCAGGCACCGTCTCTCCTTTCCGAGAGAAAGAGGGAGAGAGAGAGCTGGAGAAAGAGACGACGAGAAGGTTCTCCAACAGCTAAGCTCTTGCCTCGCAAGCTTTTATACACGTACGTCCAGCACATAAAATAAAATGTTATAAATATTGGCGAGCAAATTAATTCTCGCGAAAAAAAAATTAAGTAAATAATGACTTTGTACTATGGGAATGCCTGTACATGATCGACAATTTCATTTTACCACAAAGCCACTAAATATCTGCGATCAAATTTATCGCCGGATAATTTATGTGCCTGTAAAAAAACGTCGATAAATTATACGTATACGTGACCTTTTATTGAAATATGTAAAATTAGTAAAAGTATTGTTTAGTATTTTGATTTTTTACGAATAAATTATGAATTTTATTATTATTTTATCATTTTCTGATTTATTATTATTTTCTGAGTTCCAACGTATACCCTTGGAGGCTTTTACGTATTGCCCATCCCAATTAGATCCTTTTCATCACTCCCTACCTTCCCTCATCCCCTACCGAATGTATAAAATGAATGGAAATATTTTTCCCCATTTACATTGTTTATGAATAAATCATGATGATGGTTATTATTATTATTATTTTCTAAGTTCCAACGTTTTTACGTATTGCCCTTCCCAATTGAACCCTTTTCTATCACTCCCTACCAAATATATAAAATTAATAACAATATTTTTTACTATTTGGATCATTTGTGAATAAATTATTGTTGTTATTATTTTTATTTCTTGAGTTCCAACGTATACCCTCGAGAGTTTTGATGTATTGATCCTTCCATTTGAACCCTTTCCTATCACTCCCTACCCGCACTTCGCTAATATAGCCCATACCTTCCGTTACGTCCACCGTCGTCTTAAGGTGGGAGCCTGAATTAGAAGGTCCAAAAAAGCGTTTTCGGGATGTTTTTTGGAAGGGAAAAGTTCAAGCGAGCCCAGTAAACATTGAGGTATCTTTTCATGTATATTTGAAACGTATAAAAAAAATTCAACATGAAACAATAAATGACTGCAGATTTATCAGCCTATTCCGTGTGCGTCTTGCCACTGCAGTCCCTAATTGGCGGGAAAGATGCAGCTCGTAATTCTTGACTGAAACAAAAAAACCAATAAAATCTTCAATTGTCATGTATTTTTCTTCTGGGTGAATTAAAAAAAAAGCTGAAAAAATCGTGAAATTATAACTTTTCTTAGGTTAAAAAAAAGCGTGTTAAAAAAACACTTCAACGTGCTATAAAAATCATTAAAAAATACTTTTTCAACGACTGGATTAGGGATTCGGCTGGCAACAAGGTGGACGCGTCTTCGGTGTAGCTCGTGATTCGAGAGCAACACCGATTAGTTAAAAGGTGATAGTGGAAAAGAAACTGCAGAAAAAAGAAGAGTGAAGTGTGGGGAACAAGTGGAGCTAATAGGCCTCAACTGGGAAGACCAGAAAGAGGAGTGAAAGTGAAGTAGAAATTGTGGAAACAATAAAGGAGGTTAGGTGAGAAGCTG
Organism: Ophion slaviceki; assembly: GCA_944452715.1. Classification (NCBI taxonomy): domain Eukaryota; kingdom Metazoa; phylum Arthropoda; class Insecta; order Hymenoptera; family Ichneumonidae; genus Ophion; species Ophion slaviceki. Next base: position 14,400,998 of record OX101788.1, on the reverse strand, counting down.
GTCAGAGAAAGAGATGGAAGATGTGGGGAAGAAGGCCGCGAGCGACAGTAAGGAAGCGCGGCAGAAAGAGGAAGCTGGTAGAGAAACGGAGGCTGCAGTCGGTAAAAAGCGGAGAGGCCGGCCACCCGGCGCGCCCAACAGAAAAGGAAAGGGCAAGGCACCAATAAGCAGCTTGGACAAATTTTTAACACCCAACTGGATGGGCACAGAGGGCGACAACGGCGAAGACGATCCCGATGGCGAACTGGAAGGGGAAGAGGAGAACGATGCCTTTCGCACAAAGAACAAGCTAACGAGATCGCCAGAAAATAAAACAAAAAAGATGACGTACGAAGAGGCTCATAGGCAAGGAAGTAGAGAAGCGGAGACGGAAACAGAGCATGCACCGGAGGACAACGAGGGGAATTTGGCTGGAGAGAAAGAGACGCAGTCAGATGGAGAGAAAGAGAGGGAAGAGATGACAGGCAAAGAAGACATGGGCAGAGACGACGGGATAAGGAGCGGGAAAAACCACACGAGGGAGAGCTCGGAACAGCAAGGGGGGGAGTGGTATGACATACAACGAAAAATGAAGGAGGTGATGCAACAGTGGAAAAAAGAGTGGGAGAACTCGTGGAAAGAAACACTACAGAAGGAACTCAGGACGGTAGTGAAAGCAATGAAAGAAGTTTTTGATGAAAGCGAGCAACAAAAGGTAAAACTAGAGGAAAGCGAGCAGCAAAAGGGAAAACTGGAGGAGGAATTAGCAATAATGCAAGCTAAAATGTGGGCAGAAGAGGCAAAGTGGGAAGTAAGGTGTCAGAACAAGGAGGTAAGGATAGAGGTACTAGAAGCCAAAATCACCTCTCTACAAAATGAATTGCAAGTGGAGGAAGCAAATAGACGTGTGGAAGAGCAGAAAAGGCGCCAGGAAAAGGTAAAACCATTCGGGGAGGAGGACGAGAATGGGAACGTGAGGGGGGAAAAGGACCAAAACCGAAGGGGAGACAACGAGGGAATAAACTACACAGATACCGGGGCTACGGCGGGGGACAAGGAAGAGCCGTGCTTCACCCGTGATGACAGACGTAGCAGCAGAAGGAAGGAAGAAGGAGGAGAGGATCAAAGACAGCACAATAAAGAACAACCGAAGCAACCGAAGTATCCGGGCAGAATGCGGAAGGAGGAATGGGAAAGAGAAAGTGAAGAAAGAAGAAGAAGGCGATCCAACATTGTCATCAGAGGAATAAGGCGTACCAACAGACAACCAGAGTACGAAGCCACAACCAAGATACACCGCCAGACAGGGATACGACCGATCATCAAGGACTGGTGGTGGACAGGGAAGGGGCTACTGGTGACCTTAGGGGGAGTAAGAAATAAGGCAGAGATTATGAAAAGTAATTACAGAAGAGGAGGGGGAGAGTTGAGCATCACGGACGACTGGACCTACAGAGAACGAGAAGTCCAGCGATGGATTGAATATATGGCGGAGACACGAAGGAGAGAAGGAGAGGAAATACGAACGGGCCATCAGAAAATCAGAATCGGCGGAAGATGGCGCCGATGGAACGAGCTGGAAGGAGACTGGGAAGAGGATCACGGAAGATTCGACGACGAAACAAGAAGAGGGAGGGCTAGAGGGGGGTTTCGGGGGTTTCGGGGGTTTCGCGAAGACGAAAGAAGGAATAAGCAATACGGGGGGTTCAACTAGGATAATATCTTGGAATATTGCGGGGGGGAAAAAAATTAGTGACTCGTGGGACTTTCTGAAAAAATATGACGTAATTGCTTTACAAGAAACCTGGATTGAGGAGAAAAATGAAAATAAAATGTTAAGCGGTTTGGACAAACAATTTAAATGGTATACGAAACCGGCGGCAAGATTGAATAAAAAAGGGAGGGCGATGGGGGGGCACTTGTTGGGAATAAGAAAAAACATTGCACATAAGGTTTCGATAACAAGGTGGAAAGAAGGGCTAATAATAAAGGGGTTTAAAATGGGTAAAAGCGCCGAGAAAATAGCGATCGTAACAATGTACAATAACTGCGGTATCGGAAAGCTATCCCATGAGCTGTCAGAAGAGGTGAAAGAATTAGAGGAAGAAGGGGAAAGTGTAATTATAATTGGGGACTGGAATGCAAGAACCGGGGAAGAGGGGGGGAGCATAGGCGAAGATGATGATGGAAAAGGAAGAAGGAAGTCCAAGGACAAAACGAAAAATTCAGAGGGGCGAAAACTTTTGAACTTTTGTTATAACAATGGACTCGTGATACTAAACGGGCGTTGTGAAGGGGATTGGGAGGGACAATATACGTATGTCGGAGAAAAAGAAAGAGACGGTTCGGTAATAGATTACATTATTATCAATGAGGCGAAAGACTATCTGGTAGCGAAATTGAAAATAGAAACGAGGGTGGAATCGGACCACCTACCAGTAACAATTGAGATAGACTCACAGCCAGGAGGAAGCGAGAGAATGAAAAAGGAAGAGGTGAGCAATGAAGGAGTAAGAATTCTCAGGTGGAAAGAGGAGCTAAGAAAGGAATATGAGGAAAAATTTCGAGAAAACTGGGCGAAAACAGACCCGGTACAGGGGGGAGAAGATAGGTGGGAGAGGCTAAAGAACATCATAGAAATGACGGCAGAAGAAGTAGGGATGACCGCGAAGATAGGAGGAAATAATCAAGGGGAAAAGAGAATACCGGTAGAAATAAGAGAACAAAGGAAAACAGTGTGGACACACCTGAAACGATATCTACGGGCGAAAACCAGCGAAGAGAAGGGAGAATTGAAGGGAGGCCTAAAGGAAGCACGCAAAGAGTTAAAAGCAATAAAGAAAAGAATACAGAGACAGAACTTGGAAACCAAATGGAAGATGGTGGAAAGATGTAGGAACGTAGGGGATCTGTGGAAGGCGATCCAACCCTTCAGATCGAAGCGACTAAACGTAGGCAGACACGTTAGCAAAGAGGACTGGAGGAACCATTTCTGCGAATTATTAGGAGGAGAGGGAAGAGAAGGGACAGAGGGAGGCGAGGAATTAAGGGGAGAGGAAGAGGAAGAGCAGGAGGAAGACATATGGACGTTAAGGGCGAACCGGGAAATAGATTTGAAGGAAGTGGAGAAAGCCCTAAAGGGGATAAAAAATGGAAAAGCAGCAGGGGAAGACGGGGTGGCGATAGAATTTTTGAAAGCCATGACAGGGGAGGGATACGAAGAACTAAAAGAGATCATAAATGAATTTTGGCACAGAGGGGTGTTGGCGAAGGGATGGGAGGTAGGGAGAATCTTTCCCATATATAAAGCAGGGGATGTCAGCTGTGCAAAAAACTATAGGGGAATCTCGCTATTAAACACGGGATATAAACTACTAGCTTCCATAGTAACAGGTCGGCTTAGAGGATGGCTGGAAGGTAAGAAAATTTTGAAAGAAAGTCAGGCGGGCTTCAGGAGCGGACGGGGGACGAGGGACCACTTGTTTGTTTTGAATGCTTTAGTAAATAACAAACTAAAGAATAAAGGGGGTAAGTTATTTGCGGCATTCGTAGATTTTAAGGCGGCTTTCGACACAGTAGACAGGGAATTGCTGATAAAGAAATTGGGCGAGATAGGGGTGAGAGGGAGAATGTATAGGATGATTAGAAAAATATATGAAAAAAATATAAACGAGGTCATTACAGGGGAAGGGGTTACTGAACGCTTTGAGACAACGAGAGGGGTGAGGCAGGGTTGTCCCTTGAGCCCGTCCCTCTTTAGTCTCTTCATAGAAGACATGGATAACATATGGAAGTCGAGAAATGAAGGAGGTACGGTGATAGGAGGGGAGAAGATATTTGCCCTTAAATTTGCAGACGATATAGTGTTGGTGGCAGATGAAGAGGAGGGACTGGGGGCGATGTTAAGAACACTGGAAAAGTATGTTAAAAGAAATAGGCTAACTGTCAACATAAAAAAGACTAAAATAGTTAGATTCAAGAGGGGGGGCAGAAGCAAGGAGAAGCAGAAATGGAAATACGGGAAGGAAGAACTGGAAATAGTTAAAGAATACCGGTACCTAGGGGTAGTTTTCTCGACGGGTAATACCTTTGAAAAACACCTGAAAATCATAACAGGAAAAATAAGAGGAGCAACAAACGCGACATGGGGAACCTTTAAAAGGGCAGGGATAAACAGTCTGAAGAGGAGAATGTATCTAATGGAGGCCATAGTTAAAAGTGGGATGCTATACGGAAGCGAAGTTTGGGGGTGGAAGAAACGGGAGGTAGTTGAGAGGCTACAAGCGGGGTATGTTAAAATGGCAATGGGCCTCAATAGGAACACGCCGGGTTATATTTGGCGGATGGAAGCGGGGTGCAGGAGCATAACGGTGGAAATGTGGAAAAGAGCGGCAAACTATTTATTAGAAATTATGAAGATGGAAGACGAAAGATGGCCGAAAAAATGTCTAAAAGAGGAAGCGAGAGGAATACTAAATGGGAAACCAACGAAATGGGGAAAGGAGGTGAAGGAAGCATTGGAAGAAGTGGGAGAAGGAGGGCTGTGGAAAGCCATCGCAAATAACGACGTAAGAGAAATGAAGAGAATATTGGAAAGGGGAAAGAAAACAAAAATAGACCAGGAAATTCAGCAGGACTGGATTAAGATCGAAAAATCAACATACTGTAAACAGTACAAAAATAGGAAACACACAGTAGAAGCGGAAAAATACTGGGAAGAAAGAAACATATCAATGGATATGAAGGAAACATGGGCGAGGTTAAGATGCGGAAACGTGGGAAAAGATGGGAAGAAGGGATACAACGATAACAGATGCAGGGCGTGCGAAAAGGAGGAGGAAAACTTAGGACACATTTGCACGTGTCCTAAAATCAGAGAAAAAATCAAAAAAGAAATCGTAGAAGACCTAGACCGGTGGTTGGGAGACGAGGAGGGAGAACGGATAGAGGAGAAAATAGAGGCGGAATTAAAAAAGAAGCTGCAGACACAACTGTGTACTTATGTTAAAGAATTCGAAAGGTTGGTCAGGGAAATAACAAATGATGAAAGGGAAAAGAGACAAAGAGAGCTGGGAAAAGAAATAGAATAAGGAATAGAATATAAGTAGATATAAGAGAACGTATGTAAAAACGATTGGACATGGCGGAGGGGGTCAATTATGTAAACACCCGGAGAGGGTATACTTGAAATAAACTGAATACTACTACTTTTTCAACGACTTTTGAAATTAACTTGGAAGAGATTTTTATACTGCAGAAAATAAACTTCGGTTTGATTCATTAGGTCGTTCAGTTCTTTTTGCTGTCACGCTCGCCAATTTGGAAAAATCGTGAAAATGAAAACTGGAGAAAACGCGCTTCAAAGTTTTCAATAGGAGGAAATATCAAATATCAATCGCTTCTCTGCTTTTGGCCTTGTATCTTTGAAAATATTTACAATTGGCCTCTGTAACTTTGTAAATATATTCTTGGATAGTTTGTCTATCGATTTGAGCAATAAAAAACGCGATTTTTCGGACCTTCTAAGTCAGGCTCCGGCCTTAAGCTACACTATGCCACATTTGCCGAGGGTTCGGGGAAACTGTAGAAAACCCATATTCTTCTTATTCTCTGGTGTACGAAAGTTTCACTCGAGTATCTACACCAAGGTCTCAGAAGTATTGGCCTTCCGGTGTCTGGTTGAGGCGCCAGCCGGTGCAGAGGGCTAAACGGTCACCGCCGGAGCCCAACCCCGAGTCCATCCACCAGAGTCGGTAAAATTAAAAATAAAAAGAAACTTAAAAAAAATATACGATCATATAGTCTTGTAAAAAACTTAATACTAATAACCATGCCAAAGTATATAAAAATGTAATGCAAATGTTGATTGAAATATATTAATAACATATTAATATATGAACTTTCACGAAAGGTTTTTCCACGTGGTTAGACAATCTAATATTTCTGTAATTTACTGAACCTTTGTCATGGCTCCACTGTTGAAAACAAGGCGCTCTGATTTGCGACGAATTAAAAATTACGTGCACCAAGCAATTACGTTTCCCGGCAAATGCAATTTATATATCAAAAATCGGGTATAAGTTGTCGGATATGGAGCACCGCGTTGCGATAAATAAGAAAATAGTGCGGGACAGAATAACCCGAAGTTGCGTTTGTTATTAATCGTTTCATTGCTTTCGTGATAAACTTTTATGCCGATGGGTACTGACATGTCTTATATCGTACATTCACTTGTACTACGACATCAATTCTCCTCGTCCACGTGGGTAGTTGTGGTGATAAATACGCGAGCGTCTCTCTCTCTCTCTCTCTCTCTCTCTCTCTCTCTCTCTCTCTCTCTCTCTCTCTCTCTCTCTCTCTCTCTCTCTCTCTATATATATATATATATATATATATATATATATATATATATATATATATATATAGGGTGTCCCATTTTAATCTTACACCTGAATTTTCTCGAAAAATATTGCTCGGACGAACTATTGTGTGGAACAAAACTTCTAGGGATTGAAGGGGGACGTTTGAAACAAATTTATTTGAGGAGCCAAAATTCAAAATGGCGGCGTTACAAAGGCTGACATGTTTTTTTCAAACGGAAACATAACTTTTTTTATTGCCAAAAAATTTGTCAGCTGAAAACTAAAAACTTTTGTTGAAAAAATTTTTTGATAAAGTTCATAGTTTTCAAGTGAGAACATCATTTTCAATTATTTCAGATGTATCCAGGATTTGTGTGTGTGTGTGTGTGTGTGTGTGTGTGTGTGTGTGTGGGCGCGTGCGTGTGTGGGCGCGCGTGCGTGTGCGTGTGCGTGCGTGCGTGCGTGTGTGTGTGTGTGTGTGTGTGTGTGTGTGTGTGTGTGTGTGTGTGTGTGTGTTTTTGAATGTATGACCACTTGAACAAAAAAAGAATCAAATTTTTTTGTTGAAAATTTTGTTTTTTTTTGTTTTTTTTTTGTTTTCAAATTTGGACGATATTTCATGAGAAAATTTTGGGGGAAAATCGATGAAAAATAGTTTTTTTCCATTTTAATAGCGTTTGTGCCATTTTCAGGCCCAAAAACGTGTTTCTTTAAATCCTTGACGAACTTTGATCACGATGGGTAGAAAAACACACACACACACAAATCCTGGATACATCTGGAATAATTGAAAATGATGTTCTCACTTGAAAACTATGAACTTTATCAAAAAAATTTTTCAACAAAAGTTTTTAGTTTTCAGCTGACAAATTTTATGGCAATAAAAAAAGTTATGTTTCCGTTTGAAAAAAACATGTCAGCCTTTGTAACGACGCCATTTTGAATTTTGGCTCCTCAAATAAATTTTGTTCAAACGTCCCCCTTCAATCCCTAGAAGTTTTGTTCCACACAATATTTCGTCCGAGCAATATTTTTCGAGAAAATTCTGGTGTAAGATTAAAATGGGACACCCTGTATATATATATATATATATATATATATATACACACAGGGTGTTCTGTTATGAATGGATAATCCTGCAACTGTCGATAAGTCAGATTATGTCCTATTATATGATGGAATTTCAGATTAGTAAAAGTCCCACGGTTTTCGAGGTTCTGGGCTTTTTCTTGTTTTTTGAAAAAAAAATCATCTGCTTTTGGTTTTTTGCATGCCTTTTCTTCAAATGATATGAATCAACAATAACTAAGCAACTTTTTAGAGTAAGTAGCACGATATGCGTAGTACATTTTTTTTACACCGCAGGCTATCAAAATCAGATGTTCCAATTGGTTTGTATGAAATCTCTGCATAAGATCTTTTTTCATAAAGTTCCCTTAACATTTAAAGTTTCAAAGAAGACTTTTGAGGATAAAACAAATAACCAAGAGTATTTTTATAAATACCGGGTCAAAAAAGTTAACATTTGTAGAAATAGCATGCGAAAAACCAAAAGCAGATGATTTCTATCCCGAGAAGCCGTGGGACTTTTACTAAACGGAAATTCCAGCATATAGTCGGACATGATCTGACCTATCGACAGCTGCAGGATTATCTATTTATAACAGGGCACCCTGTATACAGATATATACACGGTGTCCCTCTTATCTCTGTCACCCAAAATAACTCGGTAATTATTGACGTCACAAAAAAATGTTCCAGACAAAAGTTGTACGGTATGAAGGCCATCAAATGCGACCATTTTTTTTTTATTTTGGTGGAGGCGCCTCCGCACAGTGAAGGTCACCTTCACTTTTTAAAATGGAATGGTACATTTTTTATCAACCATCTTGCGGAGCACCTCAAGCCGCATAAAAAACATTCAAAGGGGGTCAAAGTCGTTCAAGGTCATTCAAGGTCAGTATCGATTATGCAAATATAATAGGTGACCTTAAATGACCTTGAACGACTTTGACCACCAATGTTTTTTATGCGGCTCAGATGCTCCACAAGATGGTTGAAAAAAATGTAACATTCCATTTAAAAAAGTGGAGGTGACCATTGTGTGTCAGCGCCTCCACCGAAAAAAAATGGTCGCATTTGATGGCCCTCTTCACCCAGCACATCTTTTGTCTGGAACATTTTTTTGTGACGTCGATAATTACCGAGTTATTTCGGGTGGCAGAGATAAGAGGGACACCCTGTATATATATACGTATGTATATGTGTATATGTTCGAATAGAGTCGTCGCGGGAAATTGTCGGTTATCCTTACGCGATAAAATTTCAAAGTGTCCGTGAGGCCTCTCTATCGCCTTCCCCCCTCCCTCCCCCTCTTTTTATTAAGCGGACGACCCTTTCGGGAAAATTGTTCACAACATTAATAAGATTTATGTGTGTACGCTCGCTCGTTATACATTTCCGACTTGTGTATTATCTTTCGGCGGCTCTAGTGTAAATCAGAACTTACGGACAACCAAGGAAAGCCCGAGCCATAATCCAAAGCACCTACAGAGATGTTTTATTCCCACTTATTAGAGTATCATAAAATTTGCTCGATTCTATACGGCAAATCGCGTAATAAACACACACAGACAAACAATTGTGTCCGGGGCAAAACGAGTCAAGTCGATTATTCTATTTCATTCTTTGAGGCGTCTAAGAAATCCTCGTAACCTTTTAGAAAGTCGATCCAATTAAGCGCGATACCCTGTACTTTTTGTAGGTATAACAGCACCTCTGGCGATCAAGAAATTCTCAAAACTCACTAGCTTAAATGAAAGATTAGGCTTGCACAAATTTTTTGAAATTTGCAGCGTTGGAATGCGATGATTTTTTGTCCATTTCTGTATTCCTTTGTTCTTATTATTATGCAGAACGTTTCTTGCAGATTCAGGCTGTAAATTTCTAGATAGGGGCCAAAGAATCGATTGAGAGAAAGGTAGATGGCGTAAACTTGCTTAAGGGGGAAGATACCTTTAGGCGAGGAAAACATTGCTGATTTTCATGATTTTTTTTAAGGGAAAGATTTCTTCACCATTATCGAGACTTAGGGTGTGTTTTATTACTACTTCTGGCTGATACATGTTAAAAAAAATTAATCTTAAAAAATGGCGGAGGTATGGCACGGTATTCTAAACGGGTTGCAGCGGATGTTGTCAGACGGCGTGACACGTAGCGTAGGCAGGATTAATCTGAAAAAAAAACAACGGAGATTTTCCTTTCATTAACACTCATACGCAGGATATGAACCAAGAAAAAGTGAGAAATGTTAAAAATCCATGAAATGGTACGCTTTGAAACAAAAAGATTAAATTTTCGGAAAAATGGCTACGTTTTGCAATAAGAATTCTTTTTTTTTCCACAAGCATTTAGGGTCATCTGTTAGACAATAAGGTTAGAAAGATTTAGACCAAATTTTATCAGAACCGGTCGATTAGTTTTTTTAGATATACCTGAGGCCAACATTGAAAATGCAATTTAGAAGACTATTCCATACCTCCAACATTTTTGAAGATTGATAAAGAAATACCATGTAACAGCCAAAGGTAGTTATAAAAGGTAAGTCTAAAAAATGGTGAAGAAATCTTTCCTTTAAAAAAAATCGGGAAAAACAGCAATTTTTTTTATCGCCTAAAGGTATCTCCCCCCTTAACGAAAATTTGGTTAATCAAAAGAAACTACATTGCCTTCCAACGAGACTTCCATTGTAATATCGAAATTTTGCAAAGTATAGTGAATTTGTTTCCTTACGCACTCAAAAAATCCCATTGACCGGTAATGCTAGTTTAGCCCTTAGGAGTCACACTTAGCTAGAATCACGTTATAGTCATACTGGGTCCATGGGACCCAGGCGTTTTAAAATTGTTATAAATAATGAAATAATGCATCGAGCGATATGAAAAAAATAGTGAGGTATAATTTGAACCTTGTTTAATACAAGGATATTGGTTAGAAATCAAAAATTAAATTTTAAATATTCAAAAAAAATTATGCAAAAAAAACGTGAAAAAGGATTTTTTTTACCAAAATTGCTGTAACTCTTGTAATTATTGACGAAAAAAATGGTTTTATAACCTGGAGACAATGTACTTTGAAATAGATATAGCGGTTTCTGTGGACTTTTCAAAAAGTATATTTATTTCATCCAACGCAGGTGCGATTTAGAAGGAAAGAATTTTAAACGCTTACGCATGTAAAAAAATGTATGTTTTATTGGAAAAAAAAAGTTGTGCGGCATCAAATTAATTTGTTTGGGTCCCGTGGACCCAGTGTGACTATTAAGGGTTGGCGCATGGTTTCTGTTGCGATTGGAATACCTTAAAGCTTCGCTATCTTAGAGTTCCCCAGTTTTTTCATATTTTGTATGCTTATAGGTATATATAGATTTTTTCATAGGTTTTTTTTTCATATTTTGTATGCGTATAGGTATAAAATTCGCTTGGAAGTGTTTCGCTTTCGCAATGTTTAGCATTCGGTCGGTACAACTCTCGAGGTGATGAGAAAAATTGCTGTCGTCTCTATCACAGCATGAGAAAAATTATATGATGTTGAAGTTTGCATTGTCCAAGTTTGCAGCGAAGCAGCGGATTTTTTTTTATTCGCAATTTTCGATGATCAACTACTTGCTTCGTGTGTTTGACGTACAAGAAATATGTATCGATTATGAACGAATGCCGGAACTCACCCTTAGGAGGGGGTGAAAAATCGAGGAAATTGTATCTACCGATGTAACGTGGATTGCACATTTACTTTCTCAATATTTACATCAAGGTGCTCAAAAAACGAGCCTAAGAAAGCTTTGATGATCTTTGAGTCCCGGAACCCACCCTTAGGTGGGTTAAAATGTAGAAAAAAGGAACACAAAAAAGTTTGTTCTATTCCAATTATGCAAACTTTCACAAAATTAAGGTTGAAGTACCTCTGTATGACACTGCATGAAAAATGGCTGAATTCCGACTTTTTTTTTCTGGGAACTGGTTGGTGAAAAAGGAACGCATTTTTTTCAACACAAGGCACATATATTAAGAGCCTTAAAAAAACATCAAAAATACAGAAAAACATAAACGGTACATGAAATCTAAAAACCAAAAGGGTCATTAAAGTTAACAATAAATACGAGTTGCTGACGATCGTCGATTTTTAAATAATTTTTTTCTTAACAACGCGGCGACGAATTGAAATTCGAGCATAAAATATATATTTTTAAAAAGTCATCATTTTTTGGTAACTATGGAAAACTGAAGATAGATTTTTTTAAAGTGAGATTGCCGACGACATTCGAATGTTTTTCATCGTATTTCCTGTAAATTTGGGGCAGGGTTGAAATTCCGAACTTTGAATGATCAGAAGGCTCAAAACTCTGAAAGAACGCGAAAGACCAAAACTCCGAAAATCTGAACACCGTCAAAATAATTCGGCTATGGAAGTTTTTAAAGTTTCAAAATTTTCAATAAATCTCTTCAATAGTCTCATTATTTGAAGAATTTTTTTTTTTATTAAGAAGTGATTTTGCGTCAATTTTGAAATTTGTCGAGGCAATGTTATACGTTCTACATTATTTACAGTCAACTGTGTAGACTTTCGCTGGGATAATCTTGACGAACCTTATAATTTCGGAACATCAAAATTAAGAATTTTAAACCGTCGGCGCATTCAAAGTTCGGAATTTCAACCTGGCCCTCATGTCAAGATAATGCCAGCGGAAGTCTACACAGTCGACAGTAAATTATGTAGAACGTATAACATTGTCTAGACAAATTTAAAAATTGACGCAAAAATACGTCTCGATAAAAAAAATTCTTGAAATAATTCAACGATTTATTGAAAATTTTGAAACTTTTAAAACTTCCCTAGACGATTTATTGTGACGGTGTTAAGATTTTCGGAGTTTTGGTCTTTCGTGTAAAATTATTTCGGAGTTTTGAGCGTTCTGACCATTCAAAGTTCGGAATTTCAACCTGGCCCCATCTTGAATTTCGGAACATTAAAATTCAGAATTATAAACCGTCGGAGCATTGAAAGTTCGAAATTTCACCCCGGCTCCGTAAATTTGGAAACAATTAAATTTTTTGGGAATATACTCAAAATATGATACTATCGAATGAAAATATTTTTGGAAAATGCAATTTTTTCACCCACCCACGTAGATGTAGCCCGTTAACGTCTCTTGATCGCGAGAGCTAAAAACAACAATGATGGCTCAATGGATGGATCAAATACAGCACCCCGGAGCCTAGCTTCCATCCATCCCCGGATATTTTAAGAACGACACAAAAAAAAACATTATTTTTTACTTCTTCATTTCCGCGTGTTGATTCGTTTTTTACCTTCTCTTCTTCTCATGATCCTTATTGCGCTCGGTCGCCTCGCGAGCACGTACATTGCTCGGTATCGTGCGTGTACGTGCTCCACGTAGCCGCGAACAGATAACGAGAAGTTCGCCCATATAACGCAAACGTCGCGAGTATCGTCGGCTTGGCCCCCAGCGCGTGCTTTTCGCATTCCTGTTTTGTTATTTCGAAATTTATTATTCTCTCCTTCTCGTTAGCGAATGATAATTCTTCGCTAGGCGAGCGCGTGACCAAGGTGCCTCGCGAGTTCGATGAGATTGACGAGCTCCTGCTCGGTGGCGTGTTATTGCGCGTAACTGCCTTGAACTTTGCATCGTCGGTACGGAACGATTTTTTTCCCCCTCTTGTGTATCTCTATGAAGAATCCCTTCGGCAGTTTCGGGATTTACATCTCTGATGATGATAGCAAAAAATGTGCGAGCAATTTTCGTAACCTAAATTCATCCACAAACAGGCGGTGAAAAAAGAAAGAACTGATTGTTGCATTACAGTGATGAAAACGATGTCTGCGATGCGAGGCGTATGTTTTGCCACGAATTGCCGCGGCATAGAAATTACCCGTCGCAAATACATTACGAAGCAATTGATTTCGTTTTTTTTTTGTTGCTCGAAGACACGAGCGAGCGAGGAATCGCATAGCCATTTTTATTCGCAATGTTCTCGCGTATGTGCAAATCGCGTTTCTTCGCACTGTAATCCTTGTACCTGGCAATTTATTTCGTCCGATTGTCTACGCGCACGTATATACGTATCTATACGTATCGCAGTCCCAAAGCCAAACGGGCTTGGAGAGAATCGTTGCGCATCGACGATACCGCCTTTATGATTTGCGTGCATCGATTTACTAGTGCGTCGAGCACTGAAAGTCACAGGGACGGAAACACCCGAGTCGACGTATCGCGGTGCGCCGCACTTACGCCCCTCTCCCTGCCAGTCGCTGATCCACACGCGTGATATCTTCTCGCTCCTCGTTAATGAAATTAATTGCTCGTGATCACGGGGCCGTATAAAGCAATCCTGCGTATTGAGGAAACGATACCGAGTCTACCAGAACTCATATCCTTTCGCTTCTCGTCGTCCTCGATACGCTGAGCTTTCTATACAACGATCCTCTTGCTCCTTCCATATGTTGGACATATGTGAAGGTTTTTTTTCTCGTTTTTGTTCCCTGAGTTCCAACGTATACCCTTGCGGGATTTTACGTATTGACGTTTCCAATTGAATCCTTTCCTATCACTCCCGCACTATTCTGATCTAACCTCACTTCCGCTGCGTCCACCGCCGTCTTGAGGCCGCAGCCTGAATGAGAAGGTTCAAAAAAGCGTTTTTTCGGGATTTTTTTTGGAAGGGAAGGAAACAAGTGAACCCAGTAAACATTGAGGTGTCTTTTCATGTGTATTTGAAATGTAATTAAAAAAGTTTTCAACATAAAAGAATAAATGACTACAGATTGATCAGAGCCTATTCCATGTGCGTTTTGCCACTGCAGTCCCCAATCGGCGGGAAATATGCAGTTCGTAATTCTTGACTGAAACAAAAAAACCAATAAAATGTTCAATTGTCATGTATTTTTCTTCTGGGTGAATTAAGAAAAAGCTGAAAAAATCGTGAAATTATAAATTTTCTCAGGTTAGAAAAAAATGTGTTTAAAATAACACTTCAACGTGCTATAAAAATTACTTAAAAAGACTTTTTCAACGACGTTTTTTAATTCACTTAGAAGAGGTTATCATACTGAAGAAAGTAAACTTTGGTTTGATTCAATTAGTCGCTTAGTTTTTTTTTTGCTATCACGCCCGCCAATTTGGAAAAATCGTGAAAATGAAAACTGGAGAAAACGCGCTTCAAAGGTTTTCAATAGGAGGAAATATCAACATCAAATATCAATCGCTTCTCTGCTTTTGGCCTTGTATCTTCGAAGATATTTACAATTGGCCTCTGTAACTTTGTAAATATATTCTTGGATAGTTTATCTGTCGATTTAAGCAATAAAAAACATATATTTTTAGGACCTTCTAATTTAGGCTCCGGCGTTAACGGGTTACACCTAGCCGATGGCTGGAAAAAAAGGAATTATCGTGATTTCTTTTCTCGGAAAACGTGTGCAGGTTTTTCATTTTTTTTACATTAAGGGGGGAAAGCCCTTTACAATGTTCAAAAAATCGATTCTTTTCACATATTTCGAAAGTATAATATATTGAGAGTCTACTGGAAAATCGAAAAATCGAAATATAAAATGTTTACGAAGTTCTAGCCAATAGTCAAGAGCGCGCCGGGACTAGAATTCTAGATTTATTAGGGATAGGTATAGGGACGAGGATTCTAGAATTAAATCCTTATAGTGACGAGTTGACTGTTATAAAAAGTGTGTATATCGGCCACGTAGAAAACAGAATGGGCATCAAACTCCGAAACGTAAGTACAGAAAAAAAACTTCCAGGAAAAGGCGAATTAACAGACAAAATTGTAAAAAAAACTCACAAAATATTATGATTTGAGTATTTAAAGAAACATAAATAGTGTTGAAAATATGAAAAAAGAAAATATGGCTATTTATTACCATACTTTTTCAAAGCTGGTGCAAGTGGCAAAAAGATCTTACTCCATTACTTGGCGATGAGATGAAACAGCATCTCCTACCAGTTTATAAATATTTGTCCAGGGACGGATTACTTCACAGATACTTGGGTGGCAATGCCCAAAATGCTAACGAAAGTTTTAACGCGACATTTTGGCGATTAGCTCCAAAGCACCTGCATTCTGATCTGAAAATCATTTAAATCTCAGCCTACATTGCTGCTGGGGTATTTAATAAAGGCTTCCACTCCATTTTGAAAATGATGAACGCATTGGATATAATTGTTGGCACCTACTCCCAAGTCTTTGCCGAAAACACCGAGGCGCGGCTGGGGAGGCAGAACCGAAGAAGTCTTTCTGAGACAAAAGTAGGACAGAACGGGGTCACCTGATCATGATTTCGTTCTAATCAGTATAGTTCTGAATTAATGAAGTGATAAGTAATGATATCGTTTAAAATAGATAGGTTGTTTATTCGTTTATGTAACACTACAAAAAACGGTGATAAAAACGTTGCATGCTAGACCAAACTCCCGAAAGAAACAGATCATCCGAAATTTAAAAAATCAAACACATTTAGGTTTTGCACGAAGTTATCTAGTGCTTGGACGAAGGACTTAATAAAATATCGAATTTTCCGTGAGAAAAACGCACTATTTTCGTTGATAAGAAGAAACTATGCATCGAATGAAGAAAATTCTTTCGTTCAAACACTGCTTTTTGGTATGTAAAAGAAGCTTGCAAAATTTGAAGTTGATCGGTGCAGTGATTTTTGAAATATTGTGGTCACCGATTTTGAAAGAATAATTTTGAGAAAAACGCGTTTAAAGTTTTCCGGTGCGCGGAAACTACCTATAAACGCCCGCAGCTTCCTCAATTTTGGACGGATCGACTTGAAATTATCGGAGAATTTTTTTCAAATGTTGTATTTCGAGAATCCGCTGAAAACCAAAAATTGATGTTTTTAAAAATTTGAACTACAGGGTGTCTCAAAATGATTGCGCTTCATTTTTTGTTGTGGCGAACATAGAGTACCAATCTTTGACAACTGGCATTAGGAAGTATTGAGGTTTAGTCATGGAGTATTACACGATCGAGCAACGCATAGAAATTGTTAAAATTCACTACAAAAATAGTGAGTCGCAGTGAGTGCGTGTGTTGACGAATGTCCTTCCACCTCGATTCGCTATCGTGTTCAGCAATTGAACATTTCAAGATGCTATGTGCAGCAAATTTTGACGAAAGATCTGCATATGCATGCTTACAACCCGAGTGGAAAACGTAACTCATCACCGCCTAACCACAAGTTACTAAAGTTACGTTCCGAATCGCCGTTAGCTAGCCGTCTTAGCTATTCACTACCCAGTCTTGTAACGCTTTGGACATCTAGTTCCTGAATACAAAAAATCAGATGGTGACTAGATAGGAATAAATGTCTCAGGGCTGTATAATATTTCTGACCTAGCCATGATCTAGTTTTTTCAGCCAGTGACTGGGAACATAAAATTAGGTGGCGATTGCACTGCAAAAACAAGTGTGTTGTTTTTACACATTTTAGGTGTGTAATGGCTCTAGACATTTTTTACACGTTTTAACGTGTGTAAAAAATAACCGTGTTAAAATAACACGGATAGATGTGTTCAAACAACACATTGACGTGTGTTATTTTCTTACACACGTTAAAACGTGTAAAAAGGGTCTACAGCTATTTGATTTTTCCTCACCCTGTTTTTTGTGTCAAGCTGAAAGACGCAACGTACGTAAGTTTAGTTAACCACGGACGAGATGAATTTTCCGGATAAAATAAAAGTTGTCAATCGCATTTTTACAATACTATTTACATATATGTATCCTCCATGTAAATAAAATGTATATCCTCCATATAAGTAAGTAAATAAATTCATAATCAACAGTCAGAAATATATATTGAGTATATTTATTATAGAGGGTGTGTGTGTATACTAAGATCTTAACCCGATTCGGTTATCGTGAGTCGCCGGAGACCCGAGCCATTTTTAGTTAATGTCTGCATTTTTGGGAGGTGGGTGTGTTTATGACGAAAAATAAAATATTTGTTTAAATTGTGTTGCTATATTCATGGTGTACCCTTAAAATAGAAGTATTCAAGAGTGTTCAGGAATTTTATCAGAATTTTTCATTGCAAATTACGTGTTCTAACATGTCTCGGTCCTTCAGTGACCCACGATAACCTGACAAGGGGACGAAAAAAGCGATAACCTGATCGGGTTTATTGAATAGGTTAATCGGTTAATTGAAGACCAAATGTAGTTTTGTTAACCTGTCAATCAATGAACGTCAAACCAACTAATGAGTTTGACGTGATGCCGTAACCATAGTGATTTTTAAAATAGGATCCATGACTCGGAATTAACACACGTAAGCTGTATTGCTTTTTCCCATGTTATTTTTGCTCGTGTGTTGCTATCAACGCGTGTTGTTTAGTCCAATGTGTGTAAATATGCGTCTTGTATGTTGTTTCTACACGCTTTATGTGTGTTCGCATAAACGTGTTATTGATGGGGACGCTACGAAGGTGTGTAATAATTTAATGCGTAAAAATTACACACTCACGTGTGTAATTTTAACGCATTACGTGTGTAATTATAACGCATTACATGATACCGAATGCATAAGTGTGTAGAATCAACATGGCAACGCGTGTTTAGACTTTATGTTGTGTTATTTCTACACACCTTGAACACACATCAAACACGCCTTGTTTTTGCAGTGTGGATAAAAAAGATTTCGGGCTATATATATATATTTTTTTTCGTGATTATTTTTGCACATTATTTACATCATTGGACCCTTTTACGATATTCTACGTTGTTCATTAATTAGGGTTATGATATTTGCGCTGTGAATATATTAATGGTTCACTTTTAAATCATCTCAGACAAAAGCTTACGCCGTAACGTGGTTTCGATCCTGGGACCTCTGGGTGATGAGTTGTGACGTTGTCCACTGAGCCAATTCTACTTGATTAATTTCTAAATTTTCGTATCGTCTACATATGTTACACTACACGATGTTAGATGATTGAAAAATGGGTAGATTAACAAAAGTAAATGACATTATCGGATCAATGGCTCAATTGCGTTTGCATTGAGAGCGATAATCGCATGGAATTACATACCCTTAAATTGTATTTGTCCGATCATTTATTCCGGCTATATAGTGCGTCCGCAGTTGGCAAGTGTTGGCTAGGTCATCGCGAGATATCGACTGAAGAGTTTTTTGCATTCGCAACGCCATCTGTAACTCAAATTGCTTGGCCAACCATGAGCCAATCGCTCGATGGAACTACACGTAGTCACATAACCACACTTTGTCATTTGTGACCACGATCGGTTGGGCAATGGCTAGCCAAGGGGTGTAGAGCCGCAGTTAGCTGGCTAGGTCATGGCGAGATACCTACTTGAGAATTTTCGCATTCACAACGTCATCTATAACCGAAGTTGCTTAGCCAGCCACGAGCCAATCGCTCGATGGGTTATGTGATGGGTTATGCTCGATGGGTTATGTGATGGGTTATGCTCAAGGTTATGTGACACGTAGTCACATAACCTTGCTTTGTCATTTGTGACCAAGATCAGCTGGGCAAGGACTAGACAAGGGCTGGATAACAAAACATTCACAACATTACTAGCTCATAGCGAGTCAACCATTGATCAGTTCGAGTGAGCTCATTTGGGCGATCCAATTACTAGGCCGTAACTCAGACAGGCTAGCACAATTTCTACTCGGGAAGATCCAATTGACACAAGAACTGCAGCCACCAGACGATACACAGCGTCGTACATTCGCCAATTGGATGTTGAAGCATCAACAAATCGATGGTGATTTTTCGAAGAAAATCATCTTCAGCGATGACGCGTATTTTCAACTTAGTGGCTACGTAACTAAACAAAACCATTTGTCGGATATTGTGTTCCACACATAACCTCCATGTTTTTACCTTATATTAAAATAAAAACATTCCTATTAATAAATAATACGTTTTAACGCGAAGTACCGCCGATGCACACTCCAACCGCTCATCCACCAGTGTTTTGTAAATATATGAGGAGCTGGTGAACAAAACCGGACTTGTCCACGATATCTCAAATTTTTTTCGCGTTCTTCACGCACAACTTTAATAGGTCCCAAAATATTTTGCATCAAATTCGGCTCTAAACTCCTTAAAATTAGTTAAACACTGCCTTTTCAAGCAGAAACGGACTCGTCCATGGCTGGCTGGATGAAAAATTGGTAGCAGATGACGACAGTGATGACGATGATGACATTGAATGCGATTGTTGTGAGCCTGAAACGAAACAGTTTGTGTAGGATTATTTAATTGATGATAATACACAAATTTATATTCAATTCAAAGAACCTGTTTCCTTTCATAACCTGACATGTCCATAAGATTTTCATTCAAAAGCGGAGTTATCCACCATTCTCATTCGAAACAGGACTGGTCCAAAATAAAAATAAACACATGGGAGTTAGCGTTTTTATTAAGGTAGTACGTGCACAAACCTTATTGGAAAAAATTGATTTTTTTGTATGCTGTAGTAGAGACATATAAAATGACTTCCGCAAAATCTCTGCAGGCCTTACCGGCTAAATACAATAGTAATCAATATACAAAATCAATGCATTTAACCCACACCATATAGGGAATCCTTGCGGATCGAACTTTGGGTCGGAAATAATAATAGTTCCTGGTTACATCAGAGCTATGCGAAAAGCGACGAATAACAAGAAAACTGTCGCGGTCACGTATGTTCCATAAAAAATATAAGTTACGGGACATTTCGAGCAGATATCATCGATTCAATCGACTCATTTTTGCGTTCGCTAGCCGCGTCTGCCATCTTTCTTGTTACAATATGCACATTACACATACACCACAACACACGATTACACATACGATAAACAAACACATGCTTGACATGTATCGAAAGCACCTGAATACAGCGTTGCCACGGATATTGCCAGAATTATGAAATGGCGGCCTGTGACAACTCAAGTCAAATCTGATTGCGATTTTACTTCACTTACCAAACTATAATACGAACAGTTATCACATGCACTTCTCAAATAATTATTTTCTGCATCATGTTTATTATTATACCCAAATACATTATATTTAGCGTTTTTCAGATTCGATAATTTATAGATTTTCTGTTGACTAGTCAATCCGCTAGTACTACCTTAAACTGAAGCCAGGTTCAGGCTTACATTTTGGTAGAGCCTTCATATATTAAAGCTTAAAAATTCTAACTTATCTCCATTTACTTATTTTGGTTTTTGACGTCTCCTGTAAAAAAGAACGAGAAATTTGTGACGAACGTGTTTATGCGTGAGTGGGACTGCGAGGGTTCCTTTGAAGAGCACGGGTGACCAGTGTGGCGAGCCGTTCGGTCACCCATGGAACAAAGAGTGCATAGAACGAGTGTTGGTGTGACAGAGATGAGTGTAAAAGTTCAAAGAGAGAAAATGGGAGTGTGCCTGGATGAAAAGTCGAAGATGCGAGCAGTTTAAGATGAAGTTCGAGAGCAGTTTGACTCATTCTATGGTGTAATGGCTTTTTATTTCGTATTCACTATATTAAGGGAGACTTTGTCCTTGAAATTCTCAAAAAATCAATTTGAGCTCAACATGAGCAGCTAGAAGAAGAGGAGGCCTCTATGGACCAGGCATTGCCGATTAGCGGTAATTATAAACACATTTGTGTAAACACATTACAAAACTTTAAACGCGTTTTTCTCGAAAACACGTTTTTAAAAATGGCTGACATTCTCCTGACCGCTGTAATTAACATATCGACCTGAAATTTGGAGAGCATACTCAGAAAATATATCTTCACGGAATGACGGATTGTTTTTTCGATAGATACATTTTTGCATTTATTATTTATCTTTTTATGCGAAAAAAACGCGGAAATTCGATTTTTTTTAAATTGCCGCCATTTTCCGAAATTTGTACTCAACGAAAAACCCATCCGTCATTCTATGACCAAAGGGTCACAGACTGATAATATGCTTTGAATTTGTCTTTCATATCAACAAAGAGGGGGCAGTGATGTCAGCCGTTTACCTCCCGCGATTTGAGGACCTGTTTTCGCGGAGCTGCAACGGCCGCCATTTTGGTTTAAAAATTTTTTTTTTAACGTTCTGTATATCATGAATAAAAGCAAGAAAAAAACCGCACTCAAAAAGCTTTACTCCTTTCCTTAAAAAAAAATAAAATGTAAACACCTGAAATATGGCACTCCAAGGACAAAGTCTCCGTTAAAACGTATTCATATTTTCTTGCATTAAATATTCTACCACATGATTATGATCCTACATATATATACATGTAGGGGAATTAGTGGCAAGATGATAACGCTAAGGTCATGTTCAAATAAAACGCTACATATATGAGTCAGTAAGCTTGAATAATTTTTAAAACTAATCAACATTTATTAATCATTCAATTTTGGAAGCAAAAAAGCAGTGTTTCTAATTTGTACCATACAATTTATATTTTTAATTAAACCTTTATTTTTTCTATCTTACCCCATATGCGGGGCAAGATGAAACAGCGCCGGGAGTATGATGGGACACGAATTATTGGTATCTTTCGCATATAAAAGTGGTTTCATTCTCAATACCAGCAATTTGATAAGCCAATCGTCTAAGTTCTGTAGGATTAGTCCGAATAATCTTGCTTCCATATCATTTCAATAACTCGTAAGTTCTTTTTCTTCCCCTGGTAGAAACACCGGTTGAAGACGAACCAAATGCTTTACTAGTTTCATTTCGCCCTTTCTAACGTAAATAGTGGTACGTTGTAAAATACTCCGGCTTCGCGATAGCTTGTATTCATCTTGCCCCAATAGACGGTTAACGAATTAACAAAAAATCACTCCATAACCTTGAAAATTTCTGACAAATCGTTCTTATTATATTAATAATAAGTACTTTCATTGCGTTTACCTACCTGTCTCTAATCAATATCCGCAACTCAAATAAACTGAAACGATGTTAAACTTTACCAAAAATTACATCGTTTTGTCAAAACATCGATATTGTTTTCTCCCTCGAGACGCGTGCTTCCGCCGCAGTTGATACTTTCACACTCATTCACCTCACCGCCATTCCTCCAAACTCCAACGGGAGCACTGTGTTCGCACACACTGTTTAGTGGTTAGGCTCATGATTCATCTTACCCCGCGTATTCGTCTTGCGCCGAGTTCCCCTAATATAGAAAGTAGAAAGTGTGGAAAGCCCAAGATCTTCACTTGGAAAGAAATTGGCTTGGTGTCTTCGACGTCGCAGGGCCTAACTGCAATTCACCCCACAGGGATTACCCTCGAGATATGGGTCCCTGAGAGAGCGAACACCCTGTATAGACACGCATAAGCGGTAGCAAAGGCGCGAGAGCGAACGCTTGCGCTTCCGAGAGAGCTAACGAGCGCTCGCACCGGCAAACCGAGAGATCTTCGTGGGAACGCGTTTATCCGCTTCGCAACGCTCTCTCTCTCTCTCTCTCTCTCTCTCTCTCTCTCTCTCTCTCTCTCTCTCTCTCTCTCTCTCTCTCTCTCTCTCTCTCTCTCTCTGTCTCTGTCTCTGTCTCTGTCTCTGTCTCTGTCTCTGTCTCTCTCTCTCTCTCTCTCTCTCTCTCTCTCTCTCTCTCTCTCTCGCTCTCTCTCTCTCTCCTCCCGATATTCCTTGGTCCGTATCGGGACGAGGTCCCGCCAAAAGAGAGGAGGATACACGCGTGTGAGCGTTACTCGCAAAATTGACGAGACGGGAGAACAAGAAAATCATTCGTAACTCTCTCTTCCACGAACGATCGACGATATAATTATGCGTCGATGTAACAACTGCTGCTCTCTATCGATCTCTCATCGCGTGTATGTGTGTGTGTGTGTGTGCGTTCCGCGCGTACGCGCAAATCTACACGATCCTGACGGACGAAAGACTTGGAGAATGTGCACACAGGTGCAGGTGTGTGTACGTGAACGTATACGTGCACCGTTATTATTCCAATGGGAATGTAACCATTCTCGTTGTAGCTCTCGAGGGAAAGATTTCTTCGATACACGCCGACGTTGCACATTTTTTTAATACTTGGCGAAAAAGGCGAAACATACGGATCCAATCAACGACAGGTGAGAGGCCCAGGCGAGAAAAAGGATGCGGTGAACTTTTGGCTTCATCCTTAAATCGCCTTGAGGACTTCGAGCAGATAATATGTATTGACGCTTTTCTTTGTTCCAATTGCAATTTTTGGGAGGGTCTCGTTTCCACAATGTTTATCTCTACAACGCTACAAGTCCGTTTTTCAACTTTAAAATGACTTATCTCTCATCTGTAGAAACCGGAAATCCACCAACTGTACGAGAGTCGCAAGTTTGCAATATTGAACCGCTACAACGATCTAGCCTTATTATTATCCCTACAACGTATTGGTTCGGATTTGTATGAACTACACAATGAGGGATTTGCAATATGCATGAATTCTACAATGTATCAACTCTACAAGAACTTTGAGTACTCAACGTTCAACTGGGCAATATTCTTGTTAACTCTACAACAGCTGGTATGTCAGGTGTTGTAGAGTTAAGAAGAATATTGCCCAGTTGAACGTTGAGAACTCAAAGTTCTTGTAGAGTTGATACATTGTAGAATTTATGCATATTGCAAATCCCTCATTGTGTAGTTGATACAATCCGAATAAATATGTTGTAGAGATAATCATAAGGCTAGATCGTTGTAGAGGTTCAATGTTGCAAACTTGAGACTCTTGTACAGTTGGTGGATTTCCGGTTTGTACAGATGAGAGATAATTCATTGTAAAGTTGAAAAACGGACTTGCAGCGTTGTAGAGATAAACATTGTGGAAACGAGACCCTACCTTTGGATGAATAAAAACTACGATGATGTTGAAGTTTGCATCGTTGGAACGCAATGGATATTCTTCTGTTCGTTTCATTATTTTTATTAATATCTAGAATCTTTGTTCATATTTAACGTACCCAATATAAGGATCTTTAAAACCTACGATCGTTTTGAATTTTGCATCGTTGCAATGCAACGAATTGTATTCTTCCTAATTGCAATTTTTTTGGATTCATCGAAACTACGATGATGTTGAAGTTTGCATCGTTGGAATGCAACGTATATGCTCCTTTTTTAAATTTCTCTATTTTTTATCAATACCTAGAATCTTTTTTTTGCATATTTAGAGTA
Organism: Ophion slaviceki; assembly: GCA_944452715.1. NCBI lineage: Eukaryota > Metazoa > Arthropoda > Insecta > Hymenoptera > Ichneumonidae > Ophion > Ophion slaviceki. Next base: position 14,376,437 of record OX101788.1, on the reverse strand, counting down.
TGCGTTCCCAATACAAGAATCCTTAAAAATGTTTCAGTGATGAAGAGAAAAAAAAATCGTTGCATTCCAACGATGCCAACTTCAACACCGTAAACTACGGCGAACTTTTTTTGAAGTCCTCATTAGAAACCTACAGCCTCAATCGATCGAAAAATATTTTGGATACCAATAAAAATGGAGAAAAAATTCATAAAAAATTTTCGTTGCATTCCAACGAAGCGAACTTCAACAACACCAAATATTTGTGGGCGGGAAAAACGAGTCAGACAACAAACTACGGTAAAGTTTTTTCAACGTCCTCGTTAGAGACCTGCAGCCTAAATCTATCGGAAATATTTCGGACAACAATACAAATGGAGAAAAAGGAAACAAAGAAGAATTTTCGTTGCATTCCAACGATGCAAATTTCGACAGAACCAAATATTTCTGTCCGAGAGAAACGAGTCAAGTCAGTTATCCTATTTCTGTTTTTTCGAGACGTCGAAGACATTCTCGTAACCTTTTAGAAAGTTGATCCAATTAGGCGTGATGACCTGTAGTTCTTGTAGGTTTCGCAGCATCCCTGGCGAATAAGAAATTCTTGCAATTACTGCTTGAATGAGAGATTAGGCTTGCACAACATTGTCGGAGTTTGCAGCGTTGCAATGCGATGATTTTTAAAATAAATTATTGTACTTTATTTCACATTCAGTCACATTAGTAAGGACGGCAGATCCTAACGAGAAGAAAAAAATTATGATATTAAAGTTTACATTGTGGGAACGAAAATCAATTTTTTTTATTGCCAAAATATTTATTCCGCGAATTTTGGCATACGAAAATCACTCAAATTTTCGTTAGGATTTGCAACAGAAATCTGCAACAAAGTGGCAGGAAAGCATTTTGAATAATTATAAAAACAAATTATAAAACAATTTTTTTCAAATCGCTGCAAACTTCAACGCTGTACATAATTCCCGCGAATTGCAATTCATCAGACTACGATTTCATAGTGAACAAGTATAGAAGTTTCCCAAAAGTTTCTTCCATACATAATTCCCCAACAAAAAAATCTAAACCACGCTATAGCTTTTTCCCCCTATGCTCCTTTCCATTACATCCAAGAAATAGAACCTCGTAGGAAGGCAGAAAAAATCATTGCGAATTAAAAGCCTAACAATTCTCCAACGCGTTATCGGATCGATCTCGAATTTTGCATACACGCTGAGAACACATGAAAAAACATTATCAGACGTATCTAGAGCCGAGAAAAATCCGTATCCTTTAACATTTATCAACGAAGCACTCGAGGCTTCGTAAAAAAAACTTAAACCGTCGAGGGCGCGTGTGATTAAAGAGATGCAAATTTTTCTATCGAACAAAAATCTCCGATGAAGGGGAATAATCGTTGATTCGATATGTGCACGCGACGTTATTATTTTTCATTAGCCTTCATCTCGTGCAAGCTCGTTATCGATAGCTTCGCGTACGTCGACCTTCTGGCTCGTTATGTGCACACATTAACTTTAAAATGCAGCATTAATACTATCCCCATATATAGATATATCCATACGTATATACATAAATGTGTGTGTATGTGTGTGTGTGTGTGTGTGCGTGTGTATACGAACGCGTATCGTAGGTGTAACATCGCTGCATAGGTGCTTGTTCCTTCCCCGCCTCGTTTTTTTATTCGTTGCATACTCGCACCCTCCCCCTCCTTCACCCCGCCTTCACCTCCATCATGTTTTTAACACACTTTTTCCTTTTTTCGTTGTCCGTGGACGAGCAGCTTTTGATTCACGGCTCAACGAGGCCAAGTCACCGCACTTGATACATACACATCGAGAATCTTCGTACATGGTCATGTAGGTGCGAGACACGGATTCCTGTGCCCTGAAAATCGTTAGGGCCTTTTCGTCGTTACGTAAAGGGGTGAATACATTTTTCATCGGTTCCGTCGCCACTTGGCAATCGATGGATGGGCCGAGTGGGTTGAAACGTTACATCTGAGTAGACAAAAGTGTTTGACCGTTTTTCTTGTCGGCTTAAATGATGCAATTTTTTTTTTAATTGGTTTTTTCCTTAGGTACACGCTTGTCGCGTTTGTTACCTATTCTTTCCAATCATTATTACCGTTCTTTCCTCTACTGTTTACTCCTTTTTTTCCATCTTTCTCCCTGTTCCCCCCTCTTGCGGCCGCGGCCGACTACTCCTCTGTATTATATTCATCATGACATTTCTGTCATGGGTATAGGAAACTGCGGAAAACCTATACCAATACAGCCGGTCATCGAGTTCGCCCCCCAGTCGTGGAACTAGTCTTATTTCGCCGCGAAATGCCGAAAAAAAACATTTCACGACGAAATGTACGCGACTGGGATTCGAACCCGGGACCTCCCGATCTGCTGGTTTAGTGGCGAGCACGCTAACCACTAGACCATCGCACCGGTTCTTAAATAATGTATAAACATCACAAGAATAATGTGCAAAATCAATGATAAGCGGAAATTTGTAAAAAAAAAACGTTGGAACTCATTTTTCAAAGCGCTTCTGAGCGTTTCGAATCGCACGAAACAGAAACTAGACGGTGAAAGTAGCGATTTGGAGTCGTTTGTCGAGTCGTGCAAAAAAAAAATACAAGGACCCAAAAACTGAAGACCGACTGTCAAAATGCCTCGGTGGGTACACGCAGAATTCGAATGAGAGTATCAATTTCGTGGCATGAACGATTATCAGTTTTGAAACTTTCAATGCGTTTTTTTTTCGAAGTCACGTTTTTCAAATTGGGAAAACGCATAATTCGGGCAGTTTTCATCTGATTGACTTGAAATTTTAACTCTAGCTTCTTAGATAGATTCTCTAAAAAAGTACACACGATTTTAACGATTCATCAACAATTCTCATTTTTGTAAACAATTTAGAACCGATTTTATAATAAAAAATAATAAAATCATCCATAGTGATGTCGTTTTGCGAAAAACCCCATTTTTCTTTATAATCGTGGGTATTTCTCCAGCGAACCTAGTGTAAATGAAGAAATACATTTTTTGTCCTAAGTTATGATCCACGAAAGTTCTGCGTCCTCTGGCAGAGCGCCTAAAGAACGCTCTTAGTGTGGCTACCACTGAGTCTCGATTTGGAAATTTGTGTCGTAAAGATTTTTTTTTTCGTACGTGTCAACACATCTAGAATAAACCGTCCAAACCTCATTTTGATTGCTTGTTTGGTATTCTCCAAAAAAAATGCCCAGCGAAGT
>OX101788.1:14160699-14368199 GCA_944452715.1 Ophion slaviceki | reverse complement strand
TTTACCGGCAAGCTTCCTCACAAATGCTGAATCGTATCGGGCACCACTATCCTTTCAAAAGAAAAATAGCCTGTCCTCAGGTTCTTCTCGACGGATCCAGAAGAAACAAAGTAGATACAGGGCAATTCCGGAAGCGTTTATTTTCACTTACGAAAGATTCAGAAAAAAAATTCAGCGGTTTTCAGGCCACCGTCGTTCGGACAGTCAGATGGACAAAATTTCCAAAAATGATAGCGATCGTCTCAGCATCGCATTTTAACTTAACCAGCTCGATTTCAGCCTGAAAAAAATAAATGAACAGACAGACGATATAATCCTAAACTTTTACGAGTTTTTACCAATCCATTCCTCTTTTACTTCCACCCCACACTTGTCACTCGGCTAGTTGCAGTTTGAGTCACCACCCTCGAGTGTTGCCCACAGTCATTCTTTACCAATGCACCACTGTACCGCATTTACAAGAGGACGAGAGGAACTGGAGAAACCTGTGCCAATGCAGGAGGCTATACTTGATCGAGTTTCAGCTGCGTTACGATCGGGAACTCACCATATGAGTTGTATAATGTTTCAGACAAAAGTTTCAGTGTTCGAGAAGGCCGTCATACTGGACCCCCCTATTTTTTCATCGGTGGAGGCGCTGAAGCTACGTCAAGGTCAACTCCACTTTTTTAAATGGAATGATACTTTTTTTTTCAACCATCTTGCGGAGCATCTCAAGCTGCATAAAAAACATTAGGGGGTCAAAGTCGTTCAAGGTCATTCAAGGTCAGTATCGATGATACGAATCTAAATATCTCGGATCACTACGAAATATTTGGTAGTAGTGATCCGAGATATTTAGATTTGTAATTCATTTTAATAGGTGACCTTGAATGACCTCGAACGGTGCTTCACAAGATGGTTGAAAAAAATGTACCATTCCATTAAAAAAATGGAGATTATCTTCACTGTGCGTCAGCGCCTCCATCGAAATAAAAAAATTGGTCGCATTTGATGGCCCCCTTGACACCGTACAACTTTTGTTTGGAACATTTTTTTGTGACGTCGATAATTACCGAGTTATTTTGGGTGGCAGAGATAAGAGGGACACACTGTATATAATATATATTGGGATGATGCATAAGTTCTTGGCGTTTTTTCGTGAAAATTAATGTTTCCAAACGTTTCGAAACTGTTGTGTGATCAACCCCCTAATGATTCTGCAAGTTCAGCTAGCGTCTGACATGAGTCTTCATGAAGTAATGCCTCCAATTGAACACATAAAAATCACTATTTTTGAAGGGTCTAAACCAATCTCTGGATGTTGTTTCCGACAGAGCATAATCGCCGTAAGTCTCAACAAGAATTCGGATGCGCTTCAGCTGCGGATGTTTTTTGAATAAAGTAGTGCAGCAAAAATCCCCGCAAATATTTATTTTTTGCACGAAATTTGACATGTTTAACACTATGAAAAAAACAGTTGTTTATGCTTCGGCGAAATGACATACACTGAATTTAAAGCTTGCTTATGGTACTTGTTTATGGATGCGTTATCATCTTAAACTACACGCACGCAGTTCTGGTGACGTCATCTGTTGGAAAACAGCGAGAACTTATTCAACGTCCTAATATATATATACGGGGTGCTAGGAAGGTCGATGCAAAGCCTTAAGGAGGTGATAGGTCACCTCGTTAGGAACATATCTAACCTAGGTTACCTTATTCCAAAGTCTAAGGATTTCGACTTATCATAATAAGTATGATTTTTGGAAAATTTCCCAAAATTAGGTACTAACTCGTTTACCTCTTATGTTAAGGACGGGGCAAAGTTAATTCGGCGAAAAAAGGCATGTTTTTAAGATTTTTTTTTGGCTTAACGAATAGTGTTCGTTTATTGAAAAATTTACATATAATAAAGTAACATTTGAACAACATTTTCCTAAATTTGCATTGCAAAATATTCAAAATTGAACGAGTGAAAATTAAACCCCGGAGGCGCCTCGAAAAATGTTGGTTTGCGGTGTGCACCATAACTCGCAACAGAATCATCTGAAACAAAAAAATCAAAATGCATTTGTTAAAGGAGATGTTTCTCGAGGTAATGACGGGAGGATTTTTTTTAGGTTTTTCGATTTTTCGTAGCACTTGGGAGCCAAAAACCCGATTTTCGCTAAAAAAATCGGCTAATTTGTTGTTGAAAAATTAGTAATTATTAAAAAAAACAAAAAAGCTCTCGACAATACCTGGTGAATTATGTGAAGAAGTACTGTGCAAAATTTCAAAGCGATTGGTCCAGTAGATTTTGAGTTATTGTGCACACGGACTTCAAATATGACAAGTCTCAGAAAAACGTCCTTAATGCTATTTTTTTATATAACATCAATATAAGATGTAATTTTTTTTGACAAGTTTTTAATTATTCAACACGTCCCATTTAGTTAGTTGTGTGGATACAGATGATTGTATCGGTGTTTGTCGATTGAACACACATTAAGCTACGACGCAAATAAGTTTTTAGTCACCAATTATTGCCTGTTTGAACATTATGAACGAGTTGGTACCTAATTTTGGGAAATTTTCCAAAAATCATACTTACCACGATAACTCGAAATCCTTGGACTTTGGACTAGGGTAACCGAGGTTAGATATGTTCCTAACGAGGTGACCTATCATCCCCTCGAGGCTTTGCATCGACCTTCCGAACACCCTGTATATATCACACACATGTATAGACGGTCATTTTTTATTGAAGCTTGTCGTGCGTCAAGGCAATATCCGAAAATGATCACGTAAAGTCCTGGAATAACGCGATTACGCTGTTCCTGCACGCGCACCGGCTCAATGCATACATGAATCGCGCGCTATCACAAGGGTGGAAAGCACGTTGAGTTTGATGATTTTCCTTTCCGCTGATCGTTGACCCTTTGAATTCGAGTTTTTTTTGTTCACCAAGCGTTGAAAGTGGCCTTCCGCACTTTTGTCCTTCCACCTCCAACTCCCTTTTGTTAAAAAATTGATATCGTGCAGTTCGCCTGCCCTAATTCGGCGAATTTTGAGGCTGGGAGAACGAAAAAGGAGTTTTCCCCTCGCCGATCACGCGCAAACGTTCCGCCAATTAATCGCATGGCAAGCCCGGTGGGAACTCGTCGGCGTGCTTTAAACGGAGCGCTCTCGCGGGTACACGGCGGGCGGCGATGTACTCGCGCACGGACAAGTAGATGAACGAAAAATAAAAATGGGGGTGCAAAAAAAAAAGGATCGCGAGCGCGAGTAGGGAGTTTCGCTACGGTCGCGCGCGCGGGACGCGTCGCCACAGGTGTCCTGTTGGGACCCGCTGTTGTGCCGTTTTAATTGAAAAAGATTGTGTTTCCGTACACACACCCACGTACGTATGAACAGATGTGGGAATACAAACACGTATGCGGATAAATGTAGCGGGACATTTCAAGCGATTCCGACCGTTCGAAAACCGATAATGAAATGAAAAACAAATGATTTTTGGAAATATTCAGCGCATGCGATTGTAAAATATGATCTGTATGGTTACTCAAAATGTAGTGCCTGCTTGGAGATTCGATTTTTTTCAGGATGAAATTGACGGAGAACACCACTGTAACGGGCCGAAAAAAGTCGTTTTTTTCCCAATTTTTTTTGTCTATTACATTATTTATTTGAAATTTGCAAAAAATATACGATATTAAGCATGAATTGAACTTATTTCGTGTAAATTTTTGTTTGGAACAATAAATAATTAACACCATTATTGAGGTATAATAGAGTCGCTGTGTAAATAATGTGGTCCAACAATAATGAAATTAAAAAAAAAAAACAAATGATTTTTAGAAATATTTAGCGCATGCAATTACGAAGTATGATTCATATGAGTACTCAAAATGTAGTGTCTGTTTGGGGAGTCCTCTTTTTTCAAGATGAAATTGAGAGAGGACGCCACTCTAACGAGCCGAAAACAGTCGTTTTTTCCCAATTTTTTTTATCAACTACATTATTTATTTGAAATTTGAAAAAAAATATATGATATTAAGCATGAATTGAACTTATTTCGTGTCAATTTTGGTTTACAAAAATAAATAATTAACATCATTATTGAGGCATAATAGAGTCGCTGTGTAAAAATTGTGGTCCAACGGCTGGATCGATAACTTGACATAGGTTGGTCTGAACAATAACAATAAAAAGTTTTATAATTTATATAAATGTAGTTCTTGTTGTACGTAACCGTTTTTCGAAAAAAAATGTTTTTACAAAATTGCGGGTCTCCAAAAAAAGTGTAATTTTTACGAAATTTTTACTTATTTTCGGAGACCTAAAAATACTGATTAAAAAAAAACGACTACGTATCAACGATGGCTACTGCAATTACGGAACCTTTAGTTTAAAAAAAATTGAATATCGCCACCATCACAGATCTCGAAAATCCTTGGTCCAGCAATTAGCACAAAAATTTTCGAACTCTAAAATTTCGAAAAATTGTCTTGAATTTTGCATCGTTGGGATGGAATGTAAATTTTTCCTTTTAAAAAATTTAAATTCTTATCCAAAATCTTTTTTGCAGCTTTTGATTATAAACTTCAAGCAAGGATTTAAAAAAAATGAAAATCAAAACCTTCATTTTTCGTATACGCATCGCGAGTTCGGTGGCTCCGACGATATCCAAACATTCGTGTCCTAATGCGAGGAATAAAATAACGAAAAAAAAGAAGATAAACTTTTTTTTTCACGTTTTGTCGGTACACAAAGATTCACGTTACCGTATAGTATAGACGGACGACGCGCGGGTGCGCGATGATAATATCTTCTCTCGTTGTGTTGCTAGCTAGCTGCTGGCTGGCTGGCTGCTACGTCGTTACGCAAGAGCGTTACGGAATATATATGCGTGATTGCTAATTGCCAGATCCGACGCGAGGAATCGCGATACGTATCGCGCGACCGGAAGCGCATGGCGAGCTCTCCACTCGCTGCTCTCCTCTCTGTTTCTATGTGTAAACACGAGAGTGTGTGCACGTGTGTGTGTATTCATGTATGCGTGTGCCTACTACTGTCTTGTCGTTAGTGTGAGGACGTCTCGCAGAAATTCTGGTTTTAGCGATTTGTGAAAAATTTATATGCATATGTGCTCTATTTGAATGAATTTCGAGGGTGCATTTGGTGCAAATTACGTTGTTGAAGTTTCCTTCCGATGGAACGAAAATTATTATGTTGGACACTATTTTTTATTTGAACTTTTTATTAAAAATTTAATATTTTATTTTTTATGTTGTTTTTTTTGTGTTGAGCACTTTTTATTTTTTTATGTTGAATTTTTTATTTTATTTTTTATGTTGAACACTATTCAAAAATATCCTCGGAGGATTTAGTCTCACGTATGAGGATCTCACTCAAATAATTCTTAAGAAGGCCAAATTTAAATCAAGTTTAACCCTTCGACTGCACTTCCCGCCATGGACTCTCACTACACATGGGGTCGATCGGACCCCAGACGTTTTTCAGCTCGTTATATTTCGGTAAATATGCATTTTTTTTGCAAAGACGTTTTTTGTAGCCAATGATCCTTATTTTATGGCGCAGGATTTATTTTTTAAGGAAAACAAAAATTTAGTGATCATAGAAAAAAGATCATAATTTTTTTTTCAAAATATTATTAAAAAATCCTGCGAGGTTTTTAAGGGCGAAGGTTTGTAGATACGAAAAAAAGATAGTGGCGACCGTCTTTCCAATAAGTATATTTATTCGGAGGTTTGAATTTGAGCATTTTCGGGATAGTGGAAAATGGAACAAAATCGACTCCTTCGGCAGATTAATCGGTGAAAACTTATATTTTCTGCATTTTTCTACTTCAATGACATATTATTATTGGCGTTTACCGCAATCGACGCATAAGTACATTCGGTGCTCGTTGTACATAGCCCTCCTCCATAACGCACGCTTTTAGTTTTATGATCGGCATTCTAAATACATAATTTATTATAGTAGCGCAAAATAAAAAATATGAGCATTTTTTATCGTAACTCACTTAGATGTAGTAATAAAACAACAAATTTCACCACATTTTTTTTTCACTTTCACCACACTACTGTACAAATGGGGTCGGTTCGACCCCAGGTCCTTTCTCGACAGCTGCCCTTAGTACGCGGGCAGGATGTAGAATGGGGGCCGAGTGTCCACCTATAGAGTAGGAGGCCGATGGATTACTCTGCTTTGCGACACAGTCAGTTGAAAAAAAAGATGGGGTCAAAACGACCCAGTGTGCAGTCGAAGGGTTAAATAAAAATGTCATTTTTATTTTTAAATTAAATCAAAATTTTGTTTGTTTTTATTCTAATCGAAATGAAATAAACAATCTAATTTATAAAAAATTGTTGAATTTAAATTTTATAAAAAATCTAATTTATTAGGATGTATTCAATTTAAATAAAATAAAAAATCTAACTCAAATCAATTGCGTAAAAAATGGAGTTAAAATAAAATCTTCATTGCATTTCGATGAGGTAAATTTTTATTCGAAATTTGAGTCGTGATTTTAACTCGATTTCCAGCAGCTATGATCGTGCTGTGGACTATGATCGCGATTGGCGAATAAATTTGTCCATAAAATGTGCATAAAACGATAAAGCGTGGATTTACTTTGACAGAAAAAGGTATGCAATTCGGGCGGAAGTTGGGTTAAATTTGGATACCCTTGCGTATAGGCGCGACGGCTACGTTCAGGGCCACCCTCGTCCTCGTATCCGCACAGGGCCGATGTTTGCGAAATCAATTGCCCGAATACACAGCGTAGCGGAAAATTTGCCAATTTCACCTGCAACGAAACTCTCCTGGGAGACGACAGGATTTTCGATCCACACAGCGAGTTTATAAAACGGCAATGGGAATAAAATTAAAAAAGGATATTGCGATAACACGAATAATGGTGGATCGTCTAGTGTAAGTGAATAACATCAACATCGTTGAAAGTAGCGAGTGGAAAAAATCCATTTGCAGCTCCAATGGAATATTCTCGACGTCGTATGTTTCCCGCAAAGCTGCAGAGGTGAAATTAATCAATCACCGGACCCGCGCCTCAAATGCATCACGATCCAATGCCGAGGCCACTACGGTTAAGATAGAATCTCTCTCCTTCCCTCTCTGTCTGTCTGTATTTCTTCCCCTCTCTCCCCCTTCGCCAGTCTTGTGCGTGTCAGTCCAACGGCAGCTAGAGTACCGCGTTGTCGAGCTATACTCACGCATATCCGTGCACGCACGAATTTCGAGGCACGCATGTCCCATCAGTCCTTGGACAACACTTCCACCAGGCTCCGCTTCCAATTTTGCAAAATGCTTCTCAGTTTCGCCCTCCCGAGCCACGAATCTCATTCCATTAACAATTCAGAATAATGCCATTTGTCTTCTGAAATTTTAACAACGATATCCTCTTTCCCGAAGATGAGGATTCTATTTTTTTATGGATCGGAAATCTCGTCTCGTCCTGAGGCAAAAATGGTAAATACGGTGAACTTTTTTATTGAGAGACAACGATCCTTTGGGTCTTGTAAGCTTTTATATATTAACGATATTTACGTTCAAACGTCAGCCGCCCAAAAGTTTAGCTTTCATCGAGTTCTGACTGGGAAGTCCGTAATCAGCGGATGATTTTTTATTCACAAAGGTGTTGGAAAATCTTTTGGAGGATATCTTCGACATTGGCATTTTTTATAAACAGGGGTCGGACCAAGAGTTTTGGTACGGGTGGGGGTCAAACTGTTGACTGACCAAATATAGAACGACAAAGATTTCGAAACGACAGAATTATGAACTTTCAAAATAACGAAGGTTAAATGATTCGAAATGTTATCCTTTGACCGATGACGAAATCGAATAACTATTACACAAAAGGATTATTTATTGAAGAGTTCATTTATTCGAGAACATATATTCAGATAGTTTGCATAGTTTGCAAAGATTCGTACAATCTACAACATCCATTTCTCCGAAATAAAAAAAGTGAGTGACAAATATTCGTACTACCGTCTATCGATGTCGAAAACCGAACAACAATATGAGCAAATCGAAAGATAACGAGACCTAACACCTATTTCTATATAAAACTTAATCATTTTCTATACCATGATAGTCTAGAGACCCTAGGGGCAAGAAACTTAAACATGAACATGTAACTAAAATAAGATTAATAAATAAATAAATAAATAAAACAGATTTAAAAACATTTAAAAAATTTAAAAAATACCGTCTATAGCAAAAAGCCATATATCGAGACTACAAACTTCGAATGTGTAGATCTTAGAAACGCAAATGATCGATGGTCCGAAATGGCGAATACCTAAATGGCGAACATGGCATGGCTGCCTGACCCGACTGACCACTAACGCCATCTGCCGTCTTCATTCTGAAGCGCAAGTAGTATTGGTGGACCCCAATTCTTCGCTATCCGGACCGTTCGCCATTTTGGCCCATCGCTATTTTAACTGAACGACTTATTGGTCCTTCGCTTTAATGAATTCGAAATTGTAAGCTGTCGTAATATTTACAATTCGACGATTTGACGTCTAAAATTGTTTGGTGTATGTATACAGCCGAATCGATATTATATCTCTCATTATTTTGTTAAATCTGATATTTGTTTTCGCTATAAATCAACTTCGAGATTTTTGTATTCACAATTTCGACTAACTATTTTACAGACTATCATAAGATTGATCTATCTATATTGGAACATTCGTCATTACTGAATTCGACATTTCGGTCCTTCTGAATATTGATCGTTCGAATTTTCGATCCCCACCCTTTTGGTACGATCGAGTTCTTACGGGAAAATTCGTAATCAGCGGATGATTTTGCATCGATATGAGTGTCGGAAACTCGATTGGATCGCTAGATAAAAATTGATTCCAATTAATGAGACCCAAGACCTGAAATTGGACCATTCTGTACTCCTCGTTTAAATGGAAAAATATTTTTATTCGATAGTATCCCCCTTTAGCTATATTTCCTGAAAATTTCAGGGAATTAGTCCTAAAAGTGAATAAGCTACAGCTTCTAACAGTCGTGAGCGGTCGAGCGGTAGCAGCGCCATACTTTAAGCTTTGAACTCGTTTTTATCGAAACAGTGTTTTCAAAGTCGGTGGACATGATATCGTGAGAACCACTCGATGGATTGTTTCCAAATTTACAGGAGATACCACGAGAAACATTTAAACGTCGTTGACGATCTCACTTTTTAAAAAACGATCTTTATTTTTCAATTTTTACGTAAAAATGACGCCTGTTTTCATAGATTTTGTATGCTCGAGTTTCTTTTTATCGCCACCTTGTTGAAAAAAAAGAATTAAAAAAATCGACGATCGTCAACGACCCGTATTTATTGTTAACTTGAATAACCCATTCGGTTTTTAGGTTTCGGATGGACCGCTTAAGTTGGAGAGTGTCCACCGCCAAACGTCGCGAAACAAATTTCATCATCTGCCATGTTTTTGTTGTTTTTCTGTATTTTATTGGTGATTTTGTTTAAAGGCTCTCAATATTTTTTCATGCCTCTAGGTAGATGTGTAGCCCCTTAAAAAGTGTTTTTTCATTTGTGAATTTTATAGAATCGGTGTAGACGATCGATTGCATTTTTTTGGTACATTCGGTACGTGACAAAGATTTCACTGTATAAATTTCAATCAAATGGCAACATTTCGTCAATTGTCCCGAAACTCCTTAACGGGTTACCCCCACTTGTAGCGCAAAAAAGGCCTTTTTCATGAATTTTTTTAAAGAAAAGTACAAAACTTTTTTAATCGATCAATATACCATCTTAAAGAACACATCTTGAAGAACTTTCAGTAATTTTTTTATTGAAAAATATTACATTGTTTAGTGGCAAATGGCCGTCAATGAAATAATGTTTTTATATACACGGTTTGCGGTGACCAACATTGCGGCGAAGTGGATCATCTGAAAAAAAAATGCGGATGGATTTAGTCAAATATAAGTATAAACTAGTCTTTAATGGAAGGATTTTAAAAAATATTCATTTTTCACAAAATGGCGGACAGTCAAAGTTAATGGTTCGATTTTAACGAAAAAAACGGCCGTTTTTTGGCTATAAAACGGCCATTTTTTTCGAAAAAAAAATCGAACGATTAAAGACTACATTTTTATGTATTAAATAAGCCTGCAAAATGTCAAGAAGATCGGTTCATTAGTGTTCGAGTAATCTTGGTCACCGACTTCAGAAATGCCATTTTGAGAAAAACGCGTTTAAAGTTTCAATTTCAGTTTATACGAAGAAAATATTTTTTTTTGTAAACTTACATAGAGTCATCTATTCCGGGCCCATACAGGAGTATGGGCCCGGATACTTATACTTAAAAAAAATGCAATAAAAAAAAATCGATTTTTTCAAAATCGCAAGTGGGGGTAACCCCTTAAATGATCACTCATTTGGATTTAGCACTACGATCTTTGAACACAACATAGCAAAGTAGGAGATTAGTTCTGCCCTCTACCAAACACCAGTGGATCTTTCCGATACGTCTATTTCTTTAAAAAAAGTCATCACCGAAAAGCATAATATACACATATACATCTAAATACGGCGACGGTTTGACGTCGATGGCAACATCGAATACTTTCCTGATTGGCGTTACGACACTGTAATTTCCACACTGGCTAGTCCGAGCGATCAACAACTGCACACTCCTGCCATTTACTCCGACAGCATTGGCTCGAGCGCGCGATAAATCTCTATTCCTCTCTGCTCGCACTCGATAACCGTCTGCCTCATCTTCATTTTTCCCTGCTACCCATTGTCAGTCAACGAGCGAGAAAGACAGACGCAGAAACTCAGACAGAGAGAAAGAGCCAGTTGACAGAGAGTGAGACATCTCATCGCAGTTCACCAACTGCTTCTTTCCCCGACCAAAACCAAAAATGCCACGAGCTGTCTCCGACTACACTGACAGGGCATCGTTACCTCCGAAACGCGAGCGCTAAAACCAGCACCAACCGAGAGCGTTCCTGCTCCAAAAAAATCGACCTCCGTACAAAAAAGCACGCGGGGTCGCGGAAAAACATTTCTCCCTAATGCACGTTTGTTACTCTCGATTCTTCCCTGGACGTCGAAAAAGCTATATACACACGTAACGCTGCATACACATACATACCGTTTAGTATGGATAGCTCGAACTCACGCACTCGGAATTCGCTAATAGGCACCAGCCAAGAACAATCTCCGATGTTTTTCTCCAGCCCGTAATGTATATATAGTACCTGTATAATGTATGTCTATAGACATATGGGCCCTTTCACGAGAGCAGGTGCGTGTGTGTCTTCGTGCGCGAAGGGGTTGAACAAGATCAGACGTACGTGCCGGATATTTACGAGAGTTCGAGGAGAACGATGTCGGAAAGATTTTATATAGGCTGCTGATACATATACGTATGTACATATATGTATAAGGGTTACTTTGAAGACGTGACTTCGAAGATCGTCTCCATAATCAACAATATGTTAAACCCAATGTTGCAAAATCACCTTTGGATGAATAAATAAATAAATATATATATACCCAGGTGTACGCACGTACGTATATAGTAATAAGTGGCTTACATACCTACCAGGCTGATGTTCCTCACGGTGTATCTACTCGCAGGATGTAGTGCCTCTTGGCATATAAGATGGGATGCATCGAGAGGCGTTCGGATTTACACGACGGCGTTTGAATTTTACGATCCCAACGAGAGCAGATCACCTTTTCTCTCCCTCAATCTTCCTCCCTTTTCGCTTCTCTCTCTCTCTCTCTCTCTCTCTCTCTCTCTCTCTCTCTCTCTCTCTCCCTCTCTCTCTCTCCCTCTCTCTGTCGGTTTTTCTCCATCTCCCTTATTCCCACATGTTGGTGAATGTGTACAAACGCGGATGCGGTCCCTCACTTTACCGCCTCTCTGGTCCGACGATCTTTCACTCTTTTAGCTTTGCTCCCTGTTTACCTGCAGCTTTTGCACCGAGCCAGCCGTACTTATGGGTCAGCTCGCACGAAATCAGTGATCAATTTCATTAAAAACTCCAACTGGTCGTCTGCTGTTTTTTCGGTCAAACTAGTTTTTGGGGAAATTTGGAAAGCTGCAGGTCGTTTCGTTAGGTTGGAGGAATGGACATGCATAGATGACGAGGATGGGTATAGGATTGACTTAGCTTGCCGGAAACTTTACCGTGAGGGTACAGGTCGTTTGGTTGAGTGCGTAACCTCCGAAGTGGGGTTTTCCTTTCTAAGCGCGGCTCGCAAATCTCACCGGGCTCGAAAGATCGTCACGAAGCCTCGTGCAGGAGCGCAGAAGCAAAACCGAGCGAGCCCACACGCATTTAAGCCGTTTAAACGTCTCGGTCTTGCCCGAGAGAACACCAATCTCCCTCGTTCTGTCGTTTTTTACCTCCATCTCCATTTTTCTTCGGGAACATCATTATAAAACCCTTGAGTCGCAAAAAGACGAGTCAAGGATGCCGAATGAGAGGAAGATTTATTCGTTTCGCAGTTGTCCAAATTGTTTAAGACGGGAATAGTCTCGAGTTTCGACTTGTTTTTTTTTCTGGCCTCCGCCATTTTTACAGGTTGAGATCACGCACGATCGTTTCAACTCGTCTGGGAATGAGACGGAAGGATTTTTGAAATCTTGCCGATCTTAATAACACATTCACGTACAGTTGTTTTGGGACAAAAAGGGTTTCTTGTTCCAATCATTATTGCTCCTTGAGTGAGTAGGCCATTGAAGTATAATTCAGTACTTGGTAATGATCATTTAATTTTTTTGGTGGTGTTTGTTTATCAATTGTGACATGAGCAAAATAATGATCGGAGAAAATTATCCGATCTGTCCAGTTCTTACAGTTTTTGCCCGTAATGATCAAAACTATTTCATTATTGCTGAATAATATTCATGCTTGTATAAATAGTGTATGTATTTTTTGTTATTTTCGGAGATCCAACGTAGGGAAGTTGTGCTCAAGATGGCATACTTTTTTTCGATAAATGTTTAATTGAATAAAATATGAATGTAAAACCAAGCGGATATTCATAAAGCTTCATTATTATAATGAAGTAGAAACAGTTTCAGAACATTAGTTATATAAATGGAAAATAGAAAAATAAAAAAACATATGTAGGTTGACGTGTGTAAGGCGACAGACTGCAGTGTAAAATGACATATGTAGGTCAGCTTACAGTTAAAGGTTGGTTTATAGCGACCAAGATTTACTGGAAAATTATTATAGTGGTGATGAAGTGTTGCCTGCGGCACGTTAAAATGTTTTGATGCTAAAAGCCAACCCATTCTATTCTCATTTACAGCTTCAATGGCCTTGGTCGTGTGTTTTTGTGACCAGGTGTTACGTGTCGACGTTCGTTGATAACTGCCAGGCATTCCATAACAATAAGCCAAAAAATCTGATTTCATATCCGGTTTTATACGCAGCAGGAGAAAATGACATAGTGTGCTATCTTACACCGATGTCTGGTATGTCAACTTACTCATAAGTTAAAATAGATTTTGTTATTTTGTTGTGACAAAAACTTTGGAGTTGGAATTTTAGTGGTGCAGTATTTTTGAAGTACAATGACTGTAGATTATGGATAAATCAGTTCAACTAGAAAATGACATTTTTTACAGAGGCTCTATCATACCTCAATAACGTTATTAATTTTTCTTTTTTTTTTAATAAAAATGTACACAAAATAAGTTCAGTGTATGCTTAACAACATATCTTTTCTCCAAATCCCAAATAAATAATCTAGTAGACAAAAAATTCGAAAAAGCACCTTTTTTGAAATTCCGGAATTCCGAAAATGACGGGCCCCAATTCTTCTGATTTTCCGGTGCACAGACGTTCAACGCAAGCATCTACACCAAGGTCTCAGAAGTATTGGCCTTCCGCTTACTGGTTGATGCACCAACACGGTTAAGCGGTCACCCCTCCGAGTATCAGCCATGGGCAATGCTGCTTAACTCGGAGGACCGCTGGAGCCGTACCCCGGCCGACCATCCACCAGTGTCAGTAGTGGACAGTATGTAAAGGGTGTCTCAAAATGACCTGACATTTTAAATTGCGCGCCATTTTTTTGTGGCGAACATAGAGTACTAAAGAAGTCGTCATCAGTCTTGCGACACCGCAGCGGAATTTGCACCAAAAATAAATGAGAAAGTGAGGCATTTGCAGTTAATTTTTTCGCTAAGTAGAAAAAAAATGACGCTAGTTTGTGATTAAACTGTGGACATATGTAGACATCTTTTTTTACCGTATTTTGAGCTGTATTTTGAGCTGTATTTTGAGGTGAAAATAACTTCTGAAAGAGGTACTGTTGTTGATTTATTTCGAAGAATTAAGGGCCATCTCTGAAACATATTTTAGGAGTGATGGCTCCAATTTTGTGTGGTCAGATGGCCATGTTACCTAATACTTTTATTGCTTATTTATGACGTATGTAAGCATTTTTTTTTGTTTTCCAGATGCCTAACGAATATGTGGCAGGAATCTAGGGTCAGAGTGGGATCAGTGGCTCATTTTTTTTTCAGAGGTCTATAGCTGCCTAACCATTCACACAATCTCAATGAAACCTTGACTGAACGTGACGTGTGTTCAATGGTTTCATTTTGTTAAAAGGCACTGAACGGCCTAACCAAATAGATATTGAGATAACAACCATTTTAAAAAATGGGATTAGACCCAGTCTGTACTTGAGGGTGTACACAGTGAAACATGCCTAATTTCACAGTCAAACAAAATTTCAAGATGAAGCAAAATTTGAAAAAAATTACCCTGATCCATTGTACCCTTGTAGGTAATAGAGTGCTTCTCTCTATACAATGGGGAGTATTGTACAGTAAACTATTGAAAAATTAATTTAAAAAAACATCATATTATGAGATCAATCACAATCATTTGAATATTAATCAACAATGAGTACCTACCTAATGAGGTAGTACCAGTACCTATCTAAATCACAACGCGAAAATATTCATATTGTGACTTACCTCTGTGTACCTCGAAAACTTGAGCCACTGTGTACCGACCCTCTCTTTTTTTCTAAAGCGGGGACTGACAAGTTTCCATTTTTGTTAGGTTAACAAACACAATGCTCAAATACCGCAATATAGCTGTATATTGCGGGAGAACAATGACTTCGAACATAACTGCGATAGGTAAACAAGCAAAAACATACAAACTCAGCTGGTTTTTCAACTTTTGACACCAAAAATAATATAAAATCACCTCTCACAACCGAATTGCGCGGGAGCGACTCATAGACAGGTTCAAACCTATTGGCATCCGAGGACGGTTCTAATGTGGAAAAGATGCACATAAATACATGTCCACTTTTGAGAAACAGAAAAGGTTCAGTGTACCCACTGTTGCCACTTTGACTCTACTGATACGGAGGAAGAAAATGCAACGATTCTCATAGAGAGTAGCGAATCTTCCCCTCTGGAAACCTCTGTTAACGCGGTCCTCTAGTTTCTCGGCTGTTTTTTTAAGGCTTTTTCAATAATTTTTTACGGGCAAAGCATCGAAATAATCAATCTCATTGTTTTTGCATAATCTTTATTAACATTTAAATAAGCTTTACAAATTTTTTGAAGTCAAAATATATAATAGAATAAACGTTATAGTGGCCGACAGGAAGACATCAAGTAAAAGAGGTGCTTGACGGTGACCAAGATTGCGGCTGTTCTGCTTATCTGAAATCAAAAAACCAAATGGCATTTTAATCTTCATATTTAAGACTAGCGATTGAACCAGAGTGAATTCTAAATTACAAAAATTCACTTTTTTATACACTTTTGAAAACTACATTCTATTTTTTACTCATTTTTTCTTAAGTTTTTCGCTCGTACAAAAAAAACTATCGAAGCAATCATGATAATCCTAGTTCAATCGCTGGCTTATAACATATTAAAGATGCTGTATAAATTTGAACAAGATCGGTGCAGTAGTTTCTGAAATATCGTGATCACCGTTTCGAAAAATGGTGTTTCGAGAAAAACGCGTTTGAAAGTATACCTGCTCCGTATACCTGCTCCGTTCCAGGGCCGTAACTTGTGAACCACTTCGAATATCGAAAAATCCTTTGGCACACATTTTCTACACATGTAGATGTGATGTATGAAAAAAAAATCGATTTTTTCGACCCGAGAAACTAGAGGACCGCCTTAACGACTGCGTGGGATGTGGCGAAATCTATTATGAACCAGAACTAATAGAAGACTGGATTCAGTGCAGCGTATGCGAGCTTTGGGTTCACGAAAACTGCACAGAATTCGACGACAAATGTCACTCATGTGGCAAGAAGATAAAGCATTTAAAAAGAAGGGGAACAAGACAAGAAGCGTGTCTCAGATAGTCGGGCCATCCATGGAGGAAGAGTCTACACTGAACGAAAATGATTGAACGGATCTCCCCTATGATTCCTCCATGTAGCCATCTCACATTGATTAAGGAGAGGGAAGGGGTTTCAGCGTGAAAAAAAAACACGTTTTTGCGATTTTTTTTCATCTATATGGAAGGAGTGAATTTATTGAAACCTTTTGTACATTGTTAAGTGTCATTTCAAGAACATTCCGTGAAATTTGTACGCGAAAATATCCACAAACAAGCCGGTGCCGCGTTTTTCTCGAAACCACTTTTTCAAAGTCCGTGTTCACTGCCAATTGAAAACTACATGACCGATTTATTTCAAACTTGGTACACACTTTCTACATATAAAATACCTCCCCCCAACGGTTAGTTTGAGTTTTTTTGTACATTGAGGGGGTTTTCCACCCCCAAAATGGCGGAATTTTTCGTGAAAAATAGCACTTTTCACTTTACATGACCACCAAAAATTTAGAAAAGAAAAAAAAATCAAAGACCGTTGGGGGAGGATTTGATGATACTTTGACTAAATTTTAATGGTACTTGATTTCAGATAATTTCTAGCTCAGATACAGTGAACACCGCAAATCGTGTTTTTCCAAAGGCGTTCTTGGAAAAGCTTTGTCACCGGCTTATTTGTGGATATTTTCGCGTACAAATTTCACGGAATGTCCTTGAAATGACACTTAACAACGTACAAAAGGTTTCAATAAATTTACTCTATCCATATAGATGAAAAAATTCGCAAAAAAGTGTTTTTTTTTCACGCTGGAACCCCTACCCTCCCGTTAAAATAACATGGCCATCTCACCTCAACACCTATGTCCATCTTAGATTGAATAACATAGAAGAGATGGTCACCCCAGTATTCCAGAATATATTTTTTAGGTGACGATAATACTTGACTGTTGTTATTATTTCGTGTTCAATTTGATTACTTATAGACATATGACTGAACAGAAATATTAATATTTGTTTTATTTGATGGACTTCGAAATAGGACGTCCCAGATGAAACTACGGCCTTCTGTCCTCGAATGACCCTATAGAAAATTTCGTCAAAAGAGCGAACGTTTGCAAACAGGTAGGAGGCGGCCATTTATCGGATATAGTGTTCCACTCATAACCTCCATGTTTGTACCTTATATTAAAATAAAAATATTCGTACTTTTGCGAAAATAAATAATATGGTTCGTTGGTAAATAAAAATTTCAGATTATTTTGAGACACCGTATATTAACAAAAATAACAATATTATGTTACACGTAAAAACCACCAGGATAAATACTATTCTATTCTGATAAATAATAATACTTATTTTGAGACCTAAACTACTTTGAAACTCGTTTCGAAACCAGCCCCTTTTTTTTAATAAACTTCAAACAACAGTCAGGTGTTGTCATCGTTAGTCGAAAACTGCGACGAACAAACGCTCGCCAACCTCAAACTCTCGATGATTCTTTGGTCTGATTGTGAGTCCGAAATTAATGATCTCTTTTGACCACTGGGCGGGGGGGACCGCTTTCGCAAGTGTTGGCCAAATTCGTGCGTAAACTTGAGGACAAAAGAGTGAACGAATGGGAAAGAGAGAGGAGTGATGAACTGCTGGACTCTGCGTCATGTGGCAACCACGCATTATCGTCGGTGCTCTGCGCACCCCCGCAACCATCATTATCTTTCCGTGGATGAGGATTCGCGTTTATTGCCGGGGACACGGAGAGAGAGGGAAGGGTCGAGGGGAAAGAGAAAGAGAGAGGGAGAAAGGAAGAACAGAGACATAGCAAGGATCACGCGCGCACACACATACACACACACACACACACACACACACACACACACACACACACACACACACAGATATATATATGTGTGTGTGTGTGTGTGTGTGTGTGTGTGTGTGTGTGTGTGTGTGTGTGTGTGTGTGTGTGTGTGTGTGTGTGTGTGTGTGTGTGTATATGTTTATGTATGTGTATGTATATATATATATATATATATATATATATATATATATATATATATATATATATATATATAGTAGCCCTTTGGCCGTTTTCGTCGTTTTTGGTGGAGAATATCCTCGCGGTAGGTTATTATTATTAAACCTCTTCGGCACAGCTGCCCGTCTACGAGTATACGTGAAAGAGGACCCAGAAGGACGCGACGACGATGCCAGGCTCGAAAATACAGTTCGCAATGTTCGGTGCTCCTGCGTCCCTCACTATATACTTATTGTAAGGGGACTCCCACGAACTTCAGTTTGGTCTGTACACGAGTGTGTCTGGAAAAATACCCTCGGCTGCCCCACCAAACGGTACTCAATTTTGTCTCGAACCACTTGTTTCTTTTTTTTTGGCTCAGACGTATATCATTAAGCACCACGACGCGTTTCGTCGTATAGCACATTTTCTATTTTTGTACGAAATTCATCCGATAATTGCAGTGAAAGACGATGTTGAAGTGTGCATCGTTCGAATACAACGAAAATTAATTTATTTTGGTCATTCAATTTTGTTTTTCCATTCAAGGCTGCTCATATCACTCGACCGTGTTCACGTGTAGGTATTAGGGATTCATGATGTCAATTTGCAAAAAAGGCTTTCTGTAATTATCAAAGTAACGGAATGTATAATGAACAAAAAAATCGTTGCAGCCCGACGATGCTAATTTCAACGGTATGGTGCGAGATCCTGAGTGCTAATTATCTAAGTTTTGCTTCATTTGGGTGGAATTATTTTTTCTTATCGGCCGTATTTTTGTAGGCAGATTTAGGCTGCGCGAAGTACCCGAAGGTCTCTCAGGATTCTCATTGGGTGTCTACCATATGGTGTTAAAGTTTGCATCGTTTGAATTCAACGAAAATTCTTGTTTTTTGTTAGTTTTGAATTATTGTCTAAGATCGTTTTTGTTGCTTTTTGTTATAAATTTTTTATAAGAATTCTTACAAACGTGTCAGTGATTTCCGTAGCCTAAATGTGCCAAAAAAGGGCAATACGACGAAAAAATATTTTCGTTGCATTCCAACGATGCAAATTTCAACGTTGTAGTGAGATAGCCTGAGTGCAAATGTTCCAAATTTTGCTCCATTCCGCAGTGTTGGGCAACATTTAATTGCTAGGGTAACAAAAGATGAATAATTAATTAATTGTTAATCACGACTATTATAATTAAACAAATAATTAATTGTAATTGTGAAAACTCACGATTAACAATTAATTAATTGTTAACTGCTGTAGTTGCAATTAACAATTGACTTAATCGTGACTTGCCACAATGAATTTTATATCTTTTTAATGTATTTGATTAAAAACTAACAATTAAAACTGATTATTGTATAGGGCGCGGAGTGGCGTCAGAATAAATGCGTAAGTTATCTAAATATGTATATGAGTAGAAAATGTAAGACTGATATTAATCATCAATAACATATACAATAAGCAATAATGATATCTAAATCTTTTTCATCTGATGTCTGTAAAGTTAAAAATGTTTTTAGTTCTTATTGTTTCTTAGAACAATTAAAAAAGTGAATTGCAATTGTTTTAAGGCGTTACCGCCACTTGTAGCGCAAAAAAGGCCTTTTTCATGAATTTTTTTAAAGAAAACTACAAAACTTTTTTAATCGATCAATATACCATCTTAAAGAACACATCTTGAAGAACTTTCAGTAATTTTTTTATTGAAAAATATTACATTGTTTAGTGGCAAATGGCCGTCAATGAAATAATGTTTTTATATACACGGTTTGCGGTGACCAACATTGCGGCGAAGTGGATCATCTGATAAAAAAATGCGGATGGATTTGGTCAAATATAAGTATAAACTAGTCTTTAATCGAAGGATTTTAAAAAATATTCATTTTTCACAAAATGGCGGACAGTTAAAGTTAATGGTTCGATTTTAACGAAAAAAAACGGCCGTTTTTTGGCTATAAAACGGCCATTATTTTCGAAAAAAAATCGAACGATTAAAGACTACATTTTTATGTATTAAATAAGCCTGCAAAATTTCAAAAAGATCGGTTCATTAGTGTTCGAGTAATCTTGGTCACCGACTTCAGAAATGCCATTTTGAGAAAAACGCGTTTAAAGTTTCAATTTCAGTTTACACGAAGAAAATATTTTTTTTTGTACACTTACATAGAGTCATCTATTCCTATACTTATAGAGCCATCTATTCTCAGATACTTATACTTAAAAAAAATGCAATAAAAAAAAATCGATTTTTTCAAAATCGCAAGTGGGGGAACCCCTTAATTGCAAGTTGCAAATAGCATAGATGAATTCAAATAAATTAAGTGCAATATGCAATTAATAGCGTGATTGCAATTAAATTTAACGCAATTACTTGTTTAGTCAATTAATGAACTGATTGAAAATGTTGGTAATTAACGCCCAACACTGCCATCTGGAAGCTATGATTTTTTATCTGTCACATATTTGTAGGCTGCGTGAGTACCCAAAAGAGAATTGGGCTGCGTGAAATACTCAAAGGCCGTACAGGATTCTCATCAGGCGCCTACAACATGGTGTTGAAGTTTGCATCGTTTGACTGCAACGATGATTCTTGTGAAGTTTTTAATTCCGTATTTTTATTATTATCTAAAGTCTTTTTAAGCTGCTTATTGTTATAAATCCAGTGTAAGGATTCTTAAGGGGGGATTGTCTTTTTTTTCGCAAAATTTACCGCTTTTTGGGAATTTTTTTGTGAAGAAAGTATACAACGGAAAACTTGTGAAACTTGGCATATAGTTTTATTGATCTGTTTACTACATACAAAAAATTTTTTTAACAATTTCATCAAAAAATCCGCCTCCCACCCCCCTCGACGCGCGATGGTCCTTTTTTGATGGTGTGCACGATTTCTCAAAAACTATTCAACCGATTGCCTTCAAATTTGGACAGAATGCTCAGCTGACATCTTTTTATCGTTTGATGAAGCAAAAAAGCAATACGTTTAATAGTTTTTTATTTATAACAAAAAATCGATCAATTTTTTTCGAAAAATCGATACTTCAAGTTCAAAACGTCACCAAATCGTCAATTTTTTTCCCCTTCATCGAACGATAGCTATATGTGTCTAAAGTAAAATGCTTTTTGGGTTTTTGTTGCAGAATGAACGTGAAGGCTGTAATCGTGCACACCATCAAAAAAGGACCATCGCGCGTCGAGGGGGGTGGGAGGCGGATTTTTTGATCATATTGTTTAAAAATTTTTTTGTATGTAGTAAACAGATCAATAAAACTATATGCCAAGTTTCACAAGTTTTCCGTTGTATACTTTCTTCACAAAAAAATTCCCAAAAAGCGGTAAATTTTGCGAAAAAAAAGACAATCCCCCCTTAATGTGCCAAAAATATGTTGGCATGCCATAATTTTTTAATTCCTTATTTTTATTATCATCTAAAATCTTTTTTGCTGCTTTTTCTTACAAATTCTCCGTAAGGATTTTCAATGTGCCAAAAAATACGGCAATACGAAAAAAAAAATATTCATTGCATTCCAACGATGGAAACTTCGAAACCATTTTGCAACTCAGCATAAAGAAATTTTTGATAATAAGATAAAAACGAAAAAAAAAGACATTAAAAAATCATGGCATTCCAACGATGCAAACTCCAGCACCCTAAGTGCAATCGAGCACGCACTTCCTGGCCACCCTCTTCGGTTTATCAACCCTCGCGTTTTTCGCGTTCGCGCGGCAAAAAAATTTGCAAGGGTCACGAAATTACGGGGAGACACGAGACGCGAGTGAGAGGAAAATTGAAGCGAGACAGGGCGAGAGAGAAAGACCTCCGCGAATGCTACGGGGTCTTCGTCAGTGAAGATGCTGGACCCCAATACCCTCTCTCTGTCTCTCTCTCTCTCTCTATCGCTCACTGCCACAGTTTCCCTCTCCGAGCACATTCGTCTCTCGGAGCGTTTACCCCTCGGAGTAAGGAAAAACTGATGTTATTAAGCCGCGGCAAAAGCTTACTCCGTTCTTCATCTTTCTCCCGCGGGGCATCCTCTTCCCTCTTTCTCTCATATTCCTTCGCTTTGTGCATACACATGCAGGCAAATATATTGACTCTTGGCGAGGAAAAAGGCCGGACTCGGCTCACTTTGCTTGTCAAGCTGCTTGCGTTGAGCCCTTTTTCTTGCCGGATTCCCTATACATGCAAAAACACTAATGTGTGTGTGTGTATATGTGTGCCAAGTCTAGAGTTACGTCGACGTTTCCTACGGTCTCCTTTCTGCTCAGGGTCCGGTACGCGCGGCTAGTGCGCTCCGAGAGTGTTCTACGGACCTTGCTAGATTAGTTCATTACTCGGCAGCAGGCCAGGCCAACACACAGAGGGGCATCGTCGTGTCTTCCGTTTTTTGCTGCAGCGTGGAAATAGATTTGTTGCAAGATCGGCGTCGTATAGTCTTCTCTCTCTCTCTCTCTCTCTCTCTCTCTCTCTCTCTCTCTCTCTCTCTCTGCCTATCTTTCTGGCGCTTTCGCTTCCTTATTTATCTCACTTGTGGCCTGCGTTTTCTTGCGTACGAGCGGTGCAATGTATACGTGTAGTAGCAACCACACAAGACTTGACTTTCTTTGCTTTATGTCCCCTTACTTTGCTCCTCATCCTGATCCTTACTCCCCCTCTCTCTCATGCTCTGAGACTCACGGAATGGAGAGTACACTCAGAAAAAAGATTTATCATTTTGTCATAAATTGGCACATCAGTACATAATTTATTAGAAATTAATAAATGTTTGGTCGTATGGAGACAGTTTTTATGTGGTTGTAACTACAGCATTTATTCGGCGTCACTAAATATGTTTTTTTGATTTTTCACATATTTCGATTTCGATTTTTCACATAAAAAAAGCCATATTTAAAATAAAACGTTTGAGGAAATATTTCCTCAAATCAAATAAATATTAATCCAATCACGAAAACCTTTTATTTCGCGACTATGATACTAGTGCGCGCATGCGCTCTTTGTCCTTAAACGTGACGGGCCCGACGTCAGATGTAGCTCACGCATACGCTTACCGTTCAACTTCTTCCCATGCTGATGCTTTTGGCACAAGTGTCGGTGTTGCGGTTCGGAAGTGAGAAAGTTGAAAGTGAGGAATGAGTGTAAGTAAGAATATAAAGTGAGAAAAAAACGTTCAAGTGAGAAAATAATGACGGACGAAATGACACAATTCCTCGAAAAAAACCAGCCGGGGGATTATGAAGAGTCCTATTAGATGTTAAGAAAAACTATTTGTCGGATATAAAACTCCTATTTGTTCTAACTTATATATCCTATTAGGTGTTAAGGCCTTAGGACATGTAACGGGTATGAAATCATGTGCGAATTTAACATTTTTTTTCGTATGAAAAAGTTATTCACTCATAAAATTTATTACACATCTATTTAGTATGAATATCAAGCTGTTAGAAATTTTTTTTCGATGTACAAAATGGGCGACTACTAATATTTTCTTTTGTTATCTTTTTCTAGACATCTAGCATCCACAATATTTGACCTAGAACGAAAAACAAAAATTCTCGTCAATCTACATTAGAATACCTAAAGAAGTACGTACGGAATATGAAGAATATTTTTTTATTCAAAAGTTGTAGGTATTTGAATTTGAGAAATGAATTTTCAGTGAAAAATTTCGTTATAACTGCTCATAAACTGCTCATAAAATGAAAAGTTTTCGATGAATCAGAAATTCCGTACGTACTTTTCTGCGAAATGCAAATAGGAACATAACTTTTAAATTTGAAGTAAATCGCGTGAATATTGTTGAAGTTATTCGTTATGCCAATTTGAAAAAAGCTGTTTCGAGAAGTTTCGAGTAGTCGGCCATTTGTACATTGAAAAAAATTCTAACAGCTTGATATTCATATTCAATAGATGTGTAATTAATTTTATGAGTGAATCACTGTTTCCTACGAAAAAAATTGTTAAATTCGCACATGATTTTATACCCGTTACTGTAGCCTAAGGCCTTAAGAAAAATTCTTAGTAAATTTTAAACATAAACTTAAGTAACAAATTTTCTTAGCTGTTAAGGGGCCAGTCCACTTCGAAAATTTCAAAAAATCCAAAGCCAGCAAGGCTTGAAGAAATCGACGATGATGAGAAATCAGAAGGGATTTCATACGGTGCAGGAATTGTCGATTGAGTTTAGGTAAGAGTTTTTCATAGTATAAACTTCAAACGCGTTTTTCTCGAAACAACGTTTTCAAAATACAGCTCCATCGTATCTCTAAAACTAATAAACCGATTGTCTTGAAATTTGAAGCACTTATTGTAAACATGATTGGCAACAAGATGACCCGCGATGGTTTTAAAATTTTGATTTTTACTTTTTTTTGCGAAAAACTGCGAAAAAACGCGTTTTTTTCTTTTTTCGTTTTTCATCGGCCATTTTTTTATTTTTTGATAAAATTTCATATCCGAGGGTCATTTTGAAGTTGGTGTCATACTGAATCTAATGGACTTTGATTTTTTGTTTCACACAAGCCGTTGCCGAGTTGTGATGGAGCTACCTAGCCCACCTATTTTTGAGGCGTTACGTCGAACTATAGTTTTTGTACTTAAAAATGAATAAAAATGAATTAAATATTTTTTAAAAATGTATTTCAAGACTTTATTTATCAAGCCCAACAACTTTTATATTCAAATCTTTTATAAAATCCTCTAAAAAATCGCGAAAATAGCCTTTTTTTCGTGGCTCCAAAGCAGTCTGGCCCCTTAAGAAAATCGTAGTAGGCCGACAAACGAATAAGAAAACTTATTCGCCGGGAGACAAACTTCTCTGTCCTTAAGAAATCTTTTTTCTGAGTGTAAAAAGAAGATGGGGTACTATGAGGACTTGTGATGTCGAATGTCTTCAAAATCGTCTTGTCGCATTGATGCATTGACGAATACATGCATCTGACTGAGAGAGAAAGAGAGAGGGAGAAAGAGAGATGGGAAGCAGCTAATCTTCGCGAAATCGTATATATTGAAGCTTCTCGCTCGGTTGGCTTTACGCCGATCGCCCTTCCTCAAAATCGCGTTAACGCCGGTGGTGGTCCGGACTCCGGCTCTTCAGCTTCCCCGTGCGAATCATCGCCGCATCCTTTTTTTCCTTGCCCTTCCTCTCTCTTTCTCTCTCTCTTGCTCTTGCACTTTCGCTTCCGTGGGAGTTCACGGAGGAGCTCCCAACTTCTTGCTCGAAACTATTATTAACGATTTTCCTAAAACATACATTAGAAACTCCACGGGTTATGATTTTCATTGCTGTGCAAAAAAAACAAACAAAACCTCTAACCCAAGGCTTTGGATAATCTCGTTTTAATCGCGGATTATGCACGAGAGAAGGATCCAGCTAGCGAGTAAACAGAATTTCCATTGGGAAAAAAAGAAAAAAAAACACACACACGGATACCGAACCAATGACCGGTATTTCAGCGATGAAAAAACTAACGCGAAATCTACAAAATTGTTGCCAACGACCGTTGGAAGCGCAAGCGAGTCTCGTTTCGTTTGTGCTTCACTTATCATAACGCTTCCGGGATCGCGAGCGCAGCGTGCAGAATCGTTAAATCATTATAATGCCGTCTACAGGATTTGTTTATTACAGTGTGTAAGAATGTAGCGCGTAACAGGATACGCCACGATGATAAAACAGTTAATGGATCAATTATAGGTAGTCGAATAATTAGGCGAGTCATTCAGGCTGGAAATTGGACCCACTTGGAATAATTGCGTTGAGTATCGGGAAGAGAGGAAGAGAGAAAAACAACAACATCGTGGAGCTTGCGATCATGGATTTCTACTTCGAATCAACTTTTGGTTCACTTGGCAAATGATCTCGTTTGATCCTATGGATGTCAAATTTGGGTAGCTGTCGAGAGTCGTTCAAGATCAAGCTCGAATCGACAAGACACCCATCGATGATGACCCCAACAATTCGCACCGTTAATCCAGTTAATGGATCGATTATAGGAAGTGGGGTAATTAGGCGAGTCATTCAGGCTGGAAATTGGACCCACTTGGTATAATTGCGTTGAGTATCGGCAAAAGAGGAAGGTAGAAAAATAATAACATCGTACAGCTTGCGATCGTGAATTCCAACTTCGGATCAACTTTCGGTTCACTTGGGAAATTATCTCGTTTGGTCCTGTGGATGTGAAATTTGGGTAGCCCTTCAGAGTCGTTCGATATCAAGCTCGAATCGACAAGACACCCTCGATGAAAGCCAAACAATTTGCACCGTTCAAGTCCTACCAATATCATTCGTTTTTCAATTGCCCAACTTCGTTTCACACATTTGGACCGCAAAATTCGCTCGAACGTTTTCAAGATCGTCATTGGAGGCCGGCGTTCAGAATCTGCGAGAAAACATTGTGGATAATGATAAAAATATAGGGATTCGTTGCATTCCTAAGATGCAAACTTTAACATCATCATTGACGTCACATGACATTCTTAAGGGGCTATACCAATGTGAATGCTGAAAATTTGGGTGATTTTCGGGAATTTTTTGGAAGAAAAGTACTCGATTAAATGTTTCGGATAATTAAGAATATATTTGGCTATATTTGACCTATATTACATAATTTTTTCATAGAAAAATTTGAAGCGAGCTCTGCCTTCGGAGGCGCAACAAAATGTTCCTCCACTGCTGACACGATTCCGGCCGATTGAGTAGCTGAAACCGAAAAAGGAAAAAATGTCGTTAAACTGGAAGGTATTTCCTGTACAATGACGTAGGATTTTCGAAAAATATCAAAATCTAACAAAATGGCGTAGTTATGAAAAAATACTGTTTTCTTGCCTATAAAATGGTCGTTTTTTTCAATGCCAAATCGTCAATTTTCATCCAATAAAAAATATCCTACGTCATTGTAGAGTAAATATATTCAAGAGTACTCAGTTCAAATTTCAAGTCAATCGGATAATTGCTCTTTGAGTTACAATGTCAGCAAATTTAAAAAATCCTATTTCGAGAAAATATCGTTTAAAGATTTAACTATCGATTTTTGCAAGATAAAATGATATAAATGATAATGATATTCTTAAAAATATAAACTGTGGAAAAGGCACAAAAAAATCGATTTTTTGAAAGTGTCACACTGGTATAGCCCCTTAACGTATCATCGGATCCAGTTCGTCGCATATCAATTGAGACATCTGGTCGCGTCGTTATCAATCATCGCAACCATTTTCGGCCTCTAGCCCCTGCTCCTTCTGTGGAGAGCTTCCAATTCACGTGAAACCAAAAACAAACCAAATAATTACGATGACGTTGAAGTGTGCTCCGTTGGAATGCAACGAAAATAATTTCTTTTTAATTCGCGAATTTCACTTAGCAGATTTAAGCTACAAAAATCACGCAAATATTTTTGAGGACTTTTATTCAGCGATATGCAACGAATCTGCCAAAGACGATTTTAGATAATAACGCAAATCTGGATTTATAAAGAATTTTCGTTGCATTCCAACGATGCAAACTTCAACCCCATCGATTACAACTAATTACATTTAATTATTCCGAGGAACGAGAAAAGTGGTCTCATATTCCGTGGGGGAGGACTTACGGATTTTCTTTTCATCAAGATAGCGGTATTTTCCGAGATTGAGGCATACATAATCGTTCGGGTAGTCCGCGCTGGGTAAAGAAACGATCCGGCGTGTGTGTGAACCAATCATTTATCAATTAAGCCATTTCGTGCCCGCCCCCTTGCAAAATACGCGCTCGAGAGTATCGAACAATCTCATACCGTTTGAAAATAATAAAGTGAGGGAAAAAAAAGGAAGGAGCACAAAAATCTTACAACTCGTAGATAAAAGGCACGGAATTTTGTGCTTTTTATCTGTACTGATAAACTATCTAGTTGATGGGTTCTCATAAACGGGGTCGGTGCCCGGTTTTCTCTCTCTCTATCCCTCTTCCTCCCTCCTCTAAGCGAGTGTGCAACAACGTCGATGATTGGCGTGCATCAAAAACTCTTGGTGCCTTTAATGAACACTTTCATACGTTCCATCGGCGTACGAATAAACGCTCATATACATCGTCGCAAAAAGCTCCCACATAGGTGAGCTAGACACGAAATGCCCGAGTATTGGAGAAAATCGTCGGCGCGGAGAGTTACGCGCCTCAACGAGTTACGCCCTTCTTCTGCGTAATTTTCGAGATGCGAAGAGTTTGTAGGCGCACTCGCGTATGTCCCTTTTACTCTCCCGTTGCTCGACCTCTCCCTTGGTCATTATCGGCGCGCATTCGCTTTTTTTTTTCATTTTTTTTATTTTTCTTTTTTATATGCTCTTTTGCCTTTCTTCGTCTCTCCTGTTCTCGTGTGGAACGACGAGCGCACGATATTACGCGCGTGTGTACAGTTACGCGCACCCGTATCCCGATTACGTTGACGTTACGGCATTATGTCAAGCGTGGCAACCCTCTCTCTCTCTCTCTCTCTCTCTCTTTCTCCTCTTCGCGACATCCATGTAATGCTGGCTTAATGAACAACCCGCTATGGCTCCAAGTATAGGTCCAGTCCACGCACACGTAAGGGCGTAACTACTTGATTCGACGAGACAAGCTTCGACGTCCCTTTCCTACAGTTCTCCGCACATCTCTATTGATTTATCATGGTGAAGTTTCCATCGTTGGAATGCAATGAAGATTTTTTTCTTTGCATCGTTCACAGTTTTGTTACGTATATTTAGACAGCCATTGAAACTTTTTTCCGAATCTCAAAAGGCAGGAAAAAAGAGATTTTTTAGTGCAGGAGAAATCTGTAAAAGAGGATTTTCGATAGCAATAAAAATGTTGGCAAATAAGACTTTTGAACAGCGATAGAATCCGAAAAATGAGATTTTTGGCAGAAATAAAAATCTGCGAAAAATAAGATTTTTGGTAACAATAAAATCGGCAGAAAAAGATTTTTGATAGCAATGAAAATATAAAGAAAAAAACATCAGCTTTTCGACAGCAATGAAAATCTGGAATAAACAAGATTTTCGATAGCAATAAAAATCAGAAAAAAAATCGATGGCAGTACAAATCTGAAAGAAAATAAGATTTTCGAAAGCAACAATAATCATTTAAAAAATGCGATGACAGTAAAAATCTGAAAAAACAAGATTTTCGATAGCAATAAAACTCCGCAAAAAATAAGATTTTGGATTCCAATAAAGATCTGAAAAAAAAAGATTTTCGATAGCAACGAAAATCTGACAAAAAAAGATTTCCGATAGCAATGACAATCTGGAAAAAAGAAGATTTTCGATAGCAATGAAAATCGGGAAAAATCCGACTTTCGATAGCAATAAAAAACTTAAAAAAAAAACAAGATTTTCGATAACAATAAAAATCCGCAAAAAATAAGCTTTTTCGTACTGATAAAAATAGAGTAATACAAAAAATACAGAAAGGATTCCCGTTGCGTTTTAACGATGAAAACTCCAACATTATATTGATCCTGATATGGAAAGATTTGGCGATAGAGAGATAGAGAACTAGACCGGAAGAGAGCGCCCATGCCCAGGTGGCAGTTTCACCCTCATCAAATTAATTACCTGCAGCATAATCATATCTCGAAATTAGTGCGAAAAGCAGCTTGCACGATTTCTTCGAGTCCTCAAGGGACAACTTCGCTACACTTGACTTCCCTATGCTTTGTCTAGCGACCCCACCGCAGACTACATCATACTCCGTCTAATGTCTTACACATCCATACGGTACACGAACACCGAAAACGTAATTTCCCGCGCCACATGTTCGAGATAACATACACACCGACGTAAAATTTGAGTACATGCGGTGTGGAGCGTTAGTGGAGAAAATCCGAGAATGCGGTGGTAAGAATTCGTCTTTTTGTCCCTTTTTCTTCATCGCCTTTTTTCCCTTCCTTTTAATCGATCGCCTGATGAGGAGAGAGAGCCGGTGGCGATGAACGCTCCGAAAACGGGTGAGACGCGAAGCTCGTTTTCGCCCCGGTGGTATCCGGCAAAAGCGTAACGTGGTTATCTGCTGCAACGTTCGATGTGCTTACCAATATTCCCACGGAAGAGGGTGGTTGCGGGCCCGACGAACGAGAGAACGATAGCAGAGGAAAGATTACGTGTGTGGGTGTATGCAGAAAGGAGATTTCGGCGCCATTCGAATCGCCGTAGCATCCTCATAGTAGCCAATTGTCCCCATACTCACCATTGTGTCAACCCCAACAGCCTCAAAATCACCGATGGATAAATCCAAGCATTCTCGTGCAAAGGTCACTTCAGGGACCGTTCTGTCCTCAAGATCAACGAAACTTGTGAAAAAAAGAGTAGGGACTGTCTTCAAAATAGCTAAACGTTCCGATAGCCAACATTGAACGGATACAACAGGACCAACGTATAGTCTTGCGTCTGCATAGACACACATACACTCCTATATATATATATATATAGGTATATACATGTTTACGTATTACATAATACAGTGAGGAAAAAGCGAACGTTGGTTAGGTAGAGGGTGGGAGGAGATGAAGGGAAGGCTCGTTTTTCGCCAAAGTGCTTATCATTATCGATTCGGGTCTACTCGTTCTGTTCCTCCGTCCCTCTCCCTCGCCCCTGCTCCCTCATCACTGGAGGTTGATACGCAAATGAGAATGTATTGGAAGGTTGGTGCACATGGTCTCGCAATTTCGTACCAACGACCGATCCTTCTGAATTACTGAATATGCTGGTACCCATATAGCTCTCGGCACCCTTCTGATTAAAGGGATAGCCTTAATTTCGCGGAGGAGGAGGAAAATAAAAGATGGCAATGGAAGATGAAACTTTTTGCTCTGTTCAAAACGATAACTCATCGTAGCTGCCGAGAAAAACGACAATCTTGTGTGCCTTAAGTTTATCACGAGCACGCGCATTATGGTTTGCACTCCCAAGTCGACATTTTCAGCCTATTTTGCCCCTCCAGATCCTCACAGTGGTAGGAGATAAAGGCGGTAAAGTAGCTTCGTATTCAATATAAAATGAGCTCCTACTCAACGCCTAAAACGGGAACAAATTTTCCCTTTCTCCACTTGCAGGCGCTAAGGAGGACGTCGATTGGCACACGTATACACGCACACGCATACACTCTATTACGCATATAGAGATACATATGCCAGAATACGCGCACGCGTAGACACACGTATATACCCGCGCACATACATGATTAAGGCGTTACCCCCACTTGTAGCGCAAAAAAGGCCTTTTTCATGAATTTTTTTAAAGAAAACTACAAAACTTTTTTAATCGATCAATATACCATCTTAAAGAACACATCTTGAAGAACTTTCAGTAATTTTTTTATTGAAAAATATTACATTGTTTAGTGACAAATGGCCGTCAATGAAATAATGTTTTTATATACACGGTTTGCGGTGACCAACATTGCGGCGAAGTGGATCATCTGAAAAAAAAAATGCGGATGGATTTAGTCAAATATAAGTATAAACTAGTCTTTAATCGAAGGATTTTTAAAAATATTCATTTTTCACAAAATGGCGGGCAGTCAAAGTTAATGGTTCGATTTTAACGAAAAAAAACGGCCGTATTTTGGCTATAAAACGGCCATTTTTTTTCGAAAAAAAAATCGAACGATTAAAGACTACATTTTTATGTATTAAATAAGCCTGCAAAATTTCAAGAAGATCGGTTCATTAGTGTTCGAGTAATCTTGGTCACCGACTTCAGAAATGCCATTTTGAGAAAAACGCGTTTAAAGTTTCAATTTCAGTTTACACGAAGAAAATATTTTTTTTTGTAAACTTACATGGAGTCATCTATTCCGGGCCCATACAGACGTATGGGCCCGGATACTTATACTTAAAAAAAATGCAATAAAAAAATCGATTTTTTCAAAATCGCAAGTGGGGGTAACCCCTTAAGTATACACCAACACACGTACACTAGTACCTATACGTATGCATGCGTGACTGCTATAGGGATTCGCGTATACATGCATACGTGAGGGCAATTCCTATCGAAAATATTGTAACTGTTTGCCCAAGATCCATTTCTTCCACTTTGGAGAGTTGCTGGAGCTGCTGGGGCAAGTTTGAAGCGAAAGCGAAAGGTTCGCTGGGTGGAGATAATGGAAAGACCATTGGAAAAGTAGGCCTCTACGGCGAACGCGCGGTCCTACCTAGTCCAACGCATGACGGTTACTGAAAACTATCAGACCCGCTCTTTCGAATGCGACCATCCCTACCCTCGTTTCGTCGAAACAGCCAAATGAGCGATAGATCCAAACGCAATCAAAAGAGGAGCTGCAACGACTTTGGCTAGGTTAGGTAGGCGTATAAGGGCCTATGCAGGAGGTAAGCAGCAAAGGAAGAGCATGTGACGGTCCATAGGAGGACTTCTAGCCGTAAAAACACTCAAGTGAGGCTGACATAGGATCAAAGACCTTTAAAATAGGCTGAAAATTTCGACTCGGGCTCGAACAACAACAAAATATGTTTGTGGATGAATAAGGGTGAACGAGACCTCGCTAAGGTACGTTGGTGGTTGTCGAAATGTGTATGGAGGGTAGAATGAGCAGACGGTGGTACTTGAGTTGCCTCGTAGTTCGGACTGTCTGCAAAAAGAATCAAAAAGTTACTTGTTCGTTGCAAGTTTTCCGGATGGATGTGTTCACACGTGTTGACACATCTTGAAATCAGAACTCCGAGGAAGATTTAATCGTTTTTTCGTTTGGGAAGACTTGGACACTCGTTGCTGCACAAGAAAAGATGCAAGAGCCATCAAGAGAGAAATCAGGTGTGGAATTCTTTCGAGCTCCCTTTCCATCCATCCCTCCCTCTCGTGTCGAGAGGTGGACCAACCGGAAGTAGTAACCTCTCGGTCCATTAATTTTCGTTATGGGATTGCCCGGTAAATGGGAGTGTAGCGGCGAGAGCCATTCGGCCTCTCTATTTCTCCGCTTTCTGCGTTCCGATGCTACATATACTCTTTGCCTGGACAAAGTGGTCCAGCGACGTTTACGATTCCGCACGCCGCACGTGGTAACATCCCTCGGTCTACACCCCGCAGCAGAACTCGCGTGAGCTTTCTCTACTCGTTTTGTGCAACGGGTTTTCCCTGTCTCTCGTATACGGTGGGGGCGGGAGAGAGAGAGAGAGAGAGAGAGAAAGAGAGAGAGAGAGAGAGAGAGAGAGAGAGAGAGAGAGAGAGAGAGAGAGAGAGAGAGAGAGAGAGAGAGAGAGAGAGAGAGAGAGAGAGAGAGAGAGAGAGAGAGAGAGAAAGAGAGAGAGAGAGAGAGAGAGAGAGAGAGAGAGAGAGAAATTTCAGCGAGAGAGTTTACGCGTTTTAACGCGGTGATTTACGGCTCCGTGAGTGCCAACCTGTGTCCATGCTGGAGGATGACCCAAAAATGCCAAGGGTGCAGCAATGGTCCTCGGAACTTCGATTTGTGTTCTTCACGCGCACATCCATGTGGGTGTAAATATATGAACATGTAACACAATATATACGATATATAGCGCAATCGGTGCACGGCTATGGCGATTTTCCGTGTCATGTGCCGTTTCCCTTCGCCGATACTTGGATGGGTGACCTACTCAGGCTTCCGTCCCGGCTACCGAGAGACAAGCAGTTTTACCGACCTTTCATTGCAACATAACTGGAACTCATTTTAATATAGTCGCCTCTGTCGGTACAGGTTTTTCACAGTTTCCCTGTGCCCTCGTGCAAATGCTGCAAGTGAAAGGGATCGCAAAAGCTTCTAGGGCATACTAAGAACATGGGAGACCGTATTCACGATACATAAAATATCTTCGTGTAACATGATTCGCAACTATTGGATCACTTTTATATAGGAAAGCATCAATATTTATATAGAAATCTATTAGTATTTATGTATAGGGTAAAATTGGGAAATACCTCGATAGTAACCCGACATATTTAGAAACACGCATGAACCAAATAAACCAATAAAATTTTCAATTGTCATATATTTTTCGTCTCGATGAGTCAAGAAAAAGCTGAAAAAATCTTGAAATTATAACATTTCTCAGGTTTGAAAAAAAATGTGTTTAAAAAAAAAACTCTTCAACACGCTATAAAAATTATTTTAAAATCCTTTTTCAACGACTTTTGAAATTCACTTAGAAGACATTTTCTTACTGAAGAAAATAAACTTCGGTTTGATTCAATAGGTCGTTTAGTTTTTTTTTTGCTATCACGCCCGCCAATTTGGAAAAATCGTGAAAATGAAAACTGGAGAAAACGCGCTTCAAAGTTTTTAATACGAGGAAATATCAATATCAAATATCAATCGCTTCTCTGCTTTTGGCCTTGTGTCTTCGAAAATATTTACAATTGGCCTCTGTAACTTTGTAAATATATTCTTGGATAGTTTATTTATCGATTTAAGTAATAAAAAAAGAACGATTTCTCGGACCTTCTAATTCAGGCTCTCGCCCTACGACGGCTGTGGACGCAACGGAAGTTAGGTTAGATTAGCGAAGTGCGGGTAGGGAGTGATAGGAAAGGGTTCAATTGGGAATGGTGCTGAAGGTTGCATCGTTGGCATGCAACGAAAATTCTTCTTGATTTCTTTCATTTCGTTTGTTTTGGTTAAAAAATTTTAACGAAGATCTTCGAAAATGTTTTAGATATTTACGTAGTCTAAATGTGCCAAAAAAATCGGCAATACGAAAAATACATTTTTTCGTTGCAGTGCAACAATGGAAATTTTAGCACCATCATTGGGAAGCGTAATACGTAAAAACCCGCAGGGTATATGTTGGCACTCAGGAAATACTCACAGTAATATATTAAAACATATGTGTATTTATACGTAAATATACACTAGTGGAATTCATTGTGGAAACTTTAAATAGAAATTACGTTTTTTTATTTCAATGTATAAGGTTCCTACTTAATATTTTCCTTAATAAGCTTACTTTGATAAGAATATAAAACATAAGTCGTTATAATGTAAAAATTATCAATAAATGCGAAATGTTTAACTTTTGCAAAATGTCCGCAATCAATTCCACTGATGTATATGTACGGTTTCCAGCTGTTCGGCTAAAAATGCAAAGACACCATGCAACGTTACTTTTATTCGATTTCCCATAGTTCATTCTCCGTTTTTACTTTTAAGAATACATTGCCATCTTTTCAAGCTGACACCTACAAATTTATTCATAGCTTCGACCACAAAAATTCTTTCATTTGCCGCATAAAGCCGAGTGAAGTAGATTCGAAATCTTTTTTCAATGCTGGCCTGATCGCACGCAAGTTCAATATTCAAAAAAATCAAGTTTCAAAGATTGCAAAGGGATATTCGCAAGTAAAAACATGTGATGTTGTGGCTCACATGGTATACGTGAGTGTGTGTGTGAGTACACATAAAGTATATGCGGAAGAATTATGATATCGCGCTTTATGGCATAATAACAAGTTTATTAACGAGAGAAGCGATGCGAGAGATCACGCCCTCGAACTCCATGGACATGACCAGGCTACAAGGTACAAGACTTCTCGCTTGCTTTTCTCTCACTCTTTCTCTCTCCCTTTCTCTCTTTGATTAATTCCATTTCTTGATCGCATATACGGAGTCGCAGCAACCCCCCCCCCCCTTCCCGCACCTTGCCCGCCTCGCGAAAACGATCGCAGAAAGGTGTAACGAGAGAGAAGCCGCCGTTCAGCAATAATACAAGGCGATGTTACAAGACTCGTTCGACAAGCTGAACGAGGAGGCGGCACGCCTCTCTCTTATGTCCGTCATTTTCTCTTTCTCTCTCTCTCCTTTTGTCTTCCTCTACCGCGTGTCTCTGTTCCTCTCCATTTTCTCGCTTTCCTTGACTCTCCTTCATTCTTGACGCTGTGTGCTTTTTCCGCATGCCCTTTATAGATATACGTCTATACGCGTAGTCCATACGAGGTTGCAATTTGCATCGTTGGAGTGCAACGGAAATTCATTTTCTTTCAGTTGCCCAAAGTTTCGTTGGGAAGATCAAGCCAACCAGAAAGATGTTGAAGTTTGCAACATGGAATGCAACGAAACCTCTTTTATTATTTCCTTATTTTCATTACCATCAATAATTTTTTCTTAGATATTTAGGCTGAAGATCTCTAATAGGGATCATGAAAAACTTTTGAGTGATTTTGGTGGGCTAAGTGTGTATCACTGACAATTGACATCGTTTGATGTCAAACATGGGATTGACATCATTTGATGTTAATCATTGGATTGACATCATTTGATGTAAATCGTGGAATTGACATCACTTGATGTAAATCATGGGATTGACATCATTTGATGTCAATCATGGGATTGGCATCATTTGATGTAAATCATGGGATTGACATCATTTGATGTAAATCATGGGATTGACATAATTTGATGTCAATCAAGGGATTGACATCATTTGATGTCAATCATGGGATTGGCATCATTTGATGTAAATCATGGGATTGACATAATTTGATGTAAATCATGGGATTGACATAATTTGATGTCAATCAAGGGATTGGCATCATTTGATGTCAATCATGAAATTGACATCAAAGATGTACGTCTTGAAACTGCAGGAGTATTTCTTTTTATAATAATGCAGATACAAACATTTTAAAAATTTTGTTGCCTTAAAATTTCTCTCAGGGGCCATTGTAATGCTCTTTCTCGACTAAAGTTTGACTCACAGATGTGTGTGATCAATATTCCCGTGTTGATTTCCTTGTGAAAATTGTTCATCACTTCTCGGTATTCATCGATACTGTTTCCTGCTTTTTCAATTATATTTGTGACTTACTGTCGGAGGACGAAGTTTCGAATGGTCGAGAAGATTTGGCTTGTCTTGGAAACTTTTCTACCGATGAGATCAGATTCTTACATACGTTTTATTGGCAAGAAAACGATGATGGCATAAGTCTGTTCTCGTCGAGCTATTTGATTTTCTTCGTTTCCGATTTCACGCAGACCTTGGCGTGAAGATTGCGTGGGAACCGGTAATCCGGTGACCCCGGCAATTCGCATAATCGTACACACACGGACAGCCCTTGTCGTACATGTGCATATAGCGTGTGGTGTTATATGCCGTACAACCGATGTGGCAAAGGTTAACCGATCTTTTTAACGCATTCTTAGAGCTAAACGCGAATGTAAAGACCCTGCTATGAGTCGTTGTGTAACGTGCTAGGGCTATTTATAAAATAAAAAAAGAATATAACAAAATAAAGAAAAAAACGACTCTACTCCGAAGATTATCGTCCGATGTATCGTACGTCACGTTGTGACGTTTGGCAGACGAACGTCGGTGATACACTTCTGTGAAATAAATCGAGCGTTGCGTTCGTTATTTATTGACGGAAAGCATTCGTACACTCGTTTTTAAACGCTTCTTTTTTCATCGTATTGATCTATTGATCTGCGCTATATTTATTAGATAGAAGCCATCTATGCAGTCTCGTTATTCATTGCAACTTTAATTCCTGGGTAGTCGTGGAATTAATTAGTTCTTACGGAATTAACTCATACGGAATTGACCCAAGGTACATTATGTTGTCGAAGATTGCATAGAAGAATGCAGAAAAATTGTGTTTTTTTTTTAATTATATCTTTATTTATTATCTTATGATACACTATCTTTTCGCAGGTTTAGGTTGTCGATTTCTGAAAAAAGATTTTTTTAGGAGTTTCAGACTACAAGAATCACTCAACCGTTTTTTTTTAGATTTCGAAAACCTGAAACTTATGAAAAAGATTCGTTTGACAGTTTTCTACTCCGAAAATCACTTAAACGTTTTCTTTTTTATATCTGAAACCTAAAATCGCTGAAAAAACGACTTGCAGCATTGGATTGCTACAATTTTTTTAAAATTTGATTATTTCTTTATTTCACTTATCATCCACGATCTTTTCGCAGGTTTGGGTTGTTGATTCCTAAAGAAATCGTTTTTTCAGAGATTTTAGGTTTTTGATATCTAAAAAAAACGTTTAAGTGATTTCCGTAGGCTGAATCTGTAGAACAAAAATTGGCCAAATAAAAAAAAATGATTTTCTTTGCATTCCAACGATGCAACCTCCCCTCGTGTACGTTTCTGTCGCTTTGGCGTTAATAAGACCATCGTTGCAATTCTCGAGGACACAAATTGAGAAGAAAAAAATTGCACGATTGTAAAAATGTCTGAGTCCCATTACCGCGTTTGAAGATGATTTTTCCCGGAGGGCAAAATCAATGTGCAATCAATTTCGCGTGGGAAATGCATTGCACAGATTTTCGCGTATTTATTAATCTGTAGATCTGTGACATTGCCTTCCTCAATCAGTTCATTTTTTTGTATGCAGCTATAAATCCTTTTCCTTTATCACGATCGATTTCTTTGGTACATTTCGCACGGGCGATCCAAGAATTCGCTACAA
The DNA here is from genome assembly GCA_944452715.1 of Ophion slaviceki. Lineage (NCBI taxonomy): Eukaryota > Metazoa > Arthropoda > Insecta > Hymenoptera > Ichneumonidae > Ophion > Ophion slaviceki. The sequence goes on along the minus strand of OX101788.1, from coordinate 14,329,460 downwards.
CTACGAAATAAATTAATAATCACATGTAAAAAGTAGTGACCATTTGTCGCACAACCGGCGCGCACATCGCATCGGCGTGTAAGACCGGGGAGAGTGACAGAGATAGATAAAGAGTGTGTGAGAGAGAGAGAGAGAGAGAGAGAGAGAGAGAGAGAGAGAGAGAGAGAGAGAGAGAGAGAGAGACGCGAATAGAAAACATGCAGGTGCGATCGAAGCGTGATCGGCGTGTACCCGCGGCAATCACGAGAACGCGCTAGGCAAAACTCTCGCTCGCGCGAGTTCTATCTCATTTCGTTTGAGCCTCATTCGCGTTCGAAAGTTCAAGCAGGCGATTCTAATGACGTGGGAAATACGCGCTAGCCTGTGTGTTATGTACCTGTAAAGATCGGCTCCCGCAGCTCTCCTCGATGCACCAGCTCGATCGTTTGTGAAGTACTTTTTTTTCCCTTCATTTTCATCCCCTTCTCCGGCTTCGAGCTCGTCTCGAACTTCTAGCGCGGCTGGCGAGTTTTGCCTCGTTTAATGCGGGATGTTGCACTCGCCACTTAATATCATAGCAGCGCCGGCAAAAAGGGAGAGATCGAACAAGCCAGCCGGTCATTTCAAAGTATACGAACGCATGTGTAAATCCATATGTATGTGTGTAAATGTGTGTGTGTGTGTGTGTGTGTGTGTGTGTGTGTGTGTGTGTGTGTGTGTGTGTGTGTGTGTGTATACACATATGTACGTCCATACAAATGTATATACACATCTTGTGTATATCAAAGTATGTATTCATACCCATATTATTATGCGTGCGTAACGGTTGAATTTTGAAAATTCGTGAGAATTGAACTGTGGAATTCGTAATTTATCTTTGTATCTTTACATACTTTGTGTGTGTGTGTGTGTGTGTGTGTGTGAGTGTGTAATTATGATGCATTAATACAAATATACATATATATGCATGTGCGTGCGGGTGTGTGTATTTGTATTTATGCATCATAATTACATCACATCATTTATGCATTATGAATTACACTGGTTCCCTCCTCGCGAATTTTCGAAATTCAAAAGATCTGATTGCTTTTTAAATCGTACAACTTCTAGCTTACAAATATTTTCAACGATGATTCCTTTTGCGGAAAGAAACTTGCAAGGAGAATCACTTCGGTGTCCGCCCTCGATTTTGTTGATACTCATGTGTATGGTAGAGCATCAAAAACTATTTCATACGTCTTTGTTTATCGGCGGAAAAACGGTTTCAAGGGGTGAAGCGGAAACAGAAATTCGTCTAATGCAAAACCTCCAGAAAGCTACTATGGTTAGGTACGAACAAAAAAACGGGATTTGAGGGATGAACCACCCCTTTATTTCCCTGCCTTTCGACCCACGATCAAAAGGAGTGCTTTAAAATGAACGTCAAGGGTAAGACTTTGAAGAGGGAACAAAATTATATTTTAGGTAGTTTTGATTTTTTTCCGAATAGCAAGCTTTAGGAGGTACACAATATTGCGTACATTTCGGACGATTTTAAATGAAAACTGAGGGCTTTGGGAGATGTGAATGGTGAATTCATTCGATTATTTCTTTTCTGCTTCGATTTGGAACTCCATTTTGTGCTCATTCTCTTTGATATCAGTTTTTCTTTAAAATGTCGTTTGATCTATTGAGCTCCGGTTATTTTTCAATTTTTGGCTGAATTTTAAAGACAGAGGATCGATTTTTACTCATTTTCCATCTATCCCTTTGCTTTTTTTCGCCCATTTTTCGAGTGGATTTTCCGGGAACGGTAATTAAGATATCAGGAACAATCAAGCGGCATTGACTGAGTCTACCAAAATCCGTCTCGGAAACCCTCAATAAGAGTATGTCACTCAAATATTACCGACGCAACGGCTGTTTGAAATTCGGCAATTTTGGCGATGCCGGAAAAGTCTCAAAAAGGGTGTCACATTTTTTTTCGTCTTTTATCCCATTCCAAGAGTCTATTTGGTGGGAAATTTTCTGCCAATTACGAATATCATGGAGTTTTTATCGAAAGCTGAAAATTACGCCGACGAAACGCGAAAAACATGTTTTTATACACATTCGACGATTTTTAAAAGAAATTAAGTGTTTTGGGGGAAATCAATGTCGTATTCGTATTCGAGGAGTAAAAATACATTGATATGGACTTCAAAAAAATCCAAATGTTTTTCGCATCTCGGCTAAAAAAAAAGTTTCTCCACTCAATCGCCGCTTATTTATTTTTCATTTCGATTTGAAACTTCGCTCCGCACGCATGATCTTGAATTGTCAAGTCGAACTATATATTTTTGCAAATTTTTCCATACTCTAAACACCAATTTGGCGTTTTTAGAAATATTCAGAATCAGCATACACATTTTGTCTACGAAAACAAAAACTGCGATAAGAAACTTCGAGTAAGGGGTGGTTCACCCCGTTAAACTTGTTATCCGGCAAAAATGCCAAAACACGTAAACCTCAATTTTATCCACCCTGCAAAGTGTTGTCCGTTTCATTCAATTCAATGCACCCCTTCTCAAAATGGCGTCAGAGAAAGAAAAATAAGGGGGTGGTTCATCGCCCAATTTTTTTTTTCAATGTCCTCAGTGTGTTTGTGATAGTTTTGGATGAGAAGTATTTGTTTTTGTTTCACTGAAACTGGCGGACTGCTTGCTCGCGAAACTGCAACATCAAACCTTGACACGCTTCGCTCTAAGGGGAGGTTTCACCCTTGAAACAGCTTTTCCGCCGATAAAAAAATACGTATCTAATAGACTTCAACCATCTGCATCAACTATGGTCTGCATGAGTTTTAACAAAATCGAACGCGGACACCAAAGTTAATTCTACAATTAGACTTTGCTATACTAAACGTCGTCAATTATGATATTCTTTCACTAAATCGTTCTCCAATGGAAAAACGTTTGGCAAATGCACAAACCAAAAAAATATCGTTCCATTTTCTGTAGAGATACGTATTTGATTTTTTTGCTGAGGGTAAAAAAGTCGGACGAGCTGTAACACCCGAGATGAAAATTCGTTTTCGTTTCGATCCTCATTGGTCAGGCTTGGGAGAATTTTTCGATACGTGCCCTCGACGAAAATGTGGATACAACGATGCACGGGGCGAGATTCGATACTCGCGTGGCTAACGGAAATGTGATGACGCATCGACGCGTCTATATCTATATGCACGTACATGCACATAGAACCTGATGGGAGCCTGAGTGTGAGAAAAAGGTTCAAGAAAATCGTGATAGGGTGAGAGAGGAAGCGGTAGCCAGAGAGTGAGCGACGAAAAAGGTACGACGAACCCACGAAGGGTTGCGCAGAAAAAAAAACAGGAGGAAGAAGAGGGAGAGAGATTTAAGAACGTCAAGCTCGAGGGCGCCCGCTAGTATACGTTGGTGCAGGTCATGGAGGGTCGCGCGGAATTCGGTCACCATTTTAATATCGATCCGCCCAACGGTGGAAGAGAAGCGAGAGGAAGAGAAAGAGAGCGAGAGAGAGAGAGAGAGGAGGGGGAACGAAGCTTCTACTTGTGCATTCCAAGATCAAGCTTTCACGAATTTTTCCCTTGCTCGTTTTACCTGCAACCCTCTTTAAGTGCTTCTACGCACATAGGCGTTTCATTACGCCACGTTTTTTTTTCTATTCACCAACGGTATTTTTCTCCGCTTTCTTTCGTCTCTTGAAAACTTTTTAGATGATGTTTGAGTTTGCATCGTTTATATTCAACGGGAATCAATGTCCCCAGGTTAACGTAATGGCGCATGAACTTTGATACAAGAATTGTAGGTACTAATTTGCGAATATTTCCAAATTGTACCGAAACCGTTGAAAATTGCGGGAGTAAACGTGAATTCTTTTTACAGTAGTACCCGTGAAGACATTTGTTGGGGAGTTCCCAGATCCTACCACGTACCTTTAGAGATTTAACAGGGTCGCGGTACGTAGGAAGTCCGCATTAAAATCCAAGTGCGCTGTTTCCCCATTGACGTCGTTCGAGAATTTTTTATTTGCAATTCTCAACCAGAATTTGTTGGATCTCGCAAAAAAATGTCCGTTCGTTCCGTGATCGCCAATAATTCCCATCTCAATAGGGATTTTTTGGGGAGGTTGCACATAGAGTGTCCTCATTGGGATCCGACTGTTTAACAACTCTTATCACGGTCCAATCGAGAATATGTGAAAAGTCACGAGAAACAACTCGGCGTGTTGAAGCATAACCTGCACGCTCCGTGAGCGAATACGCGTGTAGAGATATTATGTCAAAGTGCAGTGAAATATATAAGAAACGATAATTACGGTAGATTTCCAGTGATGTGATTCAAATCGATTTTTAAAGTATACTTTTTCAAGCCATTTGTACTTTCTTAAGATCCAGTCATTTTGTATATCTATTTATTTCGTTTGGAGAGTCGGATTGTGTTCCGTAATGTGGAAATCCTTTAGGATTCAAATTGGATTCGTACATTGTGTTCCAATGGGGAAACTTTAAGGATTCGCACATTGATTCCAATGGGGAATCCTTTAGGATTCGTACATTGATTCCACTGGGGAATCCTTTAGGATTTGTACATTGATTCCAACGGAGAATTCTTTAGGATTTGTATATTGATTTCAATGGGGAATTCTTTAAGGTTCGTACATTGATTCCAATGAGGAATCCTTTAGGCTTCGTACATTGAGTCCAATGGGGAATTCTTTAGGATTCGTACATTGATTTCAATGGCAAATCCTTTAGAATTGAAATTGGATTCGTACATTGAATGCCACTGGGGAATCCTTCAGGATTCAAATTGCATTCGTACATTGGATTTCAATGGGGGATCCCGATTACAACCCAATGTACGAGCGTGACGTTTTAGTATGGAGATCCAATACGATGACTCATTCGATCCCTATCAATTGGATACCTACGACAACTTTGCGCGTTAGGAATCACCGTCGATTACTTCTGCTTATGGAATAACGTTCATATTCATCGTCTGCTGAAAAAAGTTATGTGCAGTGTCTCAGGTATTCCTCATACTTTGAATGACGAACGGCGCAAAATTTGCTGTTTAATCGGCGAGTTACTTTGTGCTTTGTCGGGTAATGCCTTGCGCGCTTGGGTCGATCGCCGCGAAGAAAAAGAATTAACGTAGTTCCACGAGCCACGGGAGACGAAGGGGCGAGAGGGGATGAGCGAGCAAAATCGAGGAAAATAATAAAGCGCGGATTTAATTCCAGTGCACAGTTTAACCCTCGGTTTAATTCGCCGTATAGTCCAAGGGAGGACAATCAGTAAGAACAGAATAGAAACGAGAGAGAGAGAGAGAGAGAGAGAGAGAGAGACAGAGAGGGGTGGGGGGGCGATAAAGGGCGTAGGACAGAGAGTCGCAAAGTTTCTGCATTAACGACAGACGACAACGAACTAGACTTTCTGTGTAAGTACACGACGAGGAGGGAGGAGGACGAGGAGGTACGTACAAGAGTGTACGACGATACGACGACCAAGTCCGCTTACTGAACTCCCAAATCGCCGGGAAAAAAACTTTTTCTCCGGCTGCTCGTATACGCGCTTTCAGACAAAAAGTCGTATCTCCGAGTATTCCGCGCGCAAAGTTGCGTGAGTTGAACCCCTGTTAGAAAAAAATCTTCCCGTCACCCCTTTTTCCCCTGCTGTTCGTTCCTGCGGGCTCTGTCGATAGACGGAGGTCGACTCGCCTCTTCATTATGCACCATCCCACACACACACACACACACACACCATGATCGTGCAATTTTCCGTACGTGCGAGAACGTAGTTTCGATTTTTCCCGACTCTAGACGTCATATATACGTGCATTTGTTCTTATATCGAGAGACGACAGGTAATACGAATCATTTTGCAAACTCGACTGTTTCACTTTTGTCGTCGACAATTTTTTCATGAAACATGCCTCGGTACTGCGACAAGTAGATACGGACGACGTCGATCAGACACTCCCCCCAGCAACGAAGTTATCCCGGGGTAATATGTCCGGTAAGCTTTATACCTAGAAACGAACAAACGTAACTACAGTCGTTGGTGAGATAGATCCCAATGTGAAAGACCGAGCTACGCCGACAGCCTTCCATTAGATCAACAATTTATTTTACTGCAAAAAATGACGCTGGCAAACAAAAAAGATTGCAAAAAAGAACACGTTCCATTTCGCAAGCCATTTTTGCTCGAACGATCGATCCCTCGAAATGTTTCGTTCCGCTGCACTCGTCGCTCGGCGCCTACGACATGGGCGCAATTTCACGTCAAGGGAAAGCATTTTTGGTCTAGGGTCAGCGATTTTGATGCTCTTACGGAATTTATAGACTTTTTATAGCGCACAGTACGAGAGCTTTCCGTTGTTGAACGTTGCCATTTTATTTCGTACAGGAAACGGGGTCAATGGGACATCACCGAAATTAATTGCTTCCCTCTAGCCACACACAGCCCTCTGAATTCAATGTCCCTTTGCCTCGTAACGCTGTTTCGCGGTGTCCATTTACCGGAAAGTATCCGTCGTAAAAATCAATGGTTCATTTCGTACAACGTACAACCATACGAGGGTTAGATTAAAAAAGAGGCAATTCGACAGCCGTTCGAGGCTCGATGCTTCTCCCAGGTGGGCTTCGAACTGTCCAATGGTTCCAACGGTAACCACCTGTAATGCTCGTGTATATTTTTTATCCAGAGATCATCGGGAGGGCAAGGGAGGGAGATGTAACGTTCTCGCAACTATAGCGCGTGTAGTCTCTTCGTACATAGATTATTAATTCTTTACACGCCTAACCACCTATGGGTGTTCCCCGGTTGTTTCGTTATGCATGTTCCCTCTGTGGTTCTTCGCAGTCCGAAGGCTCTCCCGGTTTACGTAAAAATAGAGCAGCTACACAATGACATACTGGATGTATGTGGCTATGTATACGTGCATATTCCATATGTGTGTACGAGTACTTTGCACAAAGTCCGGTGTTCTCTATCGCTTCTGTGTGTCTCTCTCTCTCTCCCTCTGCTCGTCGCACCACTTTACAGTCCATTAATTTGTAATGTTACCATTATCTATTATGGCCTATCAGAGCAAGAGCGTACATACACCACCAGGTAAGCAAGTTATCGCTGTTGGTTCTACCCAGCGACAACCGCACCGACCGTAAGTTCAGCAAAATAGCGTACACCAACGTGGTAAGGTCGCCATGTAGGATCTCAGCTGCTCCACACGTTTTGCGCGATGTGGCGCTCCTCTTCGACCCCTTGCGCTCGTCCTCTTTTTCCTCCAGCACCTACCGCTCCTCCTTCGACTCTCGATATATCCACCGCAATTTTAAAGCGACCATCGTGCGACCTCCTCGCCTCACCCTCGCCGCCTCTTTGGTGGATTTTCGTCACGACGTAGTGCAAACTGCGGGAAAAGCATCCCTTCCTTCTTTCACCCCCTACTCAGTCTTGTGCAGTCCAATAGCCACCCGCGTGTACCCTCGTGGCTTTCGCGTGACCGCGCAAAGACCAAGCACCACATCGAAACTTCTTCCGAATTTTTATCGTCCTGGATGTACAACGTCGCGTCGTTAACCTATTATTTTTCTCTACATTATCGTGTCCTCGTAAAAATAAGCTTCAGCGAAGTGGAGGGTTGTTCTCTTGGGTTTGAATTTTTTATCCGGTCGATTTGCATTTTTTTTCCCCCCGTTGTAATTACGTCTGGCGTTTTGGAAGTACTTGATCCGCACGCCATTGAAAAAATTCGGCCTGAATTTGTCAGGCGATCGGAATGTGTTCAATCGTTGCACGTTCATCAGAATGGAATGAAATGGAGTGCCTTGGGAGGTGGCTATCGAAAGATTGAACGCACGGGACATGGTATGTCCGCGAACTTTGGTGTTGAAGTTTGCATCGTTGGAACGCAACGGAGTTTTCTAGGCCGAACTGTTTTTTTTGGGCAAATTTGGGCTATGAAAAATACTGAAACGGTTTCTTTTGGGGTTCTCGTGAGAAATCGACAGCCCAAATTAGCAGAATAATCGGTTGGGTGATGAAGAAAATGACGAAATGAAGCAATAAAAAAGAATTTTCGTTGAGTCTAACGATGCTAACTTCAGCATCGTCCTGAGCTGACGGATCAATGATGATCCATTTTTTCACCTGGGAAAAGAGCGGTCCCTAATGTCAGCTCAAATAAGTCAACGAGTCGGAGCTTAAGGGGCTATACCAGTGTGACACTTTCAAAAAATCGATTTTTTTTGCCTTTTTCGATAGTTTATACTTTCAAGAATATCAATATCATTTATATAATTTATGTCAATATAATTTTATCTTGCAAATATCGATAATTAAATCTTCAAACGCGTTTTTCTCGAAATGAGATTTTTCAAATTTGCTGACATTGTAACTCAAAGAGCAATTATCCGATTGACTTGAAATTTGAACTGAGTCCTCTTGAATATATTTACTCTACAATGACGTAAGATATTTTTGATTGGATGAACATTGACGATTTGGCATTGAAAAAAAACGACCACTTTCTAGGCAAGAAAACAGACTTTTTTTCATAACCACGCCATTTTGTTAGATTTTGATATTTTTCGAAAATCCTACGTAATTGTACGGGAAATACCTTCCAGTTCAACATTTTTTCCTTTTTCGGTGTCAGCTACTCAATCGGCCGGAATCATGTTAACAGTGGAGGAACTTTTTTTTCGCGCCTCCGAAGGCAGCGCATAAGTCGTTTGGATCTCAATATTGTTCTATGAAAAAATTATATAATATACATCAAATATAGCCAAATATATTCTTAATTCTCCGAAATATTTAATTGAGTACCTTCCTTCCAAAAAATTCCCGACAATCACCCAAATTTTCAGCGTTCACTGGTATAGCCCCTTAATGGGACCAAGTGGAAATTCAAAGTATGCTATGCATGCCATGCATAAAGTAATAATAATATGTGCTGGCCGCTTCGGGGACTGGAGGTTGCGGTGACAGGACATACGAACTTAGCTGTGGCGAAACGAAGCTCGAGGGGTTTGACCTTTGTCTCAGATACAGGGGAGAGGACGAGCTTCGCTGCAGCGCGTGCTCAACCTGCTTTTATATATAAATGGTTAATAGCAAAGAATATATATATATACATACATACATACATACATACATACATATATATATATATATATATATATATATATATATATATATATATATATATATATATATATATATATATATATATATATATATATATATATATATGGAGTATATACGTATACATAATACATACATGTGTAGTCTTTGCTATTTGCCGGGCCGGCACTCAACAAGCTTCACTGCTTGGATGTGCTGTAAATGTCGTGTGCTACACCAACATGCACTCACTGGTACTGTCAATTTACGTACAAAGTATGAGCCGGACGATACAAAGTTTCGCCCGATGTGCACTCCGGCCAACAAACTTATTAGACAACAGCGGTCCGCGTTCACCTCTAATATGTGTACTAACGAGCCCGATGATAACAGCAGGGCAAAAATTTGGTTCCACTTACGAAGGTACAGTGAAAGGAGCAAAGCTGTGCTCTTGTACCTTCCATTTTTTTTATTACCACCTACAGCTCATTGAAGTTCATAATTGATGCCTTTTCTTGTGAAATTGGTCGAATATTTATCTCACTCTCTCTCTTTTTATCTCGCATTCTCCTCTTTGCTGTCTCTCTCTCTTGCTGTCTTTTTTTATTGATTTTTTATTATTACTACTTATTATTTCATATTATGGAGAATATTCTATTTATCGTTAATTGGTTATAAATTTTGATATAATATTTCGGTTCGTTTTTGTTACTTTATTTGAATTGAAATATAAATTTTATAAACTCCTCAATTTTAATCTCATCTGTATTGTGTGAATTGATATAAGTCGTCTCATCACCACCATTTGTAAAATTTGCTCCATAGCAGGCTAGGACATGAATAAATTTTCATTTCATTTCATTTCTCTCTCTCTCTCTCTCTCTCTCTCTCTCTCTCTCTCTCTCTTTCTTTCTCTTTCTCTCTCGATCTAACTATATTTCCATACTTACCATTAAGGCCTTAGGCCACAGTAACGGGTATAAAATCATGTGCGAATTTAACAAATTTTTTTCGTATGAAAATTGATTCACTCATAAAATTAATCACACATCTATTTAGTCTGAATATCAAGCTGTTACCATTTTTTTCTATGTACAAAATGGCCGACTATTCGAAACTTCTTGAAACAGTTTTTTTTCAATTGGCGTGACAAATAACTTCAACAATTTTCACTCGATTTACTTCCAATCTAAAAGTTATGCTCCCAATTGCATTTCGTAGAGAAGTACGTACGGAATTTCTGATTAATCGAGAACTTTTCATTTTATGAGCAGTTTATGAGCAGTTATAACGAAATTTTTCACTGAAAATTCATTTCTTAAGTTCAAATACCTACAATTTTTGAATAAAACAATATTTTTTAAAATTCCGTACGTACTTCTCTAGGTATTCTAATGTAGATTGACGAGAATTTTTGTATTTTGTTCTAGGTAAAACATTTTGGATGCTAAATGTCACGCCGCAGAGCGCCTAAAAAAACAGACAACAAAAGAAAATATTAGTAGTCGGCCATTTTGCACATCGAAAAAAATTCTAACAGCTTGATATTCATACTAAATAGATGTGTACTTAATGTTATGAGTGAATCACTTTTTCATACGAAAAAAATGGTTAGATTCGCACATGATGTTATACCCTGTGGCCTAAGGCCTTAATACGTCCTCGGAGTATTTTCTAAATGTACGAAGAACGACGACTGCAAATTATATTGAAGTTGGCGTCCTTGGAATACAAGAAAAACGTTTTTTTTCAATTGCCCAAATTCCGTTTGCCAAAGTACGAAAGTCACCTAAACGTTTTTCCAGATCCTTACCGTCTTTCAGGACATTCTTTCAGGACCCACAGCCCAAATCTGCAAATACGAAAACTCTTGAATAACGATGAAAACAATAGTGAACCAAAAATTTGGAGGCGTTTCAACGATGCAAGCTTCAGCACCGTAACCGCAGCGCGTACAAGACAAAAATCGTTACCGTAATCACGAAATGGATGAAAAATAGTAGAAAATCCAAATTCACTGCAGATCACATTCAGGCGGTCTGCCTTTGGGACGAAGGAGAAGTATCTGAGGCACTGAACGACGCGAAGTTGTCGCGAACCTCAGGGAAAACAACCATTTCGCAGCGTTGATATACCGACCGCAAAAACGTTCCTGCAAACGCGTCGAATTCATAATCGCACCGCATAAACTTCAATTAACAGGCAGGGAATAATTCAGAGGAGCGTTCGTTTCAGCTGTTCTGCAAACTTCAGTCTAGTCCGAACGATTATCCGTGGCAAGTTTAACGTACAGCGTAACAAAAGTGTACGCGCGCATCAACCCCTGTAGGGAGGGATAAGGGCGAAAAAAAACTCCAAACTATTTCGAAGGGTCGATTATTTGTACATATAAAAATGAATTGCGCCCGCAACAATACGGTTATCAAAGTTTTTCATTTTTACAACCGGTCTGTTCATTTTTAGTCCGATTCCCCACTCGACCCCCTTCCCTTCTGCCGGTAACATTTCGGCCGATTCACCAGGCTTTTTCCCTCAACGCGCTCGGTTTCATAAAACCTTTCCTCTTCTCTCTCTCTCTCTCTCTCTCTCTCTCTCTCTCTCTCTCTCTCTCTCTCTCTCTCTCCCTCTCTCGTTATTCGTTTGCAATCCATGTGTGCATAGATATACATAGACGAGGTCGTTGTACATCGTACAAGCCTCTCGCACGTTCGTGTAAACTCACCCTCTCCCTCCCCCCCTCTCTCTCTTGTGAGCACCGAGACACGCGGGGGTAATGCTGGGCTAGGCTGATCGGTAGAAATACGTAGGGGAAATCGCATGTTCAGCCCGATAAACGAAATAAAAAGTTGCTCGGTGCGGCTATATCGAAAAGGGGTGGTGAGGAAATGGCGGAAGAAGAGAATCTCCCCAACCCTCCGTCGCCCCCCAGCGCCCTCCACACCTTTTCGTTTTCTCGTGGATGTAACACAGCTTGGTGGAGGGATATATGGTGGATGAGAGGGCGGCGAGGGGGCTAAGGGTGAAAACGCTAAGCTCGATGGGGTGGCTGCGGAGATGTGAATATATATATGTATAGAACGGTCTGTACGTAATGCCTACGCCGTTGCGACCAGGTCGTTGTGTGTGTATATAGCGTGAGCTGCATCCACACACGCCATATACCAAACTATAGTACACGCATATGGGCCATTCCGGAACAATTGCTTTGTCCTTTCGTGTTTCTTTTTCCTCTGTAGCTCATTGCACTTCGCGATGAGAACGGAAAAAACGCACCCTAACTTTGCCAATGAATCGAGAAATTCGTCCAACCTCTGCGGCCAATATGATTTTGAAATTGAAGTGTTGAATGGTCTCAGTGTTCTTCGATACCTGAGCCATATTAAGGCCATAAAAGGGGAGAAAATCATGACGTTGAAGTTTGCATCGTTGGAATACGATGGAAATAACTTTTGTTTAAATTTTCCAAATATTCTTTGGCAGATTTGATCTACGATGATCGTGCGAGCGTTTTTTAGTATACTTATTTAGCGATGTACAACAAATTTGCAAAATACGATTTTGGATAGTAATGAAGATGAAAAATTGAAAAGAATTTTCGTTGTATTCCAACGATGCAAACTTCAACCCCGTCGAAAATCGCAGTCATGTCCTTCCGTGCCAATCTTCATTTGTGGATCCACAACGTGGTAGTCGTTGATGAACAGCTGAGCCATTTACTTTGAAAATGAGGGTTGGTGAGATAAGAGAGGGCTGGTTGGGACAACTGTAACTTTTCGCTCGGCGCCATTGAATATTGGTAACCTGCAAAGGCAATCTGAATGGATTTTTGTGGATGATTGGATAAAAATCGTTAGAGGCTATTGTAAACGATTATACTCCATTGCTAGAATGCTAGTCGCTTTCTTAACTTCATCGCACTGCAACTATTTCTCTTGTTTTTCAAATAATAAAGTAGCTTGCAGTTGGAAAATCCGCAAGACTATGGGAAAGTGATGTCAATTCGTCATAGAGAAAAAAAGTCCTTTTGACAGATCAGTGGAGCAACCTCGCGTGCATGAAATCATCCCCGAATGTCAAAATGTAGTTGGTCAATCGTCTATTCGGCCTTGCAATAATTCCTCTTCCACTATTGCTTCAGTCCATCAACGGAGCCTCATTTGAACGACGATTTTGAACTTTGCACAGTTGGAACGAAATAAAAATCCATTTTTGAAGCCTAAGCTACAAGAATCAATCAACCGTTTTCTAGGATCATCATTAGAGATCTACAAATAACATCTGCACAGATACACGTTGGATAATAATAAAAATAAGGAACGAACGAATAACCAAGAATGTTCGGTGGGTGCCAACGATGCAACCTTCAACAGCAGACTTAACCCTTACTCGCCACTGTGGGATGCGAAACACCTCATCCACTTTTTTTTTCTTATGCAAAAATGTATTGATGTTTATTCTAAAGAAGTGTGGTAAGTAAGGGTTAATTTTCATTTTTGGCTAAATAACCCACATGGCCTTTTGAAGTGAACTCCTTGGACGATCTGGCAAAATTTCCAAGCAAAAATATTCAATAGTTTATTTTTTGTCACAATGTTTGTAGCTGGGGTGTGAATCCCAGTGTGCCAAGTACGTCATTCTACAGAAGTGTGACAAGTAAGAGTTAAGGAGGTTGTTCAGCTAACGCGAAATAGTAAGAATTTGCTGAAATTTATTGATGATATTTGCGAACAGGTGTTACGACTCCGTGTAAAATTTCAAGTACTTCGTGCGCGTGATTGCTGAGCAATTCATTATTGAAGTTAGGCCCTTATGCACGGACGACATAGTAAAAGCTTCATGAGAACTCTAATACGACTGTCGCAACACAATAAAATAGTAAGAATTGAATGGAAATAGGCGGAAAAAATTCTTGAGATTTTTATGAATAATTTCAACGAAGGGTACAGCGTTTTGCCTGTCTCGTTATCGAGATACTCGTGAAATAAAACAGGAAATTTCAGCTGATTCGCGTAAAACGATAAAGCGCCCTACGGCACGTGGCAACGCTGCTGTTAAGTCGGCCATTTTAAATAGGCGCCAAAATTTGAAACGCACAAACAATTGCTTCCTTGCTATAAATTTCTTACCGTCGTTTCATAAAGAGAATTTAAATATTTTGAATCATTATTCGCAGAAGCTGCAGTGCATGTGTTTCGACATAACCTTCAAATCAATTACGGGTCGTCCCTCGACTGCGCATTCATTTTCCGGCTCAACTACTTTATTCCGCCGCTTTCCAGGTTGTACTTGCTCCAACCGTCGATTTTACTGTTTTTCGGTTTGCATTTTTACCTTCCATCCCCTCGAAACCACCCCTCGAAAAAAGGCATCTCTAGGGGTAAGATAGCAGTTTCACACACAAGGAGTCCACCGATTTTAATTAAACAAAAACGAAAATTCTTCTAATCCGAAGCAATGAAAAATCCACTATATTGACATTGCAAAAAAAATTAAGAGGTGAACCACCCCTATATTAAAGGGGGTCTCACCCCTTAAAACCGCTTTTCCGCCGATAAAAAAAATACGTATCGCTTACTTTTCGGTGCTTTACAACATGTCCAAATTTCAACAAAATCGAAGGGTGTCACCTGAGGGATGTTCCTTGTGAGAACACATTTCAACTTGGTTAATAACTTATTCGTGATGTAAATAAACAAAAAAGATTAATAACATTTCTAACGATCAAGTATATGCATTCCACATATTTATTAGCTGAAATTTATTTATTTTCGTAACTGAAAATTTGATTATTCGAGGTTGGCAGCCGTTACAGGCGCCCGTGTTTAAGGGGTCAGGCGACTCTAGAATTTTCGAAAAATCGATTTTTTTAATGGTCCCCTCGAACCTTAGAAATGACGTCCCAAAAGATTATGGCCGGGAAAAATCTGTAAGTACTCGGTTTTCGAATTTTAGTACAAGGCCGCCTGGTCCGCAGCGAGCTGCTCAAAACTTCAAACGCGTTTATCTCAAAACTGCATTTTTTAAGTTGGCCGGAAACACAGCTCAGACTATTTTCAACCGATTCACTTGAAATATTGAATATATTTTTGAAAATACATTGTCTATGGAAGTACGTAGGATTTTATTACATTGCTTAGTTCATTTGTTATTAACAATTATCTGACGATTTTTTAGGCAAATTTTTCACATTCCACTTTAGAAGTGTGCCATTTGGCCAAAAATCAATATATCGGAAAAATCCTACGTACTTCTATAGCAGTTACTATATATAATCGAAAAAAATTCATTCGCTCATTGTAATTTAAAAATTAGAGGAGCCGTTTGTCCGGCCGTGGACCCTGGAAAAACGGAGACGTCACCGCAAAAACGCTGCACAGCCGCCATTTTGAAATTAATCGCTTCAAAAAAATTATTGTATACAGTCACCGATATGAATGATAAACACCCTTTTTTGTAATCTCGATTTATTTTGTAGTTTTTCTGAATAAAAAAACCCCAAAAAGCCAATTTTTTCGGCCTCTGGAGTGGCCTAAGGCCTCAAGCATGTGCTTTCTCTCTTGTCGCCTGCCCCTCAAAGACCCTGAGCAGCCTCCTTAAAATATCATTATAATTGAAGAATGCTGGTACGAGGAACAGAATGGTGAAAAAATGATGGCTCAAAGAAAAATCGGTCTGGGAAGTGTCCGTGTGCCGGAATTTAGCTCGGAAGAGCCCGTACGTATGTAACGTAGGAATCTTTTCTACCTTCGACCTAATACGCGTACACCTGAATAGTGCTGGTGGGTGAGCTGGTCTCCCTTCCTCTTTCTCTCTCGTTCGCTCTCTATTCCTGGTGCACGACTAGAGGCTGCCAACTAACTTCGACTTCTTTTTGTTGAACCACCGGCAGTAGGGCTATATGCTACCAAAAGCACACACCGGCAACCCGAGGCACCAGAGACTTCACGCGCACAAGGGTCGTCGCTGCGAAAGAGGGAGCGAGGAAGCGAGAAACGAAGAGGGAGGGGGAAGCCTACGGGATCGATACGCCCGAACTTATTTTGGATTATTTTCAACTCTTCACACGGGGCGCGGGGGTGGGCGGTTCGGAGGTTGAGGGGGGAAAAGGTTTCAGCTCACTCGCCACGAACGCGCGCGGGCACGAAGCTTTTCTCATCGAAGCTTTACGTACGAGCTTGTGTAGGGTGGATCGCGAGTACGTGTGGAAAACCCACGTATATAGATGTCGAGCTGGACCAACTGTAGTGCTGATTTCTCTTGTACACGTAGAACAATTATATCGCGAATTCCGCAGGTCTTCCCGTCATTTCTCTATCGTAATTTTTGTTCCTCTTGCTGCCCACTTCGTTCAGCTTCCATTTGTCGGGGAAAAAGTTCTGCGGCTTCCAGCTCACTCGTTTTATCATTTTTATCTTCACGATTATTCTTCCCATCATTATTACTGTGGTTAGCAAGTTTTGGGGATCTTCCGACCCGAAGATGATCATTTTTTCGTCCTAGCTCCCCGCGTGGAAATTTTGATGGGGCCCAAATTAGGGCCCGTTCGGGTTACCTGACTGCCCTGGTAGGGCACTAATAAGGCAGCCTGAAGGATGTATGGCAGCTACTGCAGAGTCGTTACAGAACTGATTATGCAATTTGCAAAAATCGCATTTAAAGACTAAATAAAATAATTGTAATATTCATTAAATCTGAAAAGGAGATTTACCACAGCTCAAAGTAAAACATGCGGTACAGAAAGAAGAATTTTCAATTTTTAACTGCAAATTTAGTTGTTGATTTGATGTATGCTTTCCCTGACGTTGTCGTGGTTACGACATACGAGCTAAAGAAATACGAAAACGGTCCCCTTTAACTCGCAATATCTCGCAAAATATATGGGCACATGTCGATTTTTTTTTAACGTATCATGCATATTACAGCGATACCGCACAAAAGTTTTTTTTACAAAAGAGTACTCCGGAAATACCTTTTTTTGCCAATGTAAAGGGAATTTTGGACGTACAGTCCTATGTTCCCCGTGTTAAATGACCCAACTTTGAATTCGTTTATCTCAGCATTCACGTGGGCAAATTTTGTTTTTTTAATCTCAAAAAGTTCTCCATATTTTCCTTTACAATATCAGTGAGTTTCAATTCGAACAGTAGTAAATAACTTAGTTGCCATACATCCTGAAAGGGCCCTACAAGGGAATGTAATGTTGCGTCACATATGGGCCTGACCTGGTTGCCTGATCAGGCCTCTATCAGGTTGCCTGATGAGAAGAAATGCATATAATATTTCAAAAATCCAAAATGGAATGAACCACTCAATTTATAGTTCCACTACAATGATTTTGTATCATAATTCGTCATTCCTTGGCCTGCTGAAATGTTTTTGTTCGAAGAAAATATTTCGCCTGTATGGGAATCGAAGCTCGTATCTACCTACCCAAAGCTACGCACGTTGCCCCTATGCTACCGAGTGCTTGTAACATATTGGTCCCAGATATGGCATAAGAGACCAAATGAATTCCTATAATTATTTGTTGTATCACGTATAGTATATCAATTAGTTAATATCATTGTGACAATTAAATTCCTCTCTCTCTCTTCGCCTTACAAAGCTGCCGAAGTCTTCTAACAGGCATCCGAGTTGCGTAACGTTTCTTGTCGTGACAATCCATAGCACCTTTTTTTTAAATAGAATTCAGGAATGCATCGAAACTCCGAAGCTACGATGCTGTAAATTCGAAGTTTCCATGTGTGAATAAGAGGTTATCTATCGACTGCTGAGGCAGTTATAGGGCAAGCCTATTTATGGCCTCATCATGGAAAGCCTTAGTAGGGCCTACCCAGGGCAAGCCTTGGTAGGGCCCTATCGGGGAAAGCCTTAGTAGGATCTTATCAGGGACGGCCTTAGTAGGGCCATTTTACGACGGACGAAATGACACAATTCCTCGAAAAAAAACCAGCTGGGGATTATGGAGAATCCCATTAGACATTAAGGGGATATCTACACCTAGGAGCCGGAAAAAGGTCATTTTTGTGAATTTTTTCAAGCAAAACTATTTAAAATCTCGGATTGGGGTTTTAATTATCTAAAAGTATATACATTCAAAAAAATGTTTAATTTTCTTTATTTAAAAATATAAAAAATATACAAGGATATTGCATGATCCTTGGAGAGTCGTAAAAAAATCTGCGTATACGGTACCCACTGGCGTTTCTTCAAAAATCATCTGAAAAAAACTAAAAAGATTATTAAATTAGATGCTATAATCTAATACTTGTCATAGCCGATTTTGAAAATATCGATTTATGACAAAATGGCGGACGTTTGAACATGAACAGTGATTTTTGGGCCAAAAATTAGTTATTATTTTGCCTATAAAACAAAAACTAAGTAACGGAAAAAAAATCCTATGACAAGTACTAGATAATGGTGTATAGAATAACCACAAAAAACCTCAAGACAATCGGTTCATTGGTTTTCGAGAAATTTTGGGTACCGATTTGAAAAACGTGGTTTTGCGAAAAACGCGTTTGAAAATTTGGGAATGAATAAATGATGAAATTTGTGGACTTACATGGAATCATCGATACCAGGCCCATAGTGTAGGTCTTCTACGGTCGACGGAATGTTCATAGCTTCTAAATCCTTGACCTCGACCATCTAGGTGTATATCTCCCCTTAAGAAAAACTCTATTTTTCGGATATAAAACATCTATTTCTTCTAACTTATATATCCCATTAGATGTTAAGAAAAATTCTTAGTAAATCTTAACCATAAACTTAAAATGTTCTTAGCTGTTAATACAATCGTAGTAGGCCGACGTACGAATACGAAAACTTATTCGTGCGGGAGACAAACTTCTTTGTCCTCAATGAATCTTTTTTCTGAGTGCATCACATCCCAATCGGGGCCTGATCCGGATCAGGCTAACCCTAAGGAATTTCTACGCGGGTCGCTATAGTTGGGTATCATTGATACGTGGAGAAACAACGTTGGTCACCAATGTTGTTTCGTCCTTCTCCTGTCGTATATTCGCATGCGTACGTGTATTTCACACACTCGGGTGTTTATACCGATCCACACATGGGAAAAAGAGGGTGGAAAAACGATTTGCTGGGCAGTTTGCTCTCGTTGGTATTGCCAGAAACTGACCAATCGGTACGTGGATGGCAAATCACGGTGAAGTCTTCGCTTTTTCGGGAAATTTTATTGATTTCCGATCGCGAAAGACGAACAGACCATTAGAATAGACCTTCGTAGACAACGCAACTGAGATTCGCCTCGTTGGAACGCAACGAAAATTCATTTTCTCTTTATTTGGATTCAAAAGCCTCTTCCTGCTGATTTCAAATATCAATCTTTAATAAGATTCCCGAAAGCCGTAGGACGCAAAGTGACTTTCGTAGGCTGCGTCTGCGGAACAAAAAAATCTGGGTCACTAAAAAAGAATTAATTTCCAGTGCACCCCAACGATGCAAAGTTCAACGATCAGCAAATTCTCCAGCAACCTAATCACCGCACCGTTTCTCATTTCATTGCGTTTTAAAGAAATTCGTTTAGACATGCAGGTCGAATTAGCGTTGCACGAGAGTATTGTGAAAGCGAGGCCAATCCTTGAAACGTCATTTAGCTAATTCGACGGCCAAGACCCAGCAGTGTCACAGCCAAGACGAGCTTTTTATTTAATTACTCGTCAAGTACTTTGCAAAAAAGCTAAATTTGATCAGTCGCTTGGCGAAGCAATTATATTTTATGCAATGAAAGTACAATTCGTTTGTCTTGTCGTCGCTGAAAAACTTGTTTGCGCGTTTTTATGCTCCTCCCGCTCCTCTCCAATACCGTTTCTTCGCTCCTTCGCCGTCTTCTTCCCCAAGTGAGAGAGAAAACTCCGATTCGATAATTATTGACGCCCGATATCTTCGCTAATTGAGAACCAGTTGGACATTCTTACGGTCTCAATACGCGACTGCGAAATAAAGAGGGACATTTTTTCTTTTTTTTTCTTTTGCGCGCGCACGTATCGTCCTTGCGATTGCGGAGGAATTGCTTCTCCTATCGCTGGCTCTCATACACCCTGGCCGTAATATTTATTTTGTTATTACCTCCTGTCAAGCGTTATCAAGGCCCACCAAGTGAGACGTATCAACCCACGCAATTAAGAGACACTCTGTGTTGATATATATATATATATATATATATATATATATATATATATATATATATATCGAAGGCAATATAACGAAGTAAATAAATCGTGAGATCGGCGATGTCGGGGCCCGCATCGATATAAATACGACAGTAATCAGGCAATCAGCGCCTCATCGCCACAAGGATATGATTTTCCAATCCGAAGATAATTACCCACCACAGTCGACGCATTCGGTAAACAAAAAAAAACAATGACGCTCAAATAACTCAAATTAATTTGTGAAATCATTTCAATCACCAGCACAAAAAGGCAGTTGATTCACGGGGGGCGGTGATCGTTTTTTGTTTTAATGGATTCATTAAGAAGATATCGCGTTCTCGGCGCACGTTGCTCTTCTGACGATTACACTAATGAAATTTTTGCCCGCAACTGAATCGACACGAATCTGCATATATTTCGGGAATTCATTAGATGAAGAGAGATAGCGAAGGTTGCCGTTGAATTATTTATTCAAAGCCTCAAGTGATGATTATTCAGCAGCAATGATTTACCTCTGTGTAGGATTAATCCTTTTTCTCCCTGGAAACGGTCATCGCGTATTTGGCATATACACTTTACGATATTCGTTACTTCCACATTTGCCGACTAATTTTCATATTGAACGTATAAGAATTGCTCGTATACAGTGAAGCAGCGGATTAATTATTGCGTCGGTTTTACAACGCGAAACGAAGCCGAAGATGTGGCGCGACGGTCTAACTGCTTCTTTGTGGAAAATATGTATATGCGTTTATGTGTGTGTGTGTGTGCACATATTTAGGAAGTTTTGCGGCCACGTGTTGTAGTATGATGGTCGAATACAGGTGCCCACGTAGATTTCTACGTATATTTATATATAGCTATATGTCTATGCACAAATGTATGTGTATTACGTATGAGTATCTCGCAAACGTCTGCACTCGGTTGCTAGGTCCGAGGAATTACGCTCTTCCTGTAACTCCAGGGAACGCGGTGCATTGCCATCTTCTCTTTCGCTTCTTTTCTTCTCTCTTTCTCTCTTTTCTTCCTGTCTCTCCCTTTCTCTCTTTTTCGCTGCACCTCACCGCCCCCGCGCTCGCTATCTTAGCAATCTCGTAATTTCTCAGGGAAGTTAATTGCTCACGCACCGCGAAGTGAGCGGTGAATGAAGGAGAGGACGCTAATTCGATCCGTCGGGCCGGAATGAAGTCGCTCCGGAACGCCCGGTGGCTATAAAATGTACGGGAATGAGAGAGAGAGACATATACACATATACATACTCATGCACACACACACATATACATATATATATATATATATATGTGTGTGTGTGTGTGTGTGTGTGTGTGTGTGTGTGTGTGTGTTTGTGTGTGTGTGTGTGTGTGTGTGTGTGTGTGTGTGTGTGTGTGTGTGTGTGTGTGTGTGTGTGTGTGTGTGTGTGTGTATGAATGTAAACGAGAAAAAGAAGGGAGAGAGAGAGAGAGAACGAGCCAGAGGCAAAACCCGACGGCACGTTCTCGGTCTCTGCAGAAAATCTCTGTGTGTATGCACGACGAGAGCGCCTATATTATTATTCCCTACATTCGGACCTTCGTAATTTTCGTAAATTAGTGCACGAGAATAGCCGACGAGGAGAGAAAAAAGGGACTAGATTAGGGTCAACGCTGGGGGAAAAATATTTGGAGCGAGCAATTATGATGTAAGGTTTTATTGGAGGAAACATTTGTCAGAGAGGGAGGATATTTCAGTTAAAGGATATTGACATTACGGGGCTATACCAGTGTGAACGCTGAAAATTTTGGTGATTTTCGGGAATTTTTTTGGAAGAAAAGTACGCAATTAAATGTTTCGGATAATTAAGAATATATTTGGCTATATTTGACCTATATATTACATAACTTTTTCATAGAAAAATATTCAGATCCAAGCGACTTATGCGCTGCCTTCGGAGGCGCAAGAAAAAGTTCCTCCACTGCTGACATGATTCCGGTCGATTGAATAGCTGAAACCGAAAAAGGAAAAAACGTCGTTAAACTGGAAGGTATTTCCTGTACAATGACGTAGTATTTTCGAAAAATATCAAAATCTAATAAAATGGCGTAGTTATGAAAAAAGTCTGTTTTCTTGGCTATAAAATGGTCGTTTTTTTCAATGCCAAATCATCAATTTTTATCCAATTAAAAATATTCTACGTCATTGTAGAGTAAGTATATTCAAAAGTACTCAGTTCAAATTTCAAGTCCATCGGATAATTCCTCTTTGAGTTACAATGTCAGCAAATTTGGAAAATCTCATTTTGAGAAAAACGCGTTCAAAGATTTAACTATCGATTTTTGCAAGATAAAATGATATTTACCATAAAAAACTGCTAATCAGCTATACGTGGCCCATACAATGGACTGTCGGAAAAGGCAAAAAAAACGATTTTTTTGGAAGTGTCACACTGGTATAGCCCCTTAAGGCGGGAGCCTGAATTAGAAGATCGAAAAAAGCGTTTTTTCGGAAATTTTTTTAGGAGGCAAAGAAACAAGTGGGTCCAGTAAACATTGAGGTATCTTTTCGTGTATATTTGGAATGTCTAAAAAAATATTTCACCATAAAACAATAAATAACTGCAGATTTATCAGCCTATTCCATGTAGGTCGATAATTTGGATTTTGACTTTAGAATTCATATTGGATTCTTACATACTAATGGGGAATGCCGATAAGAAACCAATGTACGAGCGCGACGTTGCAGTACAGGCATCCAATGCGATGACCCATTGGATCCCTACGACAATTTCTGCGCAGGTAGTATCTACAATTATACCACATTTGGATTACACCACCACATTTGCATTATACTACAATTGGTGCACCACTGCCATTGCGTTGACCTGGGAACGTTAATTTCCTGTGAATTTCCACGATGCAAACTCAAACAATCATCCACTGAGATGACCCATTGGATTCCTATCAGGAAGTAGGGACATGTATACGAATCCAATTGGATCCCTACAACAATATCTGCACGGCAAAGAATTTGAAAACGTTTTTGTCGTATTTGGACGATGCAAACTCCAACACTACTCAATTCTCATGGACTAGCAATTTTCGTTTGATCCTTTACCTGTCCCATTGATCAAGAAAGTTGAAACATCGCAACATACTGCTCTTGAGTCGCGTAGTCGGGGTCCTTTCGTTTGCCGGCAGACGATCAACGAAGATAATGGGCTCTGCACGCGTTGGGGAGAACTCCCGACAATTTGCGAGCGTTGCGGCGAAAGTGCTCGAACGAGAAAGAGAGAGAGAGAGAGAGAGAGAGAGATCAGTTCGTTGCGTTTACAACTTTTTGTTGTATCCAATGAGTCTCGGAGAATTGTCCGTGATCATGGTATGCTTTGGATGCATTTCACAAAGTACACGAGATAGAAAGAGAGACAGAGAGAGAGAGAGAGAGAGAGAGAGAGAGAGAGAGAGAGAGAGAGAGAGAGAGAGAGAGAGAGAGAGAGAGAGAGAGAGAGAGAGATGTTGTAAACGGTTTTACGGTTCGTTACGAGTCTTTCAGTGCTGTTATATTATTTATGTACCTGTACAGCACGTCCATATATATATACACGTGTAAGTACCAACCTAAAGTCCTCGACACGTCATTGAAAGAATTTAAACATTGGGACCAATATTGGAGAGCAGAGAAGTCCTCGTATTTCACGTTTCCAGAGAAAATCTTACGCGTCCTCGTCGGGGTTTTTTTTTATAAGTAATTTTCACTCCGGCGTCCTTCCGTTCCGCTCTCGTCTCCTCCGCACCTTCTGTTCGGAGCAATAACGGAGGCACGCATAGCGACGTCCTCGCGCGGGGCTGTCTGTGGTCCAGAGCCGCGCTCTCCCGCGGACCCCTTGGAAAAGGACCTTCGCCAAATGGTTTTGAAATATCATTTTACCTTCTTTCCGTGGAATCGGCAAAAAGCGTCGTAAGATCGTTACGGCACTATGGACGTAGGCTTGCACATGGCATATATATATATATATATATATATATATATATATATATATATATATATATATATATATCAAATATACACGTGTTATTACCTAAGAGACTGAGGAGGTAGAGCTGCCTCTTCGATACCGCAATTTTTTTTGTTAAATTTACGCTGCAAAGATCACCTAAAGGTTTTTTTTTTCAATTCTTATGAGATATCTGCAACTCGTATTTGCAAAAAAACAATCTTCGGTAATAACCGACACTGATGGATGGGCAGTCGGGTTTTGACTCCAGCGGTACTTTGAGATGAGCAACGTTGCGCATGGCCGATACTAGGAGCGGTGACCGCTTAGTCGTGCACCGGCTGGCATATCTACCAGTCGGCGGAAGGCTAATACTTCTGAGACGTTGGTGTAGATACTCGAGTAAAACGTCTGTTTTAGTCAGAGTCGAAAGAATACGGGGCCGTCTATACCGATACGGGTTTTTCACAGTTTCCCCGTACCCTCGGCAAATGCGGTATAGTGTAGCTTAAGACGGCTGTGGACGCAACGGAAGTTAGGTTAGATTAGCGAAGTGCGTGTGGGAAATGATAGGAAATGGTTCAATTAGGGAGGACAGTACATAAAGACCGGCAAGGCACCGTTGGAAGTCAGAAAAAAAGTTGAACTTGGATAGGAATGAAAATTATCAAGGTACATTGTTTTGACACAATTTTTCAAGGTACACAGAGGTAAGTCACAACATGAATATTTCCGCGTTGTGATTTAGATAGGTACTGGTACCACCTCATTAGGTAGGTACTCATTGTTGATCAATATTCAATAAATGATTGTGATTGATCTCATAATATGCTGTCTTTTTTAAATTTATTGTTCAATAGTTTACTGTACAATACTCCCCATTGTATAGAAAAAAGCGCTCCATTACCTACAAGTGTACAGTGGGTCAAATCCTATTTAAAAAAATGGTTATTATGTCAATATCTATTGGGTTAGGCCGTTCAGTGCCTTTAAACAAAATGAAGCCATCGAACACACCTCACGTTTAGTCGAGGTTTCATTGAGATTGTGTAAACGGTAAGGCAGCTATAGACCTCTGAAAAAAATGAGCCACTGGTCACGATCCATGGTGCTGAAGTTTGCAACGTTGGAATGCAATCAAAATTCTTCTACATTTTTTTACCATCTAAACTCTTATTTTCCTGATTTAGGTTGTGGATCCCTAAAAAGACGTTTAAAAATGTTTCTAGGATTTTTGTAGTTTTAATGTCGTGAAAAAAAACCCGAGCAGTATGAAAAAAATGTTATTTCGTTGCATCCCAACGATGCAAACTTCAATACCATAATGATCTACAGACTATCCCGGAGCTCAAGGAAGCAATTGGACGCCCTATTAATGAAATTAGTCCACAATTATGCCAAAATGTTATTGAAAAATTCGTCGAAAGAGTGACCGTTTGCAAACAGCGATATTGTGTTCCACACAAAACCTCCATGTTTGTACCTTATATTAAAATAAAAATATTCGCATTCTTAGATGAATAATACGTTTTATTAATAAACAAAAATGTCAGGTCATTTTGAGACACCCGACAAGAAAACAAATTAAAAAGCACTTTCGTCTCGCTCCAACTGTGCAGACTTCAACGCGATGGATAGATTCCGGATTCGTGCATCGTTTGCATTGATGCGAGAGGCTGCAATGCCACTTTGCGACTTGAATTGCGCAAGTTACGACATTTTTTTTATCTTTCGCTTCTTGATGCTCGCAGGTGTGTACGAAGCAAAATGATCGTTTCAGTCGTAAGTTGCAAACTGGGAACTTCTTCAGTCACACAATGCCGAAGAGCATGTCGCCGCTCGCACAGGAGCCGAAGTGTCGAAGAGATACTTCATCGAATAACCATTGGTCAACTACCGATCGTTGTTGCAACGCTGGCCTCTTTTTTTCGTCGCCCCCTTGAATTATCCAAGCGAGAAAACGATCTGGATGGTTGTCGGGCGGTCTTCTTCGCGGGGCTGTGGATCTTGGAGCCTGCCTTTTATCGTCCCTCTTTTCGATTGCGTCGGCAATAACTCTCGTCGCGAGTATCTTTCGACGAAACATTCATTCGTGACGGTGGTACGCTACTATTTGCACTTTTGCCGACCGGATATTCGTGGTTTTTTTCAAGCCTCTGAAATCTTTCAGAGCCCGCGGCTCTGAATGATGTATATGCTGAGGGATTGAAAGAGAACGCGTGTCCGTATCGATGATAAGAGCTTAAACCAAACTCCGTATATGTGTGATAAATCATTCTTGCAATAGTCACATTATGAATAAGTACATTATGATGATACAAGTACATTATGATGATACAAGTACATTATGATGATACAAGTACATTATGATGATACAAGTACATTATGATGATACAAGCACATTATGATGATACAAGCACATTATGATGATACAAGTACATTATGATGATACAAGTACATTATGATGATACAAGTACATTATGATGATACAAGTACATTATGATGATACAAGTACATTATGATGATACAAGTACATTATGATGATACAAGGACATTATGATGATACAAGTACATTATGATGATACAAGTACATTATGATGATACAAGTACATTATGATGATACAAGGACATTATGATGTACTTGTATCTTCTTGGGCTCATACAAGTATATTATGATTCGGGGCCGGGTCGACATTCCGAACTTTGAATGATCAGAACGCTCAAAACTCCGAAAATATACTACCCCGAAAGATCAAAACTCCGAAAGAATTTTACACGAAAGACTAAAACTCCAAAAATCAGAACACCGTCAAAATAATTCGGCTATGGAAGTTTGAAAGTTTCAAAATTTTCAATAAATCGAAGAATTATTTAAAGAACTTTCTTTTTATTAAGAAGTGATTTTACGTCAATTTTGAAAGTTGTCTAGACAATTTTATACGTTCTACATCATTTACAGTCAACTGTGTAGACTTTCGCTGGCGTAATCTCGACGAACCTTGTAATTTCGGAACATTAAAATTAGGAATTTTAGACCGTCGGCGCATTCAAAGTTCGGTAGTTCAACCCGGCCCTCATGTCAAGATCATGCCCGCGAAAGTCTACACAGTTGACTGTAAATTATGTAGAACGTATAACATTGTCGAGACAAATTTAAAAATTGACGCAACATCACTTCTTAAGGGGAGGTACCTGAGTAAACGGCGAGAAAAACGGGTAAACTTCGGAAATTTGTATCTCAAAAACTAATGTTTCGATTGGATCCGGGGTTTTTTTATTGGAAGATATGTACATTGTAATATGTTTAGGAATGTTTTAAAATAAATTCGTTGCCTGGAAGCGATTCAAACGCTATTGTCTCGAAACATAGTTTTCAAAGTTGGTGCCAGATGTATCTCGAAAACGGCTTGTCCGATTTTGTCCAAATTTGGATACAATATTTTTCGATAGTTTTTCTCGTTTGTCACGTAGGGGTTTTTCATTTGATTGAACCATTGCTTTTTTATGCAATGTGTATGCAATCCAAAATCGTCGGAAATTGCGAACGAAAAACGAATGTTAAATTAAAACGGTCGTAATTCCTTCAAAAATGGAAATTTAAAAAAAAATCCTACGTGGCGAACGAGAAAAACTATCGCAGAATATTGTATCCAAATTCGGACAAAATCGAACAAGCCGTTTTCGAAATACATCTGGCACCGACTTTGAAAACTATGTTTCGAGATAACCGCGTGTGAATCGCTTCCAGTCAATGAACTTATTTCAAAAAATTCAATGATTTTGAAATAAGGTTTGAAATAAGATAATGATTCAATCGAAACATTAGTTTTTGAGATAAAAATTCCCGAAGTTTACCTGTTTTTCTCGCCGCTTACTCAGGCACCTTCCTTTGATAAAAAAAAACCGTCAGAGCATTCAAGTTCGGAATTTCAACCAGGCCTCTATTATTCTTGCCCTACCCGTAAACTGCAATCAGTGATAACGTTACCTTTTACCATGGGTATTTTTTATAAATTCTATAAACTTTATGTAAGCTAATAATTTTTTATCAGCGTTTTATGTCTCGTGAGCCTAAAGGAGCCTTCAAAATAAATTCTGGACATCTCGATCTCATCCGGGTGAAAATCAGATCATCAAAGTGATGCTTGAAGTGAATGTCCAGAATTTACTTAAATTCTGGACATCTGAGTGAAACTGACATTGAAGTTTGCATCGTTGAAACGCAATGAATATAATTTTTTCCTCGTTGCCAGTTTTAATTGGCAGAACAAAGCCACGGCAAACTTGGTTTAATATCCTCATCGGAGATCTACAACCTAAATCTACCGGAATGATTATGGATGACAATGAAAGTGGAGAAAAAAGGGGAGAAAATTGTCGCATTCCAACGATGCAAACTTCAATGGCATGGATGAACATACTATTTTTTTTAAATCAAAATGCTTCAATGTTTTCTAAGGATTCTTTAGGGTCACAGGGGTGGGTTCCGTTGGTCAAAATCCCTTAATATGTATTTATTTGACGATCTCTCATCGGCAACTGGAGGCTAATTGTCCAAGACATTACGCAAAATTAAAAAAAAATGGAAAAATAAATTCGTTGCGTCGGTGATGCACTTGCGCTCGGGCGAACAACAATTACAGCTGCTCTCGCGCATCCTGACGAAGGAACTGGGCTGCAATCTTGGAAGGTCGAAACGCGCCACTGCTTCCTCATTGTGACGGTACAGCAAAGCGCACACACTCACCTACAAACACACACACAGGATCCCAGCACCTTTATTAACTTCACGCCAGCCCACCGAGCAATACCGAGACTCCGCTGTCTACAATGTTTAATCCAAGCCGCAGTCTTCACCGTCGGACATCGTCTTCCTCTGCAATCACGGTAGGAATACACCGTAAACTCTTTTTTCCCTCTGTAGCCCACGAATCGCACCGATACGTTTAACTAAATCAACGCAAACGAATGGAAAATGACGTTTTTTGATGTCGCGACTCTGCGAACTCTCAATCTTCGACTCACTTTCAATCCTTTTGTTGAAGTGTGCGTCATTTTGAAATGCAATGAAAATTAACTGTTCTCAAACTTGACGGGTTATACCTAGTTGTAACAGTCGAGAACAACTCATTTCGGGGATTTTTTTTTGGAAAATCGCCATGATCCATTTCTACACAAATTAAGTATTTTCAAAAGAATCATCTGAAGAACACTCTGTCATTTTTTTGTGTCAAAATATTTGATTATAATGGATTTGCAGCCGCTGTCCGGGAAGCACCCCTCGAAAACGTTTTTTTGCGGTGAGCAAGGCCCTTTTGAACCAGGTTATCTGATGTAAAGAAAATCAAACAGGTTTCGAAATATCAAATAAATAAAAAAAATAGCCGGTGTTTAAAGTTAGTCTTGATTTTTGCGAAAAAGTGGGCATTTTTCGTTCCACAATTTTTTTCCGACGTTTACTTTCGATTTGATGAACAAAAAATGCCCATTTTTCGCAAAAATCAAGACTCTCACTTTAAACACCCGCTATTTTTCATTTATTTGACATTTCGATGTCTGTTTGATTTTCTTTATATCACATAACCTGGTTCAGATGGGCATTGCTCATGCAAAAGACGTTTTCGAGAGGTGCTTTCCGGACAGCGGTTGCTAATCGATTATAATTAAATATTTTGACACGAGAAAATGACAGAGTGTTCTTCAGATGATACTTTTCCGAATACGTAATTTTTGTCGAATTGTTTCATAACGATTTTCTAAAAAAAAAGCCACAAATGCGTTGTCAAAATTTCCGAAAAATCGATGCAGTAGTTTTTGAGATATTCTGCTCACCGTCTTTGCAAATGTACTTAATTTTTGTAGAAACGTATCATAACGATTTTCTTTAAAAAATACCAAAAACGAGTTGTCAAAATATCTCAAAAACTACTGCATCGATTTTTCGGAAATTTTGGACTTTTCATGGACTTTCTCTAGAGAAAGCCCTTAAAACATTTCGTTTTGCCCTCTGGTTTAACTTCTGAAGAGAAATATATTTGCCCTTAAATATATTTTGAGATACTACTGCATAGATTTTTCGGAAATTTTCGAATTTTATGGACTTTCTCTGGAAAAAGCCCTTCAAACTTTTCCTTTTGCCCCCTGGTTTAACTTCGTTAGAGAAAGCCCTTAAAATTTCCGAAAAATCGATGCACTAGTTTTTGCGATATTTTGCTCGTTGTCTTCGAAAACGTACTTTCGAAAAAAGGTACAAAATTTCGAACATGGCTCCGAGCATTCCGACGGGCACCAATACAACAGTCTATAAATCTGTGAATTTTGGTCCGATCACTTTAAAAAATTTCAAGGAACATTTATAAGATGATATACTGTCAAAATGTATTCGTTTGAAAAAAAGTGATTTTTCGATTTTTACAAATAAGCATAATTTCAACCCTTAAAACCCTTAACACAGCACGATAGTCGTAAGAACCAGGTCACTGTAATGAAATTTTCCGAAATGAATTTCTGCGAAATAGTATTTATAGTTTCTTTATGAATATTCGCTACGATCGCTTCTCAGATTGTCGTTGCTAAATTCCATTAATTCTTTTTTTACGACACTGACGTCTGCGAACTCCGCGTACCCGAAGGATGGTCTTAAATTACTCTTAATCGACGAGACACATTGTTCCATTATTATATGCATGTATATACATATAAAGCGAGAGAAAGATGGGGAAAGGGCTGCTGGGGGCGACGGAGAATGTAAAAGACACGTCAGATTGAGTATGAAAATGGAGCCATCGTTCCGTCAGGTTAATTTGCAAACGAACGAGCTCCGAATAGCTTCTTCGCCCAGGGAAACTGGCCTGGTATAAATTATATACGTATCTATATGTGTGTATATTCACAAATATGGAACTTTATATACATATATATAGATGGAACTTCGATGCAGGTGAAAATTAATCAAATGTTTAGCGAGCTCTTCTAGAGGGACACGAGGAATTGTTATTTCAGGATTTTATCGACATAACAAGAGCGGGGCCCGAGTTATCTCCAAGACGGGCAACCCAAAAAAGGCGCTTCATAACGTTTCGCTCACTTTGACGAAAAATCCTCCCATCGTCTCATATTATTTCCATCATCATTGATAAAATATTATTTGAACTTTCTCGCAACATTTCGAATTTTTTTCTTCTATTTTCGTTAATTGAATAAACAAGTTGATTGCACAAATAGTCACGATAGTTTAAAATTTGCATCGTGTGAATGTAATAAAAAAATCTTTTTTGTCAATAGCCTAAACTTATTTGTTGATACTATTAGGCGAAAAAAAAACAAACGTTTTTTAAGGATCGTCATTGGAGATCCACAATCCAAAGTGAAAAAAAAAACGACTTTGGATGGCAATAATAAAAAGCCAGGAAAAAATGAATTTCCGTTGCCTTCAGAAGATTCAAACCATACCAGCACAAATTTTCTCAAATTTTCCGCCGAGCGTTTCATCGCGTAGTGTCGACTGATGAAAATATAGATGCGGTGGCTGTGAGACGATAGGTCGAAGTTGCCATTTAAAGCTCGTGAAAAAAAAAGAAGATAATTCAATGGCTCGTCCCGCGATGTGACGGTTTTCCAATTTTTCTTGCGGCTGAACAGTCGAGACGGAGAAATTTTAAAAAGGAGAAAAGTGTAGATGAGTTGAAAACGCGACGCGGTGAGAACTCGATAATTCGAACGAATTTTCGATTCGGTCAGTCGCGATGTAAAAAAAAGATATAGGGAAGCAGTAAAAAGAGAAAAGTATGACGAACGATTTGATCAATGGAGAGCTCATATTATCATCGGATGCTGTACACGGTGAGTATACGTTGACGTTTCAAATATTCTCTCTCTCTCTCTCTCTCTCTCTCTCTCTCTCTCTCTCTCTCTCTCTCTTCCCGCTCCTCCATCCGCGCGGGGGTCGCGTATCCAATCACGAAAATTTTTCCGGGCACATCCTCCGGGCATCGGGCTCCAACGCGTCGATATCGAATTACGAAGTATTTCAAGCCCCGTGCATGATGAACGGATTTTTTTTTCGCTCTAACTATTTCTCTATCTCCTCGGTTTTTTCTCCCCTCGCTCGCTATCGTGCCCTCTCGCTCTGATTTTCCATCGTCAACGAGCCGCCCAACGGCACATCGTGACGAGGGGTATCGATAAAAACAATTTTACACTCGATAAAAGTCATGTGGTGTGCGCGAGCATGGATTGCCCTTTTGCACATATATGTGTATGTACATGCACGTATATCTGCAGGTACGCATCGTCGTGCAGTTACGTCTCGTTCACCGGTCTTGATTTCATTGCACATAAGTTACATAGAACGAAAATAAGCCAAGCCCGCGGCTCTCCGGGTGCAGTGGATTTCTGTTGTAGGTTCACGTTGTCACGAAGAGAGCAATGTCCTAACAGTAGCGTCGAAAGACTAAACCCGTGTTATTAGTCGTTCCTGCAAGTTCGTGTAATTGGTTGTTTCTACATAGAATCCGTTGTTTAATGCCGGATAATGACCAGCTCGAGCTACATTCATATCGATACGAGCGATATCGATATACGTACGTAACGTTATGATGAACACCCGTGTAGGAATTTGTTGGAGTCCCCGGGAACCACCTATAGGATGGGGAGTACGGTGGCACCAATTTGAGCTCTATTTTTCCCTTTTTCTAACCATTCAATTATCTAGGATTTTTTTTATGTTGCATAGTTAATTTGTAATTATCAATAATCTGACGAAATTTTTCACTTTGGAAAAATTTGCTTAAAAGTTCGTACGTACTTCCATAGACAATGTATTTTCCAAGATATATTCAACATTTCAAGTGAATCGGTTGAAAATTGTCTGAGTTATGTTTCCGGCCAATTTAAAAATGCAGTTTTGAGATAAACACTGCACAGCCCGTGCGAAAAACAGATGGGGCATCCCTAATAAAAATAAGGGCCTTTCAGGGCGTTCCTAGTGCTTTCTCTAGTAGGGATTTCCACAATGGGCCCAGACTTGGCCATTATCGGGATAAACTTGTAGGGATTTCCACAATAGGCCCCGACTTGGCCATTATGGGGACAAACCTGTAGGGATTTCCACAAAAGGACCCGACTTGGCCATTATAGGGATAAACCTGTAGGGATTTCCGCAATAGGCCCAGATCTCACTATTATAGCGATATACCAGTATAAATAGCTTAGGCTACATGGTTCATGGTATTTCAATTATCCAAATCGATTATATACATCGATCGAATAATATTATCGAACGCAAATTGGGAAAAAGCGTAAGGGCATTAGCAAATAAAAAATCAACGATGAACACAAATATGCAGACAAACATCAGACAGTATTTATTTATCAAATTAAAGAAACCTTTTACATAGATACAAACAATTACTCATGGTTTCACTCATACATGGAGTAATGCTAGCGCATAAGTGTGAACAGTCCCAACCGGTTTTCTCGACATTTTTATAGCAACTAATTTCCGCTCAATACTCATGATAGGGAACATTATTTCTTCTGAAGACTTCGCTGATATTTCCTATTCATAAACTTTATCTGACTGTGTAGGATAAGTAAATAAATTGGTCTTTGTTTTCCAGATCTTTCCCTCAATGGAAATAGATTCTAGTGATTCAGTAGACCCATATATGTTTTTTATTTCTACTACACATCCATTCCTTAGAATGGATTATTTTTTGTATTAATTTTGTCATGGCAGTTTGTCATAAAGGCTCACATGCAAATACGCAATCACATTTCTACGCACGCACACATACATACGCATGTACTCACGTCCACACCTATGCACATGAACAATTACATAAAAACAAATACAGATATACCCTGACGCATTTAACATACACGTATATCCACTGATACGGATATTTTATGGCGCTGAAATGGTTATGATGAGGCGCCGTTGAGGCATTTTCAGGGCGCTAAAATGGTTTTGATGAGGCGCCATTGAGGCAACTTATAAGGCCCCGGTCGTTGCGCCTTTAATGGCCCTTGTTGACAAAATGTGACCGGCCGCTAACGGCCCTCATGTGGCTTCCAGATTACGGCCCGAATAAAGTTAGGGGAATATTATTGGGGCCCGATCACAGCCCCAACTCAATTTCCGCACGGGAGCCGCCATTTTGAAATGAGTCGCTTCAACAAAATTATTGTATACAGTCACTGATATGTATGATAAACACCCTTTTTGTAATCTCGATTTATTTTGTAGTTTTTCTGAAGAAAAAATCCCCAAAAGCCTATTTTTTCCGGCCTCTAGAGTGGCCTAACCCCTTCAATCGAACTTGCCAAAGGGACCATTGACCATCTCTGCTTAGGCGTTACAACAAATTTCACCAGCAAATGTGGATTGCGGTGGCGCGTGCTACGAAGATGCACAATCCGTGCATATAACCTTCCATGTGTATCGGTAGGTAATACCTATATGTGCACACATGTGTGTACGTACAAATATGCAGTTAGGAGGAGATCTTCGACGCGAGAGGCGTTCATTCTCCGGGAGGACCAACGAACGAAATGAAGTTGGCCTGGGGCTGATGATTCAAGAGGTTCGCAACGGTGTTTACCTATGTAGACGTGTGGGCGCGTCGCATTACACCGTGCGAGTTCAGTATGCACGTGTGTTCGTGAAATCTGCAGAGAGATTCTCTCTCTCTCTCTCTCTCTCTCTCTCTCTCTCTCTCTCTCTCTCTCTCTCTCTCTCTCTTTCTTGGTCATTCTCCCGAGTCGACAGCATCTCATACGCGCATACTATTCACCAGATCATGCAGCATTAGTGACCTCCACATATAGGGGAGACCGGGGCAAAATGGTATAGCGGGGCAAAACGGTACCGGGGCAAAACGGCACTGGGGCATGATGGGATCGGGGCATAATGGGATAGCAAAAAATGAAGTTTCTTGGTGCTTGATTTGGGGCAAAATGGGATAGGGGCAAAATGGGACACACAAAAATGAAGTGTCGCAGCCCGCTGGATTTGGGGCAAAATGGGATGACAGGAAAATTCATGCTTCGGCTCTATGAAAGAGCTGTTGAAACATAATCTAATCTAAATGGTGCTTGTGGTTCGTTTCAGTCCACATATACGCAGATAATACGGACTGACCGATATATTTGTCGACACATATCCGTCGATTTCATGGGGAGCGGCGGTCCTAGTTTCATAAAACAATTTACGTAAAAATTGACAAGAGTTAGATTTTCATCAATGGCTTGAAAATCAGTATCAGTAACGTGCAGTTGGCAGAAAATAAATTAAAAAAAAAACAAAAAAAGATAAAAACAAAAAAAAACCATAAATTGCACGCGTCAGATTATAAAAATTACTTGATTATTTAAATAATTAATAACGACAAAGAAATTGTACCAATCGAATAAGAAGGCTCAAATAACAATTTACGTCAAGTTTCGTACAGTTCTGACCGCAGAATCAAAAGTAATTGTTTAACAAACTTTAATAACAAATGGGCCCACTATTCATGTGCCCATGCTGACGATAACTTAATCGAGTCCGTTTGCGACAATTGTGCCGATAAAAATTAGCTTGGTTAAACAAGCAATAAAAATTAAACATTGCCACCGTTAAATTATAGTATCGTAAGTAGAGTGTGACCCAAATATCGTGTAACATTCAATAAAACCTGTTTTCACTCATCTATTACCCCTCGTTTTTTACCCCTGCATTTCTTTCGTTTCTGCATCGAATTATTCCACTGTCCCATTTTGCCCCGATCCCGTTTTGCCCCAATCGCCTCTTTCTGAGGAGCCTGATTTTCTCCGGCCCATTTTGCCCCAGTCCCGTTTTGCCCCAATGACGTATTTTCCAGCAGTGTTGATTTTCACTATTCCATTTTGCCCCAAACCCGTTTTGCCCCGGTCCCATTTTGCCCCCGTCCCATTATGCCCCGCTATACCATTTTGCCCCGGTCTCCCCTATGTACCGTGTGTCCAGAGTTCAGAGACGAAAGGGCGCGTTTGGCGTTGTTCAACGCGCGCAACCATGGACAATCCCTTGAGAAAGCTCCTTTATGATGCCAAGAGGTCCTTATCCACGGGAGTTTTAATGCATGGAAGCGAAGAAAGTGGAGGTGCGGGAGCACCAAACCACCCGCGGTCCAGCACACTGTCCATATAGGATACGTGCGTTGACTGCCTGGTTCCCTGCTGAAGGACGATGGTGCGGCCACACAGTAGCCATCTCGCACACATCCGCCGGCAACGCCATGCACTTCCCAAGTATTAAACACATATATGTATACTCCTGCATCCTCTTTCGCTTCCTCATATACACATGCTCACGACGGGTAGGCCCAAGATACGAGGGAACGATGAGCACGTGGAAAAGTTGCCGCGTCGCTCAACGCTTCCAGGAGAGCTGGCATCTGCATCGCACTGAGTTCGAAATGTAGAGACGTAGGGAAAGAGAGGGGCGGGGAGGGGGCAAAGAGGAATGGTTATGACAAATGGAGAGAGGAACGGAGTGAGAAGGAAAATCACGGAAGCAATAAGAAACAGAGCAAGAGAGAACTCGAGAGGAAGTTTGCCCAATGAAAAAGTTCCACTACTTTATTGTGACAGTTGAAGCATTACTCATGAGAATCCAAAGGTCTTCTTTGTCCTAGCTGAATCCTAGCTGAACCAACAGTACGCAAAATCGGCACTTCTAATTAATTTTTATCAAAGGTGTTCCATCAATACCGACCGGGGATCTAAGTTCTGTTCTTTGGTTCTTTATTCCCAATCGGATTGCACTGGAACTGCCCGAATTTCTTATCATTGATAGTCGGTACGAAAATCCCTCAATTAGAGATCGAGAAAGAAAATTCTGTAAAATACGAAAAATGTGAAAATATAGAAATGAAAAAAAAAATTTCGTTGTAGAAAACGATGTAACATTCACGACCATTCAGGATGAGGAATCCTCTTTTCGCTTTTCTCCTTTCAGAGTTGACAAGCCTTGTTTTGAAAGTGTTACCCCAATTAAATATTCGCTATCAGTACGTTGCGCTGTTTTCAGCCGTATTTTTTGTTTTTTTTTCAATCGAATCGTCATTTTTGGGCCAGGGCGGTAGGTGAAATTACTTTCATATTAAGGGGTAAGACCACAGTAGATTTTTCAAAAAATCGATTTTTTTCTCGCTATAACGGTCTTATGATGATATCTTATGATGAATAACTTACTATTCGATTTATAGCAAGAAACATTTTTTTCACCGACTTTGAGCGTACAACAAAACTTTAAACGCGTTTTTCTCGAAACAGCTTTTTTCCAATTGGCGTGACAAATAACTTCAACAATTTCACTCGATTTACTGCAAATTTAAAAGTTATGTTCCTAATTGCATTCCGCAGAGAAGTTCCTACGGAATTTCTGATTAATCGAAAACTTTTCATTTTATAAGCAGTTTTATACGCAATTTTTCACTAAAAATTCAAGTTCAATTCAAATTCAAGTTCAAATACCTACAACTTTTGAATAAAATAATATTTTTCAAATTCCATACTTACTTCTCTAGGTATTCTAATGTAGAGTGACGAGAATTTTTGTTTTTTGTTGTAGGTAAAAATTGTGGATGCTAAATGTTACGCCACGGAGCGCCTAAAAAAAGATAACAAAATGAAATATTAGCAGACGGCCATTTTGTACATCGAAAAAAATATATATATATATTTTCTAACAGCTTGATATTCATACTAAATAGATGTGTAATTAATTTTATGAGTGAATCACTGTTTCATACGGAAAAAAAATTGTTAAATTCGCACATGATTTTATAGCCGTTACTGTGGCCTAACCCCTTAGTATGTGTATGCAAGAGTTTTTTTTAGTACTGCGTTATTTTAAGCACGAAGATACTAGGGTACTATGGGCACAGCCCTCGAATTCGAATTAAAAAAATGAGTTTTTCTTATATAATTATGTAGGTATGGATATACATATATATATATATATATATATATATATATATATATATATATATATATATATATATATATATATATATATATATATATATATCGTACGATTTACTTCAAAATTGAAAAAAAAAATCCTGTTTGTCTCAATCACGGCCTAATTAATTTTTTAAATCCCTTACAATTGCGAAAAAAATACAGAATTATGCCCAACAGAATAAAACAAAACTTAATTCTGTTTAATTTACAAGATCGACGATTTAGCAGGCAGACATCGACATAAAATTACATGTTGTTGATGTTTGCAACATTGGAATGCAACGAATTTTTTTTCTGCATTTTTATCGTTATCTAAAATCATTCTCGATGGATTTAAGTTGTAGATTTTCCACCAAGAATCTCAAAAAAAGTTTTCCGTCGTGTTCTGCCAAAGAAAACTGGCACAAAGACAAATAAATATTTTCCTTGCCTTCCAATGATCCAAACGTCAATATCATAAAATTACAACAGTGACAACTTTTCGTATGCAGAAAAAAATACGCAAAACAATGAAACCGTTATGCATGAAGCATTACTGTTTCGTCCAGGAAACGATTGCGTTTTCATTTGCATCCTTTCGTTATTCATTACTCCGAACTCTCGCGAAAGTACGGTTTAATGCGTAGAAACAACAATTTTCTCAGCCTCAATCATTCATGTGAATGAGAGGAGAAGAATCCTAAGGGAGAGGCGCAATAGTATACGCAGCGGTGCTAGATTGCGGCGATAGCGCCGGAGTACATTTATGTCGAGCGAGAGAAGGAGAGATGGGAAAACGAGCGAGCATTCACGTTTATGGATGCTCCCGAGCATCTGTTGGTACAAGACGGACGTCCGTGGCATTACGTTACACGACGTTACGACGCATAATGCCTGAATGGGTAAGAGAAAGGCCCACACACGTATCCTCTCGCGTCGTACGGATCAACTCGGAATTATACGTACGCGCGCTCTCTCGCACACCCGCGTGTAATAAATGTGTGTATTGTGCTTTTGTGATTTGCGCGTATTTCGAATTGACTCAGGGGACGCGAAAATAATTGTCAAAACGAGTTGCTTTTGTGTTCAAATTGAATCAAGGTTCATACAATTTGTGCAGCTAATGCGATGAATTAAGGGGTTACCCCCACTTGCGATTTTGAAAAAATCGATTTTTTTTATTGCATTTTTTTGAAGTGCAATTTGAAGTGCATTTTTTTTTGCTGCCCGGAATAGATGACTCTATGTAAGTGTACAAAAAAAAATATTTTCTTCGTGTAAACTGAAATTGAAACTTTAAACGCGTTTTTCGCAAAATGGCATTTCTGAAGTCGGTGACCAAGATTACTCGAACACTAATGAACCGATCTTCTTGAAATTTTGCAGGCTTATTTAATACATAAAAATGTAATCTTTAATCGTTCGATTTTTTTTTTCGAAAAAAATGGCCGTTTTATAGCCAAAAAACGGCCGTTTTTTTTTTCGTTAAAATCGAACCATTAACTTTGACTGTCCGCCATTTTGTGAAAAATGAATATTTTTTAAAATCCTTCGATTAAAGACTAGTTTATACTTATATTTGACTAAATCCATCCGCATTTTTTTTCAGATGATCCACTTCGCCGCAATGTTGGTCACCGCAAACCGTGTACATAAAAACATTATTTCATTGACGGCCATTTGCCACTACACAATGTAATATTTTTCAATAAAAAAATTACTGAAAGTTCTTCAAGATGTGTTCTTTAAGATGGTATATTGATCGATTAAAAAAGTTTTGTAGTTTTCTTTTAAAAAATTCATGAAAAAGGCCTTTTTTTGCGCTACAAGTGGGGGTAAGGCCTTAAAATTGTTAACTGTCGCACGTTTAATTAGGGAGAGTACCTTTGGGGGATAGGTTAGGCTGGGGTCAATTGAAACGTTTTTGAGAAAATCGTTTAGTGTGACTTCATTTTATACCCTATCTGTTTAGTAATGGGGTTTAATTATAGCTTGATTATCTGGCTATGTGATAGCCATTATTGATTTTGCTTCTTATATGCCCTTAAGGCCTTAGGCCACAGTAACGGGTATAAAATCATGTGCGAATTTTACCATTTTTTTCGTATGAAAAAGTGATTCACTCATAAAATTAATTACACATCTATTTAGTACGAATATCAAGCTGTTAGAAAATATATGGGGCATTCCATACCAATTCGACCTAGGTCTGACCCTCGACCCCTCAAATCTGGTTCCCGGTTTTTCCTATCATTACTCTTACTCTATCAAGCAATTACAATTTTTTTCAGATTTTTCAAAATAAATTTGAGCTCGTCATGAATTTTTGAATTTTTTTTTGAACACCTCGATGGCCATAATCGAGAAAGCTGAAAAAATTCCCAAAAATACAGTGTCAGATATAAAAAACTTTGGTGTAAAATTCATAATGTCTGGGCTTTTGCTTCAACCCCTAATTAGGGTTTTTATCAACCATGATAAAAAAAAATCGAAAATTACAAAATACACTTTAGAAAAATCGGAGAAATTTTTTAAAAAATGTGGTATTATGCATACAAAATTTCGAGAAACAGTCTACAGTAAATTGATCTCTGCTTCTTATTTTTTTCATTTTTTTTTCTCAAAAGGCTAAAAAACGGGTTTAAGCAAAAGTCCAGACATTATGAATTTTATACCAACATTTTTTATATCTGACACTGTATTTTTGGGAATTTTTTCAGATTTTTGAATTACGGCCATCGAGGTGTTTAAAAAAAAATCAAAAATTCATGACGCGCTCAAATTTATTTTGAAAAATCTGAAAAAAATGTAATTACTTGATAGAGTGAGAGTAATAATAGGAAAAATCGGGAACCAGATTTGAGGGGTCGAGGGTCAGACCCAGGTCGAATTGGTATGGAATGCCCCATATATATATTTTTTTCGATGTGCGAAATAGTCGACTACTAATATTTTCTTTTGTTATCTTTTTTTAGGTGCTCCGCGGCGTGACATTTGGCATCCACAATTTTTTACCTAAGAAATGGTAAAGAAATCTTTCCTTTAAAAAAATCATGAAAATCAGCAATGTGCCATAGCTTCGCCATTTTGAAATATTAATTAAAAAAAAATACCATGTCACAGTGAAAAGTAGTAATAAAACATACCCTAAATCTCAAAAATGGCGAAGAAATATTTCCTTTTAAAAAGAAATTATGAAAATCAGTAAATCTTCTCCTTGACTAGAGGTACTCCCCCTTTAAGTATTCCAATTCCGAGTTCCAATGCTCTCGCGAGTTTTTACGGGTTACCCATCCCAATACAATCCTTTCCTTTCAGTCCCTAAACGCACTTTGCTAATCTAGCCTAAGTTCCGTTGAGTCCACAGTCGTCTTAAGGGGTTGTATACAGTAAAAATTTTCGAAAAATCGATTTTTCTTTCGCATTGCACATATATTTAAGTACACACAGAAAATTTATTGTCAATCCGCCGAATAGTCTCGAAGTTACACGCACATTTGCAATGACATGTCAGGCCGTTCGAAAGTGCTTTCGAAAAATTAAACGCGTTTTTGAAAACGTGTTTTACAGTCAGTGAGCAAGATTTCTCGGAAACAGCTGAACCGAACAGTCTCAAATTTTAACACAATCTTTTCAAGTATATTTTTTAGTAATTAATCGGTTTTTTCTCACCGATAAATATATTCCATTTTATAAACAATTTGAGATGTCAATTTTTGTCAAAAATCGATTTTTTTAGAAGCCGCCATTTTGTCCAAAATTATAATTTTCCTTATTCGATCAATTACAAAATAATCTATTATATTAACGAAAAATTTTTGGTTTTTTTTTTCATTTTAGATGATTTTTTAGAGGTGCTCCCGGAGATTAGCTATATGAGCTTTCAAAATGATTATTTGTATAAATAAAAAATATTAACATACAGTTAAAAGTTACCATAATATGTGTACAAATTTTTACGTTAATAGATTTAAAAGTCTTCTCAAGATTTTTTTTGAAAAATCGATCTTTTTGGGCCTCTCGACTGTATATAACCCCTTAAGCTACTCTATACCGCATTTGCCGAGGGTATTGAGTAAACGAAAGGACAGTGGTGGACGAGGGGTGATCGGCGATCATGCGTGGCAAGCAGCGTTGATCCAATACTGGCATGGAAAGGAATAGAGTCGTAGAAGTCTGAAAGAGCACCGGAAAGGAACGAATGAACGGCGCAAAAAAGTGTAATATTAAAAATGAATTATATGAACGCATTTAAAGTATCATTCAGATTAAGGCGTTACATCTATGTGGCTTATCGAAAAAGAGACTAATTTGGGATTTTTTTCGAGCG
This sequence comes from Ophion slaviceki, assembly GCA_944452715.1. Classification (NCBI taxonomy): domain Eukaryota; kingdom Metazoa; phylum Arthropoda; class Insecta; order Hymenoptera; family Ichneumonidae; genus Ophion; species Ophion slaviceki. Next base: position 14,286,897 of record OX101788.1, on the reverse strand, counting down.
CACTGAAAAATCAATCAACATTAGGTGTAGATGGTTTATCACACTAAGAGCGATTATTTTAGGCGTTCCGTGGAAGGCCGCGGAACTTGTATGGTTCAGCACTTGGAACAAAAAAAATGTGTCATCTACATTAGTTTTGCTAGAGAAGTACACACGATCGTTGAAAAATATGTTTTTTTTTCGCAAAAATGGCCTCATTTTTAATACTTTTTTTTTGCAAAAAATCGACCAAATATATTTAGTAAAAACGAAGTGTTGATAAATCGTAAAAATTTTGTGTACTTCTTTAGAAAACCTATGTAAGTAACGACAGTTGAATTGTTAAGTCAATCGGATGAGAACTGCCCGAATTACGCGTTCTCCCGATTTAAAAAACGCTATTTTGAGAAAAACCCGATTAACGTTTTAAAACTGATTTAGGAGCTATCTTCCGGACGGAGGAATTGAAGCATCTCATCCGAAGTTTGCGTGCCCCCACCGAGCCATTTTGATACTAGGTCTTAAGGCGTTACCCCCACTTGTAGCGCAAAACAAAGGCCTTTTTCATGAATTTTTTTAAAGAAAACTACAAAACTTTTTTAATCGATCAATATACCATCTTAAAGAACACATCTTGAAGAACTTTCAGTAATTTTTTTATTGAAAAATATTACATTGTTTAGTGGCAAATGGCCGTCAATGAAATAATGTTTTTATATACACGGTTTGCGGTGACCAACATTGCGGCGAAGTGGATCATCTGAAAAAAAAATGCGGATGGATTTAGTCAAATATAAGTATAAACTAGTCTTTAATCGAAGGATTTTAAAAAATATTCATTTTTCACAAAATGGCGGACAGTCAAAGTTAATGGTTCGATTTTAACGAAAAAAAAAACGGCCGTTTTTTGGCTATAAAACGGCCATTTTATTCGAAAAAAAAATCGAACGATTAAAGACTACATTTTTATGTATTAAATAAGCCTGCAAAATTTCAAGAAGATCGGTTCATTAGTGTTCGAGTAATCTTGGTCACCGACTTCAGAAATGCCATTTTGAGAAAAACGCGTTTAAAGTTTCAATTTCAGTTTACACGAAGAAAATATTTTTTTTTGTAAACTTACATAGAGTCATCTATTCCGGGCCCATACAGAAGCATGGGCCCGGATACTTATACTTCAAAAAAATCCAATAAAAAAAATCTATTTTTTTAAAATCACAAGTGGGGGTAACCCCTTAAGTTGTTAGGTCTCTTTGTATACTTATTTTTCGCACAACGACTGGACCAAAGGAGTCCAAATTGCTACTTTCACCGTCTAGCTGTTTTGTGCGTTTCGGAGAGAGCAAATTTTTTTTCTACTCAGATGTAACGCCTTAAATGGAATACCGTAAAACGGGGTTAAATTGACATTGAGGGTAACTTTGTCAGTTTTTGGGGCTACTTTAACAGGGCGCCAAATGAGTTTTGACTCATGCTTTTTAAACTTTTTCTATTGTTGCTTAAATTGGTAAATATTTACAAGTGGGGCCCCAGCTAGAAAAGGGGTTTAGAAATTTACTACCGAGTCGATGTATTTCAGGGCACTTTGTTTATAAGATTTAAGTCGGAGAAGACAATTTCAACCCTTATTTCAACCCCCAAACGCTTTTTTTTACTTTATTAAAGGTATGGAGGAAACGGGTTTGGTGACATCAAGTGGGTCAAATGACATGGGTTTGACCCAAACAAACCCAAACAAATTAGAGTAAGCATACTGAAAACGTATTTCAAAAATCGAATATTTTCCGGAAATATACATTTTTTCAAAATAAAATACTCTTCCCCCATAATAAAAAACATCTTTTCATAGTGCAGAATAGCCCCGAACACGTGAAAAAAGCCGATTTTGGCCAATTTTGTAGCCGATTAGGGCTGGAAGAGCCCCACTTGTAAATATTTACGCTTAAATTTGTTTTTCAAGTTTATTACAGTGTTGCTAAAGTTGATTGTAATGTTGCTCAAGTTGATTTTGATCTCAATGATAATTATAAGACTGATTAAGTGTCTATAATGGTACCCTAGGTACTTTATGTTTTTATATAAAATGTTTTCTTCATTAAGATGACAAGTTGATTGTAAAAATGCATAAAATATATTTTTTTAATAAAAAGTAATGTCAAAATAACCTTTAATCTTTGATATAAGTTGCATTTGTATGTGATGTCAAAGAAACCTCACGATCGAGGTTACTTTGACAGTTTAAAAAAAATGATAAAATTGAGGCCGAGGGTGTTCCTAGTTCAATTATAAAATTAAACTCGGGGGTGACTTTCTTAGACATTTGATAGTCGATGGACACATTGTTCTATTGGATAAAAAAAAGTTGGAATTTAGGATGTTGAAAAAAAGTTACCTGCAAAAAACTTCAAACACCTGTTCAATGTAATCCAGAGTACATTTTACGGTACTCTTTGCGAGGCATTCGCAGTCTGAGAGATACTACACATATCTACTTACATCGGCGATTCATCGGTCATCGTCGCTCTCTTTCTCCTCTTTCTCTCTCTCTCTCTCTCTCTCTCTCTCTCTCTCTCTCTCTCTCTCTCTCTCTCTCTCCCCTCTCTCTCTCTTTTTCAAAACTTTGCCTCGATGTCCACGCACTTCCACTTGATGCGCTTTTCCCCGCCCGGAAGTGATTACGCTCGATCGTAACTACTTAATGCGCACGTACGCGCACATGCGCGTGTCGCACGATCGACGCAATGCCGCCTACGATTTTCCACACTCCATTATTCTCGCTTCTTACCCGCTTGTGCTCGTCTTCGGGGAATATCACGATGCAACCTACTCGCGTGCATTTTTAGCGATAATCTCGGGACTTAAAAAAATAAGTAATACTTCCTGTTCGTAATCCAGCTCCTCTGTGACGATGTCAATTATACGCAATCGCGAGCGTGTAAGCATTTGGTATTTTCTTCAATTGAGGAAGAAACTAATTCTTTTTCATCTTGTGTATTCCTCTTTGATCTTCATTATCGGTTAATACGCGGTAAAGCAGAGTGTAGAATTGCACAAACGTTTGGGGAAAAACGAGTGAGAGCGCTCGTCGATCCCTGACCGCGTTGAGAAAGAATGATCAAACCGAGGCTTGAGAGAGGCCGTGGAAGCGAGATCGAGAAAGAGAGGCAACGAATTCGCGACCAGGGAGAGGACGCCTGTGCAGACGACGCGAATAATCAGGCGTAGCATGGCCGAGCTCTGTACGCTTTTTCGAATTAGCGGACTCTCGGCATTATATATATAAAATGTGTGTGTGTGTGTGTGTGTGTGCGCGCGCGCGCCTGTGTGTGTATACACAATGCGAAAACTGTACGAACCTTGCAATATAATGGTTATACGCGTGTACGTGTATAAATGAAATAGTATGCAGTAGTAATCGATCTCGAGGGTTGACAAAAACCAGGAGAAAAGTCAGTGACCTGGCGAAGTATACATGGGCTCTTTCACAGAAAGTGGACGGTGTTTTGTACCTCTAAAGTCTCTATCAGTGGATACGAACTATCGCATTTGATACAAATTATTTGCCAGACAGCTATTGACGTTTGCAAATCCAGTTAACATTTTTTTTGATCTATTATAATATAAACTGGATAATACATAAATATATAAATAATGAATTAATGAAGTCATGAAACAAAATTTGGATAGTAAATATATAAACGAATATTATTATATATATATAGATATATATTTTTTTTGGTTAATATAATGACAATTATACATTATATATAATATTTATTTATTTATTATTTGATATTTATAAATATCAATATCAGGTAATGAATAAATAAACGAATATATAATGTATAATAATAATTATATTAACAAATTAAAAACAAATTTAATAGTAATTGTTTTTATTAGTATCTGAACCAGGGCATGATAATATTCAAAATGAGGTAGTTGGAGCCTTTAAATTAGTGAATCGAACATTTTTTTTTTAATTTTTTCAATTTTTTAACGAGAACAGAAACAAAGCAAAAGGCGTTTGTATACATTTTTTTCAATATTGATCAAGTGTTGGCTAGATAATTTCGAAAAGCTTCAAATTTCACAATATCAAAACAAATACGATGATCGTGCGTAAATGATACTGAAGTTTACATTGTTGGATTGCCATATTCTTTGCTTTCTTCTGTGGCCCAAATTTTCATTAGGAAATTTGGAGCATCGAAAGTCACTCCATCGTTTTATTATATCGTTATCAGAGACCGTTAACCTAAATTTGCCAAAAAACAATCACGATAAGCAAAAATGGATAAATGAAAAATGATTTTCGTTGCGCCTAAAGAATTCAAACTTCAGCAGCATTGCGAATGATCGATCCCCGAGAACAGAGCCGATCCATTACCCACGGAAGAGCCCATAGGAAGGTGAATTGACGCGCGGCTCAAACGTTGCGGACAACTCTCGAGAGTCCCTCGAGTAAATCACCTCACGGTGATGAAACACGCAGTGGCAAAAGGGGATAGATAAAAAGTGTGCCAGGACAAACCGAGGGGGAGAATGACAGACCGCGCGCGGAGAGCCCGTGATATATTCCCCGCTTATATTCACGTGCGATTATATTCGTCCTGGACGAAATCAAGATGTTCTTTCTTCTCCACTTTCATTCTTCTCTCGCAGTGTTCCTCGTTACGTTTTTGTGCTGCGCACGGTGGCAAAACAACGAAATAAATTGCGCAACGGAGCACTGAACCAGAGTGAGAAACATCTGTAATCATTATGATAATTACAACGAGCCATTCCCTCACGCTCTTCCTTCTAGCTCGATGCCAACTGTAAATACGTTCTGCGACCGGAGTTGCGTCGAAGAAATACCTGAAAAAAATAAGAGCGAGAGAAGGATAAAAAATCAGGACTAATATTCTTTGCCGGGTGAACTAGCGTCGTAAGGGCTGGAGGAGAGAGCCGCAAGTGCATTCTCTTTCCTGCTGCGCTACCGCGTCCGCGGCTACTGTTGTGCACTTTTGCACATATACAGGGTGTTAGGAAGGTCGATGTAAAACCTTAAGGGGGCGATAGGTCACCTCGTTAGAAACATGTCTAACCTAGGTTACCCTAGTCCAAAGACTAAGGATTTCGAATTATCATGGGAAGCATGATTTTTGGAAAATTTCCTAAAATTAGGTACTAACTCGTTTACCTCTTATGTCAAGGGGTATTCTCACTTTTGACGCTAAAAAAGGCTATTTTCATGAATTTTTTGGATATGTTTACATTATAGATGTTGATATTAAAGTTGTTACACTTAAGGCGTTACCCCCACTTGTAGCGCAAAAAAGGCCTTTTTCATGAATTTTTTTAAAGAAAACTACAAAACTTTTTTAATCGATCAATATACCATCTTAAAGAACACATCTTGAAGAACTTTCAGTAATTTTTTTTATTGAAAAATATTACACTGTTTAGTGGCAAATGGACGTCAATGAAATAATGTTTTTATATACACGGTTTGCGGTGACCAACATTGCGGCGAAGAGGATCATCTGAAAAAAAATGCGGATGGATTTAGTCAAATATAAGTATAAATTAGTCTTTAATCGAAGGATTTTAAAAAATATTCATTTTTCACAAAATGGCGGACAGTCAAAGTTAATGGTTCGATTTTAACGGAAAAAAACGGCCGTTTTTTGGCTATAAAACGGCCTTTTTTTCGAAAAAAAAAATCGAACGATTAAAGACTACATTTTTATGTATTAAATAAGCCTGCAAAATTTCAAGAAGATCGGTTCATTAGTGTTCGAGTAATCTTGGTCACCGACTTCAGAAATGCCACTTTGAGAAAAACGCGTTTAAAGTTTCAATTTCAGTTTACACGAAGAAAATATTTTTTTTTTGTAAACTTACATAGAGTCATCTATTCCGGGCATAAAAAAAACTGCACTTCAAATTGCCCTACAAAAAAATGCAATAAAAAAAAATCGAATTTTTCAAAATCGCAGGTGGGGGTAAGCCCTTAATAAATACACTTTCGAAAACAATCAACATTAAAAAAAAAATGTACTTATGTAATCCAAACAAACTTTAAACGCGTTTTTCTCGCAACAAAGTTTTTCGACGGCTTGTTGATAAAAACTTCGAAACTACTGAACCGATCTTTATGAAATTTTAACCACATATTCTTTACAACTATAGCTATAGCGCATATCAAGGATTTTTTAAAACTTTGATATTTACGATTTTTTTGTTGCCAAAAACGGTGAAAAAACACGTTTTTTTTTCTTTTTTCGAAAAATGTCCGCGATTTTGTTATTTTTGCATATATGAAAAATCGTATGATATGCATTATAGCTATTAACATAGTGAACCCAAAACCGTTTGATTTTTTTGTTTCGGATAATCCATGTCCGAGATTTCATCAACAGCGCAGACCTGCAATCTTTTAGGACATTTTTTAGGTACCATTTTCGTCTATAAATAGTGACTTGAATGGATACATTTTTTTAAAATGTAGTTCGAAAGGATTTTTATTAAATGTAACAACTTTTATATGAATATCTATAATATAAACCTATCATAAAAAAGCCTTTTTTAGCGTTTAAAGTGAGAAGACCCCTTAGTGCTATTTTTTTTAATCGCATTAACATGAGAGGTATTTTTATTTTTTGACAAGTTTTTAATGATTCAACACGTCCCATTTAGTTAGTTGTGTGGATACTGATTGTATTGGGGTTTGTCGATTCAATACACATTAAGGCGTTAGGCCACAGTAACGGGTATAAAATCATGTGCGAATTTAACCATTTTTTTTTCGTATGAAATAGTGATACACTCATAAAATTAATTACACATCTATTTAGTATGAATATCAAGCTGTTAGAAAATATATATATTTTTTTCGATGTACAAAATGGCCGACTACTCGAAACTTCTCGAAACAGCTTTTTTTCCAATTGGCGTGACAAATAACTTCAACAATTTTCACTCGATTTACTTCAAATGTAAAAGTTATGTTCCTAATTGCATTTCGCAGAGAAGTACGTACGGAATTTCTGATTAATCGAAAACTTTTCATTTTATGAGCAGTTTATAAGCAGTTATAAGGAAATTTTTCACTGAAAATTCATTTTTTAAGTTCAAATACCTACAACTTTTGAATAAGACAATATTTTTTTAATTCCGTACGTATTTCTCTAGGTATTCTAATGTGGATTGACGAGAACTTTTGTTTTTTGTTCTAGGTAAAAAATTGTGGACGCTAAATGTCGCGCCGTGGAGCGCCTAAAAAAAGATGACAAAAGAAAATATTAGTAGTCGGCCATTTTGTACATCGAAAAAAAAAAAAATTCTAACAGCTTGATATTCATACTAAATAGATGTGTAATTAATTTTATGAGTGAATCACTTTTTCACACGAAAAAGATTTGTTAAAGTCGGACATGATTTCATACCCGTTACTGTAACCTAAGGCCTTTAATATGTAGTCAGAAATTAAAGTAACAAAATATATTTAACTTTTCTACCATTTGTATTATATATATATATATTTTTTTTTTCTGTCGGGAAGATTTATTATTCCAATAATAAATCTTAGATAGGGAAGTTACCAATTATTGTCTGTTTGAACATTATGAACGAGTTAGTACCTAATTTTGGGAAATTTTCCAAAAAATCATACTTACCATGATAACTCGAAATCCTTAGACTTTGGACTAAGATAACCTAGGTTAGATATGTTCCTAACGAGGTGGGCTATCACCCCCTTAAGGCTTTGCATCGACCTTCCTAACACCCTGTATATGTATGTATATATATATTGTAAAATCCTGAGCGCCCAAGGGGAGGAAATGTTATGCAGATAAAAAAGAGCCCTCTGTATATAAGAGTATCATCAGAACTACATAGTTTCACGTATAACTTGCCCCAAGGCACGGGAGAAAAGCGCGTAATACGCGGACATACCGAGCTATTATATTCTTACCACGTGCATACGGGATTATTACTCAACGTTTGCGAACAGAAGGGCGTAACTTTGACGATTTCAGCACGCAAAGCGAATTTGGACTGCGCTCTTTTGTTACACCGACATGGATTAGTTGCAATTGTGTCTGTTATTCGTCCGGAGAGAATATACGGGTGGGTTCAAAGATTCCGGGATGCCTGCGGGCAATCCTGAACAAATTATTGCGTTAATATACACCGGGCTTGAGGGATAGATACTCTCACATTTTCCCGGTTATGCACTTAGCGCTCGAGTGGAGATTCTGCTCTTGCGATTTTTTCGCGCATCCTTCCTATGTCCAAAGTTATCGATCACTTTGGATAATAGCAACGTTTTCGATCACTTTGGATAAATGCACAATTATATTTGAATAATGTAATGAATTTTGTTTTACTTTACGAAGATACTATATAGCTGTATAAAATGAATTATATTATTTTAAGATATTTTCGCAATTATCTAAAGCGATCGGACACTTTCGATGGGTAATGTGTATATTAGGGTGGCTCGATTTTGAACTGTTTCTTTTCCTTTTTCTCACCATCGAATTACCTTCTTTAAAGAAAAATAAAATTGTCGCGAAAGCTGCGCGCCGTCAGAAAATATTTAGAGGTCGCTTAAGGGGTTACCCCCACTTGCGATTTTGAAAAAATCGATTTTTTTTATTGCATTTTTTTGAAGTATAAGTATCCGGGCCCATACTTCTGTATGGGCCCGGAATAGATGACTCTATGTAAGTTTACAAAAAAAATATTTTCGTCGTGTAAACTGAAATTGAAACTTTAAACGTGTTTTTCTCAAAATGGCATTTCTGAAGTCGGTGACCAAGATTACTCGAACACTAATGAACCGATCTTCTTGAAATTTTGCAGGCTTATTTAATACATAAAAACGTAGTCTTTAATCATTCGATTTTTTTTCGTTAAAATCGAACCATTAACTTTGACTGTCCGCCATTTTGTGAAAAATGAATATTTTTTAAAATCCTTCGATTAATGACTAGTTTATACTTATATTTGACTAAATCCATACGCATTTTTTTTTCAGATGATCCACTTCGCCGCAATGTTGGTCACCGCAAACCGTGTATATAAAAATATTATTTCATTGACGGCCATTTGCCACTAAACAATGTAATATTTTTCAATAAAAAAATTACTGAAAGTTCTTCAAGATGTGTTCTTTAAGATGGTATATTGATCGATTAAAAAAGTTTTGTAGTTTTCTTTAAAAAAATTCATGAAAAAGGCCTTTTTTTGCGCTACAAGTGGGGGTAACGCCTTAAGCCTTCCAAAAATGCCAATTTTCATTAGAAAATCGATTTTTTTCGTCCATTTAACACCCATGAATTCTACGCTTTATAATTTCGAAAATAACCTCGCGAAAGCTCTAGCCGGCTAATGAATATTTAGTAGTCACTCAAGAGCTTCGAAATTTACAATTTTCGCAATTTTTTTACTCTCCTCGCTCATAAACTTGACGCTTTGTAAAGTTTTCAAAAAAATTAACCGTTTTTTCATTGTAAACGGATTTTTCAAATTTATCTCACACTTCTACCCCAATAAAACGACCTATAATTTTGTTTACGGACAAGAGCCGTAAAGAATTATTTTATGAGAACAAAAATTATAATTCTTGGGTTAGAAGTGTGAGGTAAATTTGAAAAATCTGTGGTCTGAGAAGTGGGTGAAAAAAACATCGATTTTTTAATGAAAATTTGAATTTTTGGGCGGCTTGAGCCACCTCTAAATATGTTTGACCGTTCGCAGCTTTCGTGACAATTTTTTTTCTTCAAAGAAAATTGTGCCACCCTAGTGCCACCCTGCTCTGTGTGTGTGTGTGTATACATAGACACTGGGGTGACACAATTTTCTTCGATACTCGGAGCGGTGACTACTTAGCCGCGCACTGACAGGCGCATCTACCAGTCAGCGGAAGACCATTACTTCTGAGATCTCACTTGAATAAAACATTTTTTATCAAAGCTTTTCTCGCATTTTCCTTTGAATTCGCACAAAAAAAATGTATTTTTGTCAAGAATTTTATTCCGCGACATCGATTCCAAGCTTCGTGCATTCTTCCATTGATTAAATGAACTCAAGATTTTGATTTGAAAAGTAAAACGAAAAAGGGAAAATCTTCCAAAGCAAAGTTCCCGGCATTTACCACACGATAATAACTTATGAGGTCACGGGATGCAGAAGTGAGACAAACTGGCGTTTTCTTCCTTCGTCACTAATACCGCTCATCAAGTCTCTGTGTGTAACTATCTGTCTCTGTTTCTCTCTGTCTGTCTGTCTGTTTCTCTCTCTCTCTCTCTCTCTCTCTCTCTCTCTCTCTCTCTCTCTCTTTCTTTCTTTCTCTGTGCTCTCTCGAAACGAAAACGTTTCGTAATTGGAAGCGTACGGCAGCGGCTACTTCCGCTTACCAGCGACCGCTATTTACGAGCCAATAAAACAAAGCGTGAGAGCGAGAAGGTACAGGAGGAGAAGAGATGAAAGAGAGATAGGAAGCTTGAATACTTTAAGGAGAGAATGAATAAGCGTGAGGGAGGAGAGAAGAGGGTGGAAAGACAGAGAGAGAGAGGGGGGAGAGGAGAGACAACGAGATACGGATAGAGAGAGAGAGAGAGAGAGAGAGAGAGAGCACAACTTTGCGTTCTACCGATCTCCTTTTCCTCCAGGGCCCGCCGTGCACACGCCCCACAGGCATACAATTACGTTAGAATCGACAAACGGACGGACGTACTACGGACTTGCTGGACCGAGAGCGTGCGGACTCTTTTCTCGACGACACGTACCCATAAACGTCTTCCTTATGCTTTTTAACGAGTTGCAATTCCACTCGTTGGCAGACGCTCTCTCTCTCTCTCTCCCTCTCTCTCTCTCTCTCTCTCTCTCTCTCTCTCTCTCTCTCTCTTGCTCGCTCTCCGACCATCTTCTCTCGATCCCTCTTTCTCGTTTTTTTTTTCGCGGCCCGTCCGCGGTGTTTCTTCAACGCGACAGAAGGATTTTGCAAGCGAGGGCAAAGCCACACAGGCCCCCGGACTCTTGGTGCTCTCCGGCTCCTTATCTTCGTCACTCGGAGCGAAAGATCGACAGGATCTCAATGGGCATCGGAGAGATCTCTCCTGTGTGTGCTCTCGATCTTCTCTCCGATCTCTTCTACTTCGAGCTCTCTGCATTTTTCGCATTGGAACTCTCTCACTCGTTGCTGTACGTCGTCTCGTTAGAGCCGTCGATGATCCGACAGGGCCTTGCTTTTCTTCCTTCTCCTCTTCGTCCTCTTATTACAATTCTTCTTTCTCCTCTTTGATGAATCCGCACGCATTACCACGATAATTCGCAAATTGGTCGAGTCTCTACGATAATTCGTCAATTTTTCACCATCGCAACGGTAGTCTTGACGGATCATTGGAGGGTTGCGAGGAGCAACGACGTTCCAAATTATACTTTACCACTGCTTAGCTTGAAGAACCGAGAAATTATGGGTTCAGCTGTAAAGGGAGGAGACCAAATTTCCTATTGATCCTCGTCTGACGTAATTTGGAACACCCGAAAAAGCCAAACAGCTTTCCGGACGATCGCGTAAAATCGGTGCAAAAGCGAAGTGTTTTTTTGTTGCTGAATATATGATATTTCTGGGACCCGAGGAAAAACTGTATCCATCAGGAACCCGACGCGAGACGAGACGCGTATGACATTCGTTTCACCAGCAAAAACTTCATTGCACGAAGCCGAGCATAGAAAGAGTGCGACAACGGGTCACAGAGCGGGAGAGGAGAGACCCGATGATGGAAAAAAGTCACAAAAGGAACATACGAACTCATAGTCGTAGCAGTTGCTTTTATTTCTATTTTTTTACACACAGCGCCCTTTGCTTGGTACAAAATGCAACTTGTCCATCAATTCATGCGATATATTCAGTGTGGCACGTTTGAAGGATATGTATTACGCATTTTGTACCAGCGAAAGAAATTTCGCCGGACTGGCCTGCGGTCGTACGAGCGGTCATCTTTTGCACCCTAAAAATATTCGACGAAGAAAAAATGGGATTTATTAAATCGTTAAACCGTGCAGGTTACGTTTACATGGTAAATGATACGTAGGTAAAATATAGTGTCCATTCTCCGTCATTAAGGGAAGGTTCTGCCTTGTTGGGCCAAAAAGGTTCGATTTTTCACCAATTTTTTATGCCAAGAGTATTAAAAATAGAATGTTGATATTTGGTATGTTAACTCAGCGGTCTTTATTGAACATCAAAATATTTTTTAAAGTTTGTCAAAACATAGTGGTGGGAGTGGTGAAGAATGTCATCACCGGTGCGCGGGTGATGATATTCTTTGCTTGCGGAATTCCTAAGTCCCGGACAGATGATCTGAAGCAAAAAAATCAAACATATTTTTACTTTGTACAATATTCTGTATGAGTTGACCCAGAATCAAGAAAAAAATTGAAAAATAAAAAAATTGTGAGCAAAAAACTGCGAAAATTTTTGGGAAAAAAAACAAACATTCTTTCGATCGCTGATTTTTTTATTTTTTAATTTTTCTTCTTGATTCTAGGTCAACTTATACACAATATTGTTTCAGATCGAAGAATGTCATCGCCCGCGCACCGTCGTACGTGGCTACTCCCACTCTCACCACCATGTTTTGTCAAACTTTAAAAAATATTTTGATGTTCAATGAAGACCGCTTAGTCAATATACCAAATATCAACATTCTATATTTAATACTTTTCGCATAAAAAATTGGTGAAAAATCGAACATTTTTTGGCCCAACGAGGCAGAACCTTCCCGAGTCGAAATTTTCAGCCTATTTTAAATGCCTTTGATCCTATGTCAGCCTCACTTGAGTCTGTTTACTGTTAGAAGTCCTACTATGGGCTCCTAACATCCCATATAGAGTCGCCTGTCGTAACAAAAATGCCAGCATTCAGCCATTAAACGGTTTGCTGATAATCGGCCAATAATTCGTCGACCAGCATTGGGGTACTGTAGGCGGATGAACGGCTTGCCAGATCTATGCCAGCCATTCGTGGGCCAATACTATCGCACCGATAATATGGCGATCAGCATTGGGGTATCATAGGCAGATGAACGGCTTGCCAGTTCTATGCCAGCCATTGGTGGGCCAATACCATCGCACCGATAATATGGCGATCAGCATTGGGGTATCGTAGGCGGATGAACGGCTTGCCAGATCTATTCCAGCCATTGATGGTTTGTTTTTGGGCGTTTTGCAAATGCAGGTCGTTAAACTGTAACACGTAAAAACAAGGGATAAGGTTTCGAAAAGCATATCCTACTGATGAAGCTGAAATGTTGCACCGACCTTCTTTTCAATATTTTAAGAGAACCTTTAAAAGGATATTAGCGACTAGCAAGAGTTTTCGATATATCGGATATTGAAAGTTATTTATTGTACTGCGCTTCTACTATATTAAATAAATCCAAACAAAGCCATCCCACATGGCAAGTGATATGCACATACGGGCGAGCACTGTTTGCCAGGAAGCAGCGCGGCCGGAGGAGTAGGGGGTATCTATGGGATATATAGATATACTCGTATCCCAAATAGGGTTTTACAATCGGCACAGTAATGGCCCACGACTGGTTGCCAGAGAACAAACGATGGCGCGGTAATGGCTATACACACGGGCCAGATCCGCACCATGCATGGTTGGTAATGGTAAACCAGGAATGGCTGCTAAGACTGGGCCAACTATCATACGCCCATATTGGCCCAGCAACGGCTGCCGGTTCTTCTGCCGGGAATGAAAAACAAAAACTTGACAAATTATGAATATAAAAATTCTAGTAGTATCTTTTTTGTTTTCTTATGCTTTACTTATGTCCATGTACATAGAATAATTGCATTAAAAACAGTTTCTGCATTGTTCAAATTTTTACCTTTCATCGGGATCGAACCTGCGCCTTTCGTTCTAGTGTCGAGCGCCCTACCCACTTAGCCATTTTAACACTTACAGAACCCATCGTTTGTTCGTTCCTTACTTTTATGCCGATAATTTTATTCGTGACATTAAAGTTTACCGACAGTTTTTTTAGAACATTTAGGCTGTAAAAATAACTCGCTCGTTTCGGGCGAAGTTCCGAAAAGCATACTCCTCTGATCGAGCTGAAATTTTGCACCGAACTTCCTCTCATTATCCTAAGAGAAACCGTTAACGGATTTTTGACGACTAGCAATAGTTTTCCATACATCGCATTGTAAAGTTTATTATTTCACGCCATACGAGTATATCTATATACCCCATAGATACCCCCCACTCCTCCGGCCGCGCTGCTTCCTGGCAAACAGTGCTCGCCCGTATGTGCATATCACTTGCCATGTGGGATGGCTTTGTTTGGATTTATTTAATATAGTAGAAGCGCAGTACAATAAATAACTTTCAATATCCGATATATCGAAAACTATTGCTAGTCGCCAATATCCTTTTAAAGGTTCTTTTAAAATATTGAAAAGAAGGTCGGTGCAAAATTTCAGCTTCATCAATAGGATATGCTTTTCGAAACCTTATCCCTTGTTTTTACGTGTTACAGTTTAACGACCTGCATTTGCAAAACGCCCAAAAACAAACCATCAATGGGTGGAATAGATCTGGCAAGCCGTTCATCCGCCTACGATACCCCAATGCTGATCGCCATATTATCGGTGCGATGGTATTGGCCCACCAATGGCTGGCATAGATCTGGCAATCCGTTCATCTGCCTACGATACCCCAATGCTGATCGCCATATTATCGGTGCGATAGTATTGGCCCACGAATGGCTGGCATAGATCTGGCAAGCCGTTCATCCGCCTACAGTACCCAAATGCTGGTCGATGAATTATTGGCCGATTATCAGCAAACCGTTTAATGGCTGAATGCTGGCATTTTTGTTATGACAGGCGACCCTATATGGGATGGCGTGAAATAATAAACTTTACAATGCGATGTATGGAAAACTATTGCTAGTCGTAAAAAATCCGTTAACGGTTTCTCTTAGGATAACGAGAGGAAGTTCGGTGCAAAATTTCAGCTCGATCAGTGGAGTATGCTTTTCGGAACTTCACCCAAAACGAGCGAGTTATTTTTACAGCCTAAATGGACCAAAAAAATTGCCGGTAAACTTTAATGCCACGAATAAAATTATCGGCATAAAAGTAAGGAACGAACAAACGATGGGTTCTGTAAGTGTTAAAATGGCTAAGTGGGTAGAGCGCTCGACACTAGAACGAAACGCGCAGCTTCGATCCCGATGAAAGGTAAAAATTTGAACAATGCAGAAACTGTTTTTAATGCAATTATTCTATGTACATGGACATAAGTAAAGCATAAGAAAACAAAAAAGATACTACTAGAATTTTTATATTCATAATTTGTCAATTTTTTGTTTTTCATTTCCGGCAGAAGATCCGGCAGCCGTTGCTGGGCCAATATGGGCGTATGATAGTTGGCCCAGTCTTAGCAGCCATTCGAGGTTTACCATTACCAACCATGCATGGTGCGGATCTGGCCCGTTTATATAGCCATTACCGCGCCATCGTTTGTTCTCTGGCAACCAGTCGTGGGCCATTACTGTGCCGATTGTAAAACCCTATTTGGGATGCTCTTCCTTTGCTGCTTACCTCCTGCATAGGCTCTTATACTCCTGCCTAACCTAGCTGAAGTCGTTGCAGCTCCTCTTTTGATTGCGTTTGGACCTATCGCGCATTTGGCTGTTTCGATGAAACGAGGGTGGGCATGGTCGCATTCAAAGGAGCGGGTCTGATAGTTTTCACTAACCGTCATGCGTTGGACTAGGCAGGACCGCGCGTTCGCCGTAGAGGCCTACTTTTCCAATGGCCTTTCCATTATCTCCACCCAGCGAATCTTTCGCATTCGCTTCAAACTTGCCCCTGCAGCTTCAGCAACTCTCCAAAGTGGAAGAAGTGGATCTTGGGCAAACAGTTACAATATTTTTTATAGGAATTGCCCTCACGTATGCATGTATACGCGAATCCCTATAGGAGTCACGCATGCATACGTATAGGTACTAGTGTACGTGTGTTGGTGTATGCTTAGGCATGTATGTGTACGGGTATATACGTGTGTCTACGCATACGCGTGTTCAGGCATATGTATCTCTGTATGCGTATTAGAGTGTAGGCGTGTGCGTGTATACGTGTGCCAATCGACGTCCTCCTTAGCGCCTGCAAGTGGAGAAAAGGAAAATTTGTTCCCGTTCTGGGCGTTAAGTAGGAGCTCATTTTATATTGAATACGAAGCTACTTTACTGCTTTTATCTCCTACCACTGTGAGGATCTGGAAGAGCAAAATAGGCTGAAAATTTCGACTCGGGCTCCCTTAAAATACTTCCATTAGTACCTACATAAACCATAAATTTCCCTAAGTTTAAAGCGATCGAACGAATACTTAAAAAATAATGTGTTAATTTGTTACATTCATTCATCTGCGCAAATGTCAAACTTCAACGATGCATTAACCCTCAACAATGTAAAAATAAAAAAATTAGTTGAATTAATGCTAGGTTTTGATAAATTGAAAAACACGTATTATGCAGTTTTTGAAAAATGTAATCAGGGGGCTACTCACAAAGCAATAAAAGGAGTGTGACAGACATGCTACACCGTGTCGTAACATGGAATTACGATGTATAGAATGCTTCGAAGCAGTTGTTTTGCTTGTTACAGCACAAAGCCACGCGACATTTTTCGCACACCGGTTGTGATACGCCAGCGATTTCGATTTTCGCAAACTTTACGCACACTCGAATTTTGCAATCTTGCAATAAGTGAATTTCGAACAAATATTGATCCAATTAACGCCACATAGATTGCATGAATTGCACTAAACAACCATAGAACGGTTTATAGCCGTCGTGTGACATTGGTTTGAAAAAGGATGTTAAAGAACTGTCACATGGTGATATGAATGGTTAATGACAACAGCCGGACTCAAAAACGATCTAATTGATAAGGAATATAAATAAAATTCGAATTTATTGTCAGGAATCCATACGCCAATGTTAGGTCTATTATTTTCACAATCTTCATGCTGCAATCGATTTGTCTATAAATCTTGCTCAAAAAGTGATTTGAGATGCAACCCTTTGCATTCGATGGCTCGAAAAAAACACCTGTCTCTCGAATTCCTGAGTGACGTCATATTTTGAGCCCCCTTTAAACCCAAATTTCTTCCCGTCAAGATATCCACGCGGGATTCAAAGAGAGCAATACAAAATTTCGGCAATTCTCTCGGGGCTCGCCCAATTTCCTTCAAGAATGTCACCAGTATCTCTCAGGGATTGCCCAAATATTTGCTGATATCCCTTAGGAATCTCACAATGTAATTCGTGAATACTGTCAGCATGTCTCAGGACCACAGCGTTCCCTTTTCAATATACGCGGAAGCTGCTCGAAGATGAATGGTGCTAAAGTTGAAATCCAACTAAAATTCTTCATTTATTTATTTTCATTCCTATACAAAATCTGGTTCTTTTCTTTACACTTAGATCATAGATCTCTCAAGAGTACTCCAAAAAAAAGTTCGATTTTGGGCATTTAAATTCATTTTTTGGCATTCCAACGATGCGAAATTCTACATGATGGCAAGTCAACTTCTTGTTTGTTGCATCAAATCCGTGCATGATACGAATGCCTACTTGCTCGTGTATGGTAAGCGTATATGACGGTCTCCCGTGTTTTGTCCGTTAAGACTCGGCGGTGGCTCGGGCTGTCGACAGCCTCGTGAGCGCCACTGTGTACACGCCTAAAAGGGTTTTCGTTAGATTTCATTTCACACCCAATTAAACGACACAAACGCGGAGCAGGTGGGTGGCACGGGATATGGGAAAACGAGAGGATGAAGACAGAGGCCCGAGGGATGGAGAGCGAGACTATGATGAGCCAGGGCTTATACACGCGTCCCTGCTCGTCTAGCAGAGAGATAACCCTGCATGCATACACCGGGAATCAGAGGGTGCGAGGGGCAACGTATATGCGGGCTCTACGTGGGCTAGATGGAGAGATAGCAAAAGTGGAGTGAGAAACAGGATTTTTGTACAGTTAGAAGAGAGGCGAGCAGGGAAGGGATAGCTTTGGAGCTTCGCGCGGTAAAAATATCCTCAAAATGCTTGCGATCGAGATAGAGTTGAGAAATGAAGGGAGAGAGAGAGAGGGAGAGGGAGTGAGCTGAGGTGTAGTATATCTATTCCGCCTGTGTGAGTTCCGCGGTCCGTGCTCTCGCGCTTCAGCACCTGTCGACCTAAGCCTCCGTCGTGTGAGTTGTATACACATACACTCGGACATCCATGTGTTCGTATGCGAAATATCTATGTACACCTGGTCCAGATGCACATCCGTTTTGGCCGCTTACTCTCGCTCGGTTAACTCGCGCCCACCTTCATCCCTTTATACACGCTATCTATAGGTGTGTATTTTTGGGATAATCGTATCTCGCCACTGTAGCTTGAGGCAACCCGTTTCTACTACATTGACAAACTGGTGGACTTTTTTCAGACAGTTGTCAATGTTAAAACAGCCTTCGTGTACTTCGACTTTGACCACGTTGCTACTCGATGATGATGCAGGTTGCAGCGTTGGAATGCAATCTATGCCTTTTTTCATCACTCAATTTTTTTCTACTGGGTCTTTGGTACGACAATCACTCGGACGTTTTTTTGGATCCTTATTGGACATCTGCAACCTTAGTGGGGAAGAAGGGTTTGGTGTGGTGATGAAAATGAACAAAATATTTCAAGAATCTTAAGTCTTGATTCTTAAGAATCTTAAGTCTTGATACTTACTTAAGGGGTTACCCCACTTGCGATTTTGAAAAAAAATCTATTTTTTTATTGCTTTTTTTAAGTGCAATTTGAAGTGCAGTTTTTTTTTGATGCCCGGAACAGATGACTCTATGTAAGTTTACAAAAAAAATATTTTCTTCGTGTAAACTGAAATTGAAACTTTAAACGGGTTTTTCTCAAAATGGCATTTCTGAAGTCGGTGACCAAGATTACTCGAACACTAATGAACCGATCTTCTTGAAATTTTGCAGGCTTATTTAATACATAAAAATGTAGTCTTTAATCGTTCGATTTTTTTTTTCGAAAAAAATGGCTGTTTTATAGCCAAAAAACGGCCGTTTCTTTTCGTTAAAATCGAACCATTAACTTTGACTGTCCGCCATTTTGTGAAAAATGAATATTTTTTAAAATCCTTCTATTAAAGACTAGTTTATACTTATATTTGACTAAATCCATCCGCATTTTTTTTTCAGATGATCCACTTCGCCGCAATGTTGGTCACCGCAAACCGTGTATATAAAAACATTATTTCATTGACGGCCATTTGCCACTAAACAATGTAATATTTTTCAATAAAAAAATTACTGAAAGTTCTTCAAGATGTGTTCTTTAAGATGGTATATTGATCGATTAAAAAAGTTTTGTAGTTTTCTTTAAAAAAATTCATGAAAAAGGCCTTTTTTTGCGCTACAAGTGGGGTAACGCCTTAAGACAGCATAATTCTACCCCACGCTCGGTTGATCAGAATTTAACGAGGAATAAACTTTGCTCGGTGATATTTTTTCGGAGCTTCCAAGAATGTAGGTTTCAACTACGTGTATGCAGAGTTGAAGTATCCTTCGGGGATTTAGGATAATTGAACGAGAAATTTGAACATCGCCGGACTTTCGGCCCTGACTTTTCGTTCACTCTCTTCCTTCAGGTGTTTTTTTTTCTCGTACAAATCGGTCGATTTTCAGCAGGGAGGACGAGAATCACCGATCACACGCATGGATAAGACATGACGTAGAATCAGCTCTTTGAGGTGCGTCATGTAGCGCAGAGCTGCAGCTGGAGACTCAATCAAAGAAAGAATTGTGACGTTCCCAATGGCTCTCCAACCCCTCGACGAACTTTACGCACTTTTTGTCACTCCCAAGTTCAGTTTCTGACAGTTTTTTTAATCCTTTTCTGCTTAAGACGAGCTGACACGGGACTCGGCTGAGAAACTAGCGGAATGGGAAGGAGATGATACTATACAGATTATTCCAGAAGAACAGGCGAAATAAAGCTACGGTGCGTTTCAAATTACCCTCGGCCGATTGTGTCGCATTTTTCCCCATCGCCCTTCGCTAGCTTCGAACAAATGTAACATCTCCTGTGAGCCAGGGTTCCTGTATCTGCTATTTTCTCATCACTGGTCTCAGTTTCGAGAGACATCCCCTTCGTCATTGCAGTAGCTACGATTCCCGAATTGCGTCTTTTTTTCCCAACTCTGAGCATTTTCCTCATTTAGGTCTTCCTATCATCCGCCCCTTTTTCACCCTCTGGATGATCGCCTGTATTTTATCTTGTGCTCGTCCGATCGTTGTTGCTTCTTCTCGCTCTTCGCTCATTTTTACGCCGATCTCTGATGTGGACCCTAATCCGAGATTGGCTGAACGGTTTCCCTCGTAGTGCTGGAAACTTGGCGTGCAGGCTGTACAGTCAATTTGAAGCCGATAAAATAAAAAGATGCTGATAAGAAGTCGGTTACAGGTTTGGGATGATCCTCACTTCGGTCGACGAGTTTGCTGGGAGTCTCATCAAAGATTCAATGAATTTCTTTCTCATTTAAATCAGTGAGATTTTTTTTTTACATTCACGACCACCAAATGTTCGTCTTGCACTTTTGATTTCTTATTTCTTACTTTCTCGTGTTTACCTCTGCGACTTTTGGGATTCCATTCGAGAGTGATTAAAGCTTTTGGTGAGTCAGTCGTATCGGACGCTGGTTGTTTGTTTCTGTCTCACACTTTTTGGATATACTATTTTTCCTCCTACGTTTAATCGTTTTTTTTCCTCGAGTCTGTGTATCCTACCGTCTATTTCGTCTTCTCAACGGGCAGGGAGCGGGAGGAAGATAGATCCTCAGGGGAGACGGAACACAGTGCCTTCCCTATAGAAGACGATCGAAATGTCAGAGAACACGAGAACGTTTCACTTCGGGATGGTTGGGGAACTCGGGCATCTCATTTTTTCGATTGTACGCTCTGTCGATTTCTCTCTCCCGCTGTCTTTTCTCGCGGGAAATTCGGACCGAAACGGTTCGGTGTCGCCCCAGAATGCGCCCGATCCCTTAACAATTTCCACGAAACGCCTGAGCTTCGGAGAGCCAAAGAATAGGTAGGGGAACCCGGGGTAAGATGAATCATAAGCCTAGCCACTAAACAGTGTGTGCGAGCACAGTGCTCCCGTTGGTTTTTGGACGGGTGGCGGTGAGGTGAATGAGTGTGAAAGTATCAACTGTGGCGGAATCACGCGTCTCCAGTGATAACACAATATCGATTTTTTAACAAAACGATGTGATTTTTGGTAAAGTTTAACATCGTTTCCGTTTAGCTGAGTTGCTGATATTGGTTAGAGACAGGTAGGTAAAAACAGTGAAAGTACTAATTATTAATGAAGGGTTTTTTCAATTGGCGCGGGTAGATGTTGGCGGCCTGTAGCGGCCATGATGTTTTGGTGGCGTCTGTCTAATATGTTGTTCAGTCACTGATACCAAATCACCATAGCAAGTTACACGATTGAACAGCACGTCACCACTGCGGTACGCTCATTGTTCAACAATTTAACAACTATGTTTCAATGAAGGTAAATCTTTGGTTAAGGAATTTCTCGCCAGTTCTGATCCTCATGGATCTCAGTCTAGGGTCTTCGTACAAAAAAATCCTCCAAACCCCAAAATCATTAACTATTTAGGATTTGTTGATTCGGTCCGGAACGGCAACATGCATAAACAATAGAAAAAAATATATTCGATTTCGCCAATCGATCTCGCACTCGATGCAGGCTCGGTATTATATCGCAATAACGATGTTGGAATCCTCAAACTCTGTTCTCACCCTCTCGCAAGCTCGCTGCCCGGAGCTGACTCTGCCAAGTTCTCTCATCTCGTGTATTATTTGGAGAAATTCAGTCAACGCCCGGGCCCCTCCAAAGGGTTAACGAACGCCGGCGCCGATCCAGGTACATCTATTTATATATCAATATACCGTATATTGCATATATATGTCTACGAAGGTATCTACGCTTACGCGAGTACCGGAGGAGCACGGGGGGAGGCATCTGTAACTTGGCAGAAATTCTCCTCCCGGCTTCGCTTTGCCCTGTGTTCGTGTGTATCCAATGTGTGCTCTATCCTATATCGATTGCAAAATAATTGTTGACTCATCGGACTAACGAAGCTATACGCGCGAGGGCGAAGTTCCGACTGAATTTGTATATTTAAATCCGCCGTATATTCGGTTCTGTATCTCCCTTAATGATGTTGAAACTTGCGTCGTTAAAATGCAATTTCTTTTTTTTCTTCCACCGTCTAGATTTTTCTCGCAGATTTCGCTATTCCCTGATTGACGTCTTTAGAGAATTTTTTTGTTTTAAATTGCAAACCTGAATTTGTTGGATCTCCCAAAAAAATATCCTTCCGTGATCTCGTGCACAAAGTTTTTGGGGAGTCCTAAGATGCATCCACATCTCTATAGGAGTATGTTAGGGACACCGTACATAGGGAGTCCTCATTGGGATCCAATTGGATTCTGCAGTGTTCCCCGATGAAAACCTTATGAGAATTCTTACCACGGCCGAATCGAAAATATGTGAAAAGTCACGGAAAAAAACACGGCGTGTTGAAACATCATCTGCATGCTTCGTAAGCGTGTACGTGTGTTGTGATAATATGTGAAAGTGGATTTTTAGTGATTGATTCAAATCGATTTTCAAGATATACTTTTTAAGAGGTTAGGTCACAGTTACGGGTATAAAATCATGTGCGAATTTAACCATTTTTTTTCGTATGAAAAAGTGATTCACTCATAAAATTAATTACACATCTACTTAGAATGAATATCAAGCGGTTAGAAAAAAAATATATTTTTTTCGATGTACAAAATGGCCGACCACTAATATTTTCTTTTGTTATATTTTTTTAGGCGCTCCGCGGTGTGACATTTAGCATCCACAATTTTTTACCCAGAACAAAAAACAAAAATTCTTGTCAATCTACATTAGAATACCTAGAGAAGTACGTACGGAATTAAAAAAATATTGTTTTATTCAAAAGTTGTAGGTATTTGAACTTAAGAAATGAATTTTCAGTGAAAAATTTCGTTATAACTGCTCATAAACTGCTCATAAAATGAAAAGTTCAGAAATTCCGTACGCACTTCTCTGCGAAATGCAATTAGGAACGTAACTTTTAAATTTGAAGTTAATCGAGTGAAAATTGTTGGCGTTATTTGCCACGCCAATTGGAAAAAAGCTGTTTCGAGAAGTTACGAGTAGTCGGCCATTTTGTACATCGAAAAAAAACATATATATATATTTTTTCTAACAGCTTGATATTTATAATAAATAGATGTGTAATTAATTTTATGAGTGAATCACTTTTTCGTACAAAAAAAAATTGTTATATTCGCACATGATTTTATACCCGTCACTGTGGCCTAAGGCCTTAAGGCGTTACCCCCACTCGTAGCGCAAAAAAGGCCTTTTTTCATGAATTTTTTTAAAGAAAACTACAAAACTTTTTTAATCGATCAATATACCATCTTAAAGAACACATCTTGAAGAACTTTCAGTAATTTTTTTATTGAAAAATATTACATTGTTTAGTGGCAAATGGCCGTCAATGAAATAATGTTTTTATATACACGGTTTGC
The DNA here is from genome assembly GCA_944452715.1 of Ophion slaviceki. Lineage (NCBI taxonomy): Eukaryota > Metazoa > Arthropoda > Insecta > Hymenoptera > Ichneumonidae > Ophion > Ophion slaviceki. The sequence goes on along the minus strand of OX101788.1, from coordinate 14,263,223 downwards.
GGTGACCAACATTGCGGCGAAGTGGATCATCTGAAAAAAAAAATGCGGATGGATTTAGTCAAATATAAGTATAAACTAGTCTATAATCGAAGGATTTTGAAAAATATTCATTTTTCACAAAATGGCGGACAGCCAAAGTTAATGGTTCGATTTTAACGAAAAAAATCGAACGATTAAAGACTACATCTTTATGTATTAAATAAGCCTGCAAAATTTCAAGAAGATCGGTTCATTAGTGTTCGAGTAATCTTGGTCACCGACTTCAGAAATGCCATTTTGAGAAAAAACGCGTTTAAAGTTTCAATTTCAGTTTACACGAAGAAAATATTTTTTTTTGTAAACTTACATAGAGTCATCTATTCCGGGCCCATACAGAAGTATGGGCCTGGATACTTATACTTCAAAAAATGCAATAAAAAAAATCGATTTTTTCAAAATCGCAAGTGGGGGTAACCTCTTAAGCAACTTATACTTTTTTAAGGCCCACTCATTTTGTATATGTATATGATTTGTTTAAAAAATTCAACGGAGGGAATGCGATGGGATCTCTCAAGAATTGCATCGGATTCTGTTCCATAACGTGGGAGTTCTTGAGGATTCAAACTGGATTCGTATATTGGATTCCAATGGGAAATCCCGATTAAAATCCATTGTACAAGTGTGGAGTTTTGGTACAGCGATCCAATGCGATGATTGGATCCCTATCAGGAAGTGGTGACAAGTATGGGAATCCAATTGGATCCCTACGACAATTTCTTCACGGGGCTTATCTACAAAAATCCCTCGTACTCTTTTACGATCCCTATTCGAGATCAGTAATCCAAATTTGCAAAAAAACATTCCAGATCGCGATAAAAATGAAGAAATACAAAAAATTACATCGAATTTACCTGGCATTCCAATGATTGAAGCTTCAGCACCACTTGGAGATGTCGAATTTAGATTTCTCATTTGCACAATTTGTTTTTTTGTTCTTTTTATCCTCGATCGTTTATACCTCGAGCACTAAAGAATAAGCTACTCAGAAAGCCTTTGAATTGATTCAAAACAGCTACGCTGTGGATTTGCGGGTCTAGATTTGTGTTACTTGCTGATACAGTGCGGGCGAAAAATTGAATCAATCCTTTCTGTAGCGTTTCATCAACAAAGAGAACGGCGCGCTCAGCATTCGGACGTACTTCATTGACGAAGCTCAAGTGTACCGCTATTTATTTATTTTTCTTTCTCAGCGCTCTTTGCTCAATGTTACATTCGTTTTTTTTCTTAAGTGGGAATTGTTACGACACAAGTGTGGCGGTGCAAAAATATTTCTCCGGGGAATCTGAAAGTTGAATCGGAGAAGTCCGCATTTCTGTGAGTGCGCGTTGTTTGTGTACGCGTAGCCGTAACTTCGCTCTCATTCCCGGAACTGCGGAGTGGCGAAATAAAAATGTAAATGTTTCTGCTGTCGCGGGTGTTTTTTTGCTCAATGTCAGTGGCATCGGAGCTCGCGTATTTTTCGCGGGACTATCACACGACACCGGCGGCCTCAGCAAAGCTTCGAGCCGCTTGCGCCACAAGTTCTCCTCTGTGCCCCTCCCTCCGCAGATGTATCCAATAACGCGATTCTTGTCTTTTCATTTGTAATATACGTACGCATGTTTTTCGCGTGTAATGCGTTTTACATGCGTTACACGCAGACGTCAGTTTTTGCCACGGTATGCAAAAGTCGCGAAAAAGAACACGGAAACGAGCATCGCAGGAGGAGATCCTCTGCAGTTACGTTTTCGAAATGCGACTTCTAGAAAAAAAGCCACGAATTTGCCTGGTAGTGCAGAATTTCCGTATGAAAATTAGTGGCGTTGAATCGTGCATCATTGCAATGCAATAAAAACGTTTTTTGCTGTAAAGGCGAAAAAACTGCAAAGCATAGGCGAGGCTGGAGTCAATTGGAACGTTTTTGAGAAAATCGGTTAGTGTGACTTCATTTGATACACTATCTGTTTGGTAATGGGCTTTAAGGGGCTATAGCAGTGTGACACTAAAAAAAAATCGATTTTTTTTTGCCTTTCAAGAATATCATTATCATTTATGTAATTTATATCAATATAATTTTATCTTGCAAAAATCGATAGTTAAATCTTTCAACGCGTTTTTTTCGAAATGAGATTTTTCAAATTTGCTGTCATTGTCACTCAAAGAGCAACTATCCGATTTACTTGGAATTTGAATGGAGTACTCTTGAATATATCTACTCTAGAATGACATAGGATATTTTTTATTGGATGAAAAATGACGATTTGCCATTGAAAAAAACGACCATTTTATAGACAAGAAAATAGACTTTTTTTTCATAACTACGTCATTTTGTTAGATTTTGATATTTTTCGAAAATTCTACGACATTGTACAGGAAATACCTTCCAGTTTGACGACATTTTTTCCTTTTTCGGTTTCAGCTACTCAATCGGTCGGAATCATGCCAGCAGTGGAGGAACTTTTTTTTTGGCGCCTCCGAAGGCAGCGCATAAGTCGCTTGGATCTCAATATTTTTCTGTAAAAAAATTATGTAATATAGGTCAAATATAGCCAAATATATTCTTAATTTTCCGAAACATTTAATTGAGTACTTTTCTTCCAAAAAATTCCCGAAAATCGCCCAAATTTTCAGCGTTCACACAGGTATAGCCCCTTAATTGTAACTAGATTATCTGGCTAGATGATAGCAAAATTGATTTTGCTTCTAATATGCCCTGGACTTAGGTCGAAGCGATTTAAAAACTCTTGGAAAACGTTTAATTCGACCCTGTGTCGGGGTGAATCGAAATGGTGCCCGAGGTTATTTGAAACAAGTGTTTCCAGCTGATTGAACTGATCTTTCTACTAAACTCAGGTACTGTTAATGATGTGTATGAAGTGATAAAGTATGTTTGTTTTGAATAAAATACACTTTCAATTAAAATAATCGGTTTTATTGCTTTTCATTCCAGTTTTGGTATCACCGAAGGCATATTGAGGTTCTTCGATATTATTTTACCTATCTAGTTTCAATTTACTAAAGATAATCAGTCGGAGAATTATTTTTGGTACTAGCGAGCCACTCGATGGGATCAACATAGAGATAAATCAACGTTATATTAATATTTGTTCTCATATTAATTCAACCTAACATTTATAAACTAATCAACAATGACCTGTTGGTCCAAAGACAATTCTAATGTAAATATTTATCAGACTCGGAAGTTTTTGTTTGTTAATGACTATCAGTCAGAGCAGAGAACAGGATTTCTTACTACCGAGCTACTCAATGAGATCAACTTATTTCAAAACAAGACTATTAAAAGTTGTTATTTACTATTTATTAACTTCTAAGAAATCAACAAAGACCTATTGGTCCAAACACTCAAATATAAATATTATTTGGATTCACAATTATGGCACAAATAAATCAGATCACCCAGAACACTGCACTCAGCCTTCTCCTGGCCTGCTGAGGCCGTAACTTTCCACGCAAACTAGACAGAAGTATTTTTCAGGTTCATCGTCTGTAGAAAATTCTTAATTTTGACGTTTATTCTTGTTCTTGCTCTTTTCTTTATTTTTTTCCCGAGGTTCTTTTCTACCCTCTTAGCCTGTTTTCTGCGATCTTTGTCTTCAGTCTCTTTCCTTATGTCTTCTTTTTCCGGGGTATCGGTGTATATTGTTGACTTTCTCTTTTTTCTGCCCCTATTTAGCGTTTTCATATTTTTATCACTATACATATTCTTGGATATCTTCATATGCCTTTTTATAATTATCGAGATCGTAGCTTCCGCAGTTCGTAGTTTTCGGACGGTTTCTTGGCATCGAGGAAATAAAACGGGATATGCAAAACTTGCTTGCGTAAAAAATGTTCGTTCGTGATCAATAGAAACACGTTTCAATTGAACTCGAACCGTTTGTATCAACTGCCCCCATACCCTTGCTTCAAATAATTTATCAAACAGCAAAGAAACTAAATGTTGTAGGTAGGTACTGACCACAATTAACTCACTAGTATATTCATAGTAATGATGATTGTACACAACGCTGAAGAAGGAACAATAGTTTTGGAGCGATACGCAAAATAATAGTAATTAAAAAATTTCCTTTTTGTATCGAAAAAGTGATGCACCGACGTAAAATGTCCGACGCTCTCGGAGCGGCGGCGTGAACTAAACGACAGGGTCCGACATGCAGAGCAGTTCCTTCCCCCCCTTGGGGCCCCGCCGCTATTAATAACCATCTTCGAGTTATTCGACTGGTTTCATTTGACCCGTGTTTGTAACGACCCCAGCCTACCCTATTGCACTTTGCACTTTTCACCGCCATATCCAGCAATGGAAGAATCAAAGGGCGATTGAGAAAGGCAAATGGATCAAGCTCATATGTCTATACAAAGCCACGCACGTAGGTACACACATAGTAAGATTTTATCCACATATGTAACGTACTAATGGATAAAATACTAAGATTGTTATACCGGCACTGGTGGATGGGGGGTCGGGGCCGGCTCCGGCGGTACTTTCAGTTAAGGAGTTAGACCACAGTAATGGGTATAAAATCATGTGCGAATGTTACAATTTTTTTTCGTATGAAAAAATCATTCACTCCTAAAATTAATCACACATCTATTTAGTATGAATATCAAGCTGTTAAAAAATATATATATTTTTTTCGATGTAAAAAATGCCCGACTACTAATATTTCCTTTTGTTATCTTTTTTTAGGCGCTCCGCGGTATGACATTTAGCATCCACATTTTTTAACCTAGAATAAAAAACAAAAATTCCCGTGAATCTACATGAGAATACCTAGAGAAGTATGCACGGAATTTACAAAATATTATTTTATTCAAAAGTTGTAGGTGTTTGAATTGAGTTGTAGGAATTTGAATGAATTTTCAGTGAAAAATTTTGTATAAAACTGCTCATAAAATGAGAAGTTTTCGATTAATCAGAAATTGCGTACGTAATTCTCTGCGAAATGCAATTAGGAACATAACTTTTAAATTTGAAGTAAATCGAGTGAAAATTGTTGAAGTTATTTGTCACGCCAATTGGAAAAAAGCTGTTTCGAGAAAAAGGCGTTGAAAGTTTTAGGTACTCTATGGCCGTGCCAGAGGTGAACTTACGTTATACGCTCAAAGTCGGTGAAAAAAAATGTCTTGCTATAGATCGAATAGTAACTTATTCTTATGATGATAAAGCACCGTTTTAGCGAGAAAAAAAATCGATTTTTTTGAAAATTCTCCTGTGGCCTTACCCCTTAAGCAGCATGGCCGATACTCGGAGCGGTGACCGCTTAGCCGTGCAACGGTTGGCGCATCAACCAGTCAGCGGAAGGCCAATACTTCTGAGACCTAGCTGTAGGTGCTTGAGTAAAACGTCTGTGCACCAGAGAATCAGAAGAATATGGGGCCGTCTATACCGGTACGGGTTTTCCACAGTTTCCCCTTACCCTCGGCAAATGCGGTATAGTGTAGCTTAAGACGGCTGTGAACGCAACTAAAGTTAGGTTAGATTAGCGAAGTGCGGGTAGGGAAGTAATAGGAAAGGGTTTAATTGGGAAAGGTAATACGTACAAGCACGCAAGGGATACGTTGGAACGAAGGAAATGACGTTCAAGTTTTCATCATTGGAATGCAACGAAAATTCAGTATTTTTAAGTACTCCATGTTTTTCGGCAGCCTTAACCTGTGAATGTCACTCATCCGTTTCTACGCATTCTCATTAGAAAGGTACATCAATTTGCAAAAAAGAAAGACTGTGGAAAATGATAAAAATCAAGATATAAAAAAATGAAAAAAATATTGTTGTATTTCAACAATGCAAACTTTCACGTCATCTAAGGAAATAAATGCTTTTATGTACAACTTTTATATGAAAAGAAACATTTCCTGTAGAGGTTCACACATATTCACACACTCATAATCACATCACCAAAAAAGAACGATGAAATTTGGGTTAGATAAAAACTAAAGCTTGTTGCGTGTTCCATCACGCAATGTATATGTAATCAAGCGTTCAACATTTTATATTAATCATTACGTTTAGATATTAATTTTCTGAACGATCCGTGCTTGTGACCCTAAAACCCCTCGGCGGTTTACCAGGTCGACGGATCCGTGTTTTAACTAGCGTCCTAGAGAAAAGGGTCCAAACGCTCTTGTCCGGCATGACACATTCCCGCTACGGAACGATCCCGGGAAAGGCAGTTACACAATTTGCGGCCAAATATTCCAATCACTTTTACGCGTGTTTTTTCATTAACGTAAACGTTTTTCAGTCAATTGCTTCTCCGTGATATTTCTGAGTATATAAGAATTTACGGGAAAACGTCATTCAAATTTTCGACATTCCACATCATCCCCAGTTTTGTAAGGCTCGTTTTGCGATTGGTCACAAAAGGTCACGCCCACACACAAATGACAAATGTTTTCGCCCCATGAAAATTAAGAATTTAAAATCATGCCGAGCAAGGAATTCCTAGCTGTGGTTGCGACGCTTTGATCATCGACGAGAAGAGTCAGTTGTCGCCAAACATTCGACCGAACATCGTCATATTATGAAAGCCAAAATTAAATCTGAACATTGATTCTTTAGTTATGTGTGTAAAATTTGTAGATACAAAGACTGTATGCCGTTCTAATTTGAAATATTGAAAATTATATATTTTTTTCCACATCAGTGTCTAGTCACTTTATTTTTAAGAAAACGGCTGCACTTTATTAATTTATAGTGTAACTCAGCAAGCATCGTCACCATCACACATCGGAATTTACAACTCCGAATGAATTGTCAAATCAAATTCGCGGTGCTCATGGTATATCTGATGATGAATGTCTACTGAGTACACCTGATAAATATTTACTGAAGACCTTTATTACCTATGATGGAGAGTCTGCCCCACTGTTCTTTCAATAAAAATCGCATTTTTAGGTTCTCTTTGATGAATCCAAATGAAGCGAAGTGCAGGTAAATTTCGACAGTGTTCGTCATGACATACCAAAGGTCCAGGAAAAGAGCTACATCGTTTTCACGCCAACTTCGTTTCATGTAAGAGACAATATTGCCACAATTCATACACTGAGAAAAAAACCAATTGAATAAAAAAAATATATCGGTTGATCCAAATAAATTTGCTGCTGCGAAGTGCCACCGATACTATATTGGAAAATGTGATTGATTTAAATAACATGATTAATTTGAAAAAACTCTTCTGTTCTCTGAATATCTACATTATACTTCAAATAAAATTACATTGTATTGAAATCATTCTATTTACAATCCGTATATGTATTGGATGAAACAATTAAGCGGTTGCTACAACATTTTTCATTTCGCACAAAAATATAATCAATAGAATTAATTATTTCTTTACTACATCGAAACGATTATGCCAAGGGACGTAAGTTTTTCAATTTGTTTAAAATCTTAAATAAAAAGTGAGCGTTAGAATGATCACCTACGATAATAGTGGAGAGAATATCACATATCCAAAGGAATATCCATGGAGAGAATATCAGATATTCAACTGATAAGAACAGATACTACACTTTGATCTTAGTCACACGCCGAGACGCGATACTCTTTAGAGTTTCTCCGGCGTTTAAGTAGATTTTCGGTTCGCGCTACGCTTACGGGAAACGAGCGCGCGTGCGACTTCTAGCGGTTACTCCGAGAACTACGGGTTCTCTCACACCCATAATTTCGGTGGCGCTCGGCCATAATTCGGCTGAATTTTTTCAACCAAATGCGCAAGAAACAAATTTTATTTTCGCATAATTTTTTAACCAATTCAGACATTTGCTTAATATTTTTCAATCAAAATAAAATATTAATATGTTAACGAATAATGTACTTGGAAATCAATATTGGAAATGGTGAAAAAAATGAAATAACATGTTTACTCAATAGAAATTTTACCTGAATCAAAAGAGCGAAATTCAATTTTTCTTGTGTACTGGAATCAATAATGTTCACGTTATGAATTGAAACGCTTTTTTGTTCGTTGCAGAAAATGCATTCAAAACTATATAATTTGTTCGCGATATTTTTTTAGATAGTTTCAATAATATATTGTTCTCAGCTAACAATATATCTTTGGAATAAAAAAAAAACTTTTAATTTTATCATTTTATTAAAGACAATATCGTTTTGTTTGGACTAATAAATCCGATTATTTACACCAACAATATTACAATTGAATCACCGAAATTTCATTCAATAGCACCAATGATATTCGATCAATGATTTTTTTTCTCAGTGTAGATGTCGTCTCAGCATCGTCTCCTAACCCTCCTGAATTAATTATCGGCTGGAAAACAATTAATGTGTAGCTAGACCCTACATTTTCCACATATGAGTGTAGACATCCGTTATCAATAACGCTGTTTTTTGCTCCCCGTCTATACACTTACTGAAGAGGTTGAGTGCAACCGCATGTAATAAATCTGTCTTCTTTTCCTTGTTTTTATCAACCGTACGTGTTTCCAGTGATTCGACCTGGGCTTTTCGCGCAATAACTGTGTCAACTGGAGACCCGCAATTCTACCGCTTCTTTTTCTTCCTCGTTCTCTTTCTTTGTCTAGTCCCCTTTGTTTCCGTATGTGTATATATCACGAGTCCTGCATGGTGTCAGTTAGCGACGTGGATCTCGTGTGGCGTCGGATTTACGCGACGCGTCCGTGAGCCCGGAACGAGGAACCCTCCGCGCCGTTAAACTCTTTCCCAGATATCTCAACTCCAGACGTTGAGAAAATGCGAGAGACGATGCCGAACGAGAGATATTGAACCGTGAAATGAAGAAACGGAGAAATCAGCACGAATGCGAGAAGAAACGAAGCGTACGTGAGACGCCATTGTTACTGATGAAACGTAGCGAAACTGCCGAGTCACTCGTTGCCCGATATTGAAGATGCGTTCAACGCGGATAAACAATATTTCGATGCTATTAAAAAATTGGGATGTCAAGTTGAAACGTCAAGTTCAATATTTTAATTTCAAACTAATCAAGAGTGCATGTCGTATATATCCTAGATATTGATGTCAACATTTTTTATTGTGGAAAATAAAAAACCATAACTTTGTTCGATGATGTACAAAGCTTCGACTGCAGCAGCGCACTTCGCAGTTTAAAATATTTTTCAGTCGATTGGATAGAAAGATAAACTTCAATTAAGGTAATCCTATTGCCAGGCTTCAATCCATAAGATTTTCATTTTTTTAGCTCCACTAAATATATTAATAATCGTCTCTGTAAAATTTCAGGGTCGGTTATCGACCTAATTATAGAGAAAAATAATATTAAAATTGCGTATTTTTGTGAAGGAATTTCGAGACGACATGCAATAACTCAATTTCCGGTCGCTATAAAAGTGTATATAATAGTGGGAATCCGTTAGATTCTTAAAGATAATCAGATTTACATGCTTAACACTTGTAGCAATCCAATACTCTCAGAAAAAATTACGCTTATTGACCTAATTTTTATGTAATATCAAGTTTAATTTGAACTTCCGGTATTGGATTTATTATCACTTGCTACGATAAAGAGACGTGACAGCAAGGTAACAGCTGACTGTGGTCTTAACCTCATCTCACTCATCCGAATTTCCACACAAATTTTACTTTTTACCGACAGATTTGGCCGACACAAATTTTCCACGCTTCTTGCCAGTCGTGGCCCAAATACAATGCTTTATATTTCCCGCACCTGACATTGTTTTGGCAGATTGACGTTGAAGCATGGAGGTTAAACTCGCCTGGTTGAGGGGCTATACTAGTGTGAACGCTGAAAATTTGGGTGATTTTCGGGAATTTTTTGGAAGAAAAGTACTCAATTAAATGTTTCGGAAAATTAAGAATATATTTGGCTATATTCGACCTATATTACATAATTATTTCATTGAAAAATATTGAGATCCAAGCGACTTATGCGCTGCCTTCGGAGGCCACCAAAAAAACTTCCTCCACTGCTGACATGATTCCGGCCGGTTGAGTAGCTGAAACCGAAAAAGGAAAAAAATGTTTAACTGGAAGGTATTTCCTGTACAATGACGTAGGATTTTCGAAAAATATCAAAATCTAACAAAATGGCGTCGTTATGAAAAAAGTCTGTTTTCTTGCCTATAAAATGGTCGTTTTTTTCAATGCCAAATTGTCAATTTTCATCCAATAAAAAATATCCTACGTCATTGTAGAGTAAATATATTCAAGAGTATTCAGTTCAAATTTCAAGTCAATCGGATAATTGCTCTTTCAGTTACAACGTCAGCAAATTTGAAAAATCTTACTTCGAGAAAAACGCGTTTAAAGATTCAACTATTGATTTTTGCAAGATAAAATGATCAGAGATACGGCCTTGAATTTTTCACAGGATATTCTTTAAAGTATAAACTGTCGAAAAAAGCCAAAAAAATCGATTTTTCAAAAGTGTCACACTGGTATAGCCCCTTAAGTCAAAAGAGACGGAGATAGAACCAATGTTGCCAAATATCAAACTCAGAAATACCGCGCGAATCGTTGGAATAACTATTTTTTTTATTTTTCTAATTAAACGTGAACATTCATTAAACAGTTTACACATGGAAAATTTTAGTTATCGCAAATAATTTTTTTTGCATATGTCAAAAATATAAATTGTACAAGTCTCAAGTATGATCAGTGGTATGACTAGTATGAACCCATAGGATGACCTCAATATTTTCATCACATTTTTCCAAGTAACATCGAAGTATGGAAAATTATAAGTCCTCTAATCGACGCACAAACACTTTTACGCGTTTTTGTTCGGAGGTTTGATTTTCCTCGTGTGACGCAAAGGATCTCGTATTGTTCGCAAGACAGAACATGAATTGCCGGTTGTCCGAGGAGTCTAAGAGCACCACGCCAACAGACGTAAACTTTATAGTCGGATAACAGCGGACCTGTAGGAAATCCTCATAAAGATGCTTTATCGTACGTTCACATATAATGCGCAGCATGGCTTGATGCCCGGGTATTAAGTGAATTGAACGACTTGGACCATAGATCTTGCGAGTGCGCTTTGAACTGACCATTTTTACGGTCCGACGTGTAATTGCCCCTCGTGTTCCTATTCAGTGAAACTCAAACGGCAGAATATTCAGCTGATAGTTAAAATTCATACGATCAGATCGGACCAACGTCGAGTTCATGGAATATCTCTTTTTTTCTGGATCCTTACTGTCACGAAGAAAAACGAGGACGAAGAAATTCTTCGACCATGCACCTTGCAGTACCCAAGTATCCAAGTATCCAATCCAATTTACCTTGGACGCAACGGGTAACAACACTTTTCTACAATAATTGACATGTATCATTCCGCAACTGCCTACAACAATCACACGCTGAAACTATTACGCGTGCGTATACGTGCGAAATTCCTTGCGCCTACAACGATGTGAAAACGGAACGCGATCCCGCCTGGCTTCTCTCGAGGCGTCAATACTACCGAGGCGAAAATACAATTATCGGAGAACAAAATTGGTGCCGACCATCGGACGGAGAAGTTCACCTTTTATCTCTCGTGTCGTGGTTGGGAGAGAGAAAGAAAGATTGGAACGAAGCGAAGCGGCGGAGGCGCACGGCAGTGGCCCTTGAAATATTCATGGCGAGAGGAAAGGACGGAACGAGAAAAGCCATGGAAATGCCGGAGACGGAAAGAGGGTTGGAAGGAGAAGCAGAGAGGATCGAATAGGTCGCGACACTCCCGGATTTCTGCCTTGCTCCTTTTGTTTTCCCTTCTTTTCCCCATGCGCCTGCTATTCCGCAGCAGCGAGCATCCCTTCAATTCGCCGATATTTAATTACCAATTTTGTGGAGGTAACGTCAACACCCCACACTTCTTGCCCTTTGCCTACTCGTCTTTTTTGCGCTTGTAGATTCGCATCTGCACCGATACAAACAACGGGAGGATACTACTTTTCCTTCGGATCGCAAATCTTTCGGCCAAATATGAAACAGCTACTACGATTAAAAACTCCAAGTTCCTGGCTCGAAACAGTTGCCGGGTGCCAAACAGGGATGATGATTCGAGCCACCTCCTTGCAAGGAACATCACTCAAGTGCCCACCTCTGATTTTGTTGAAACTCATGTATGTAATAAAGCAGTGAAAACTATCCGACACGTTTTTTTTTATCAGTGGAAAAACGTTTCCAAGGGGGAAAACCACCCCTGAGAGAATGGAGTGTCGAAGGGTGATTTTGCAGTTTCACCCACAAGCAGTCCACCGATTCGTATGAAACAAAAACCAAAATGCTTCCAACGTAAAGCGATGAAAAATCCACTGTAGAAGTATTGAAAACAAATATTGTGCGTACAAATAAGTTTCTGCCGGTTTTTTTTATAAAAAATTGGGCATTTATTGTAAAAGAACAGTACTTTATGTTTTATTCAAAGTATTGTCCATCGCTATAGCCACTACTTTTCCCCATGTTTCTGGCAGAATATGGAAACCGCGTCGGAAGAACGCTTCATCTTTTGAGGCTATCCACAAATCGACCCAATTTTTGGTATCTTCATACGATGTGAAGTGCTGCTCAGACAGGCCGTGCGTCATCGATCGAAATAAATTATAGTCAGAGGGAGCAATGTCTGGTGAATACGGCGGGTGAGGTAAAACTTCCCAATTGAGTGTTACGAGTGACCCTTTCGCTTATGCCTGGCAAGCAGCATTTCACATGTACAAAATTTGGCGTTCAACGTTTCTCGCCTTCAGTTCATCTGGAACCCAATTTCCTTGCTTTTGAATGATTCCCATCGATTTTCAACGACGTAAAATTGCTTGTTGAGTCACGTCCAATGTAAGTGCAAGTTTTTGCGTTTGGCATGAATCTCCCTCCAAAAATGCTTCCAAATCCGCGTCTTCGTACACTTTCGGCCTTCCGCTATGTTCTATGTCTTCGACGTCAAACTCACCGTTCTTAAACTTTTGAAACCTCTCATGACAACTTTTCTCACTTGAAGCAGCCTCACCATATGCTTCTACAAGCAATCGATGCGCCTCAGCTGCAGATTTCATCAAATTAAAGAAGTAAATCAAAAGTTGCCGCAAACGACGCTTATTAGGCTCAAAACTCGACATTTTCGCACAAAAAAAATTACGTGATGCTGATACAAAATCGCTAATATTTCAAGGTTATGGTCTTTCCAGATGTCCAACCTTACGATATGACGTTTTACATCTGACAATTTCAACCATAACCTCCTGGTGGTGCCATCTTTTGTCAAACGGCGGAGACTTATTCGTACTATCAATAGATTAAGGGGTGACACCCCTTTCTTTGATAGATGGTTTCGCCCCTCAAAACCATATTCCCGCCGATAAAAAAAATACGTGTCTAATAGTTTTCAATGCTTCATCACATATATGAGTTTCTACAAGATCGCAGGCGGACACTCAAGTGATGTTCCTTGTTAGTATTTTTCTTGCTTTTTCGCTTTTTTCCGACTTCGATAAGTTCACTTTATTATTTCAATAAGAAATATTGGTGATATAAACTGAGCTTCGCAACTGCCCAAAGATCCAATTATCCATAACATGGAGCTCTCCTTTTTGCGGTACCGTCGAGTAACTATGGCAGGAATTCGACACCGCAATTTCATTCTTTTACATCTGGTTCTGGCCTTAGAGGGAAGCCACACACACGAGTGACGCTGAATGCCCATGTTCTTTGACGAAAATGCGTTTCTCTCTCTTCTCAAACGCGCAGTTCTGTTTCTCTTTGTCGTTGAGGTACTCCGTAGGGTGTGCTGTAGATGCCAAGTATTGGTGACGGTATAATTGACGACTCTGCTTCTCGTGGTTCTCCTACCGTCCCGACGCTATTGTCCAAACGTCACGCAGCCAGCGGACTGATCATCGCGGGGGTGGAAGAGGCCAACCCACTCCTCCCCCGGCCCCTCGAGCGCCACTTCAAAGACGCGAGAAAGCAGAGCCCGCCCGTCCGTCCGCAACCATTACTCGTCGTCGTCGTCGTCGTCGTCGACGTCGTCGAGGCCCTTTGAGGTCTGTCGTCTCTCTTGTGCAGCTCTCGATGCCACAAGGCAGAAATCACCTACACACCGGCATCGGACATTCTGTACACGTATACACAAAGAGATAGACACACACAGCCGCGCCGATCGTTTCTTAGGCACCCGTGCTCCAAGCGGCATATGTCCGTGTGACCGAGATAATTAAAGCCACTGCTCTTCATCCGATACATTCGAGGCTTCTTCCAACGCATTGGGTGTGAGCTTGCAGATGACAGAATTCATTGTCCATAGCAAATATATTTTCATCGCAAGTCAAGGGTTCGTAGATTGTGCCGAATTGATAAGAAGATACCACTTCGAACGACACCGAATATGCTTTTCTTTGCTTGGGGGCGTACACAAATTACGTAAAGCGAAATTTCCAAATCCTCCCCCCCCCCCCCCCCACGTAACGGGACCGTAACGCTTGGCCAGAACCCCCTCCCATTCCGTTACGTAACGCGTGCTCTGTCGTCAATAATTGCGATTTTTTTTCATAGACATAAGTAATTATGAAAGGATAGGGTTTGTACTCATTTTATGAAGTATATATTCATCTAGTTTTATACTAATTTTTATGACAAAATCTGGAAAATTAACCAAGATATATGCCTTGATCTGACGACGAAAAAAAATGTTCTCTTCATTGTCCCATCGATATCTTTATGAAAGGTTATCTGTAAATTAAGAGTCAACAATTTATCGATATCTATACAAATGTGGCTATCGTTATGCGTAGACGGTTTTTTTATTTTGGTTTTTGTTTTACAAAATGCCGACAGCTTGAACATTTTTTTCTATTTTCAAGGCCCTTTTTCTGTATTCAAGCAGTCTTTAACAATAGTAATTATCAAATATTAAAAACGCGGATACGTACGCCTTAGTCACTGCGATTACAAAAATGTTTTTAAAAAATTGAAAATCGGTTGATAAGTTTTTAAGTATTCGCTTGGACAATATCGAAAAAAGGAGTTTCGAGAAAAATGCGTTCAGTTTTCGTTCCGTGTTTCCTGATATAAAGTTACGATTTTTTCTAGAATATTGATACTTACATTGAAGTATCTAGTCGCGGGCGGTATGACGGTTCTTCATCTTCATGATAGTTCACAAAATAATAAGAGCCTGTACTTTATCTATTGTAAATGATGCCACACCTGTAGGGACTGAGGGCACTAACCGGTCGCGCTACCTGTTCTCACTAAAGTGACTATCACTCCGTCAATTTTCGGACTTGTGAATAAAAATGTTGCCAACATATTTTTCAATACATGTACTTTCAAGAATTACAACAAAAAAATTCCTTCAAATTTTACTTGGGGGATGTGGGAAAGCTACTGTGCAAGTTCTTGCACAGTGATTTTCCCCCTTACCTGACATTGCGTACAGAAAGCTGTGAGCTGTCCACGGTAAAGTTGCACTCGAGGTTTAAATAAAAAAAACTTGAACATGCAGAAATTTTGCTATTTCTGGCAGTTTTAAAATCGTGACGTAACGCAAACCTTGACCCCCTCCCCCGCCGTACGTAGACCATAACGCCTGGCCGACCCCCCCCCCCCCCCCAATTGCGTTACGTACTTTACGTACGGCTCCTTTCCATGTATCCATCTCCTCTGCTTATAAATCCTTCTCATAACGAACTACGAGTTCGTAGATGTGTGTTCGTGTGTATATGTACGTCTGTACACAGAAGGACAATAACGAAACGTCCTCCCCGTAACTATTGTGGGTCGTGCGGCAATACCGGCGTCATATCCCAAATCGAAAATGTGGTTCTCGACCGGTACAGGGAACCGAGCGCTTGTTCAGGGAGGATCGGGGGTTGGGTGACGGCGGCTCGATATTCGGGGTGCGGTCCCTACACAGAGAGAATGAGACGGAAAACCGTTCGTAGGTCCCGGGGGTTTGCGTGTAAGCCGACGATATATATATATACGTATACTGCATAGAACGTGGAATCAAGAGAGCGAAGGAGAGAAGTAAGAGGGAGAGTCGAAGAGAGAAGGAGGAAGGAAGGAAAGATCCTTCAGGCTAGGAAAACTGCGAAAGAGAGATTGTGCAAGAGAGAGAGAGAGAGAGAGAGAGAGAGAGAGAGAGTTTGTTGGCTGTGCCTGAGGCAGAGAGGGTTGAAGGCGTGACGAGCAAGAGCGGGTATATAACGGCGAAGCAAGAGAAGCAAGAGAATCGTGCAGCGACCGAGAGCCGCGAGAGAGAAAGAGAGAGCCTCGGATCGGCGGGCGCCGTGAGACTACACGACGTGCGGGGGAGTTGGAGGGTGCGAACGGAATAGCAGGGTGGGTGGTTATAGCGAGAATCGTGGGTTGGTGGCCGTGGGCCGTCGTCGGTGGCAGTGCAGCGGTGGTAGCGGCAGTAACGGACTGAGAGGATGGTTGGGGTGGGCGCCCGGGGTAGCAGAGGACGCCGACGACGACGACGACAAGGAGAAACGCGAAGGAAGAGAGATGAAACGGGACAGAAAGAGAGGTGGAGAGCGGATGATATGTTCAGGCGGCGGCTCGGGTGGAAGGCGCGGGGTGGGCGAAGAGGTGGATGCTTGCACGCGTTGTGCAGTGCGGTTAACGGCGTGTGCGTTGCCGCTGCGCCGACGGCCAACGGGTTCGAAGCGGAGCGGAAGGAGAGAGCCCCGATGGCACCAGCAAAAGCACGAGAGAAGAGTGCGAGCGAGCGAGAGAGATCGCCAGCTCAAGCGAGAAAGCTCCAACGAACGGAAAGCAAGAGAGAGAGAGAGAGAGCCAACGAGAAAAAAGAGAGATGAGAACAGTGTGGTAGGTCCAACTATACGCGCTTGTAAGGGAGATCGCGCACGTGGCGGGAATGACAAAGAGAGAAAGACGTAGAAAGA
Source organism: Ophion slaviceki (assembly GCA_944452715.1). Lineage (NCBI taxonomy): Eukaryota > Metazoa > Arthropoda > Insecta > Hymenoptera > Ichneumonidae > Ophion > Ophion slaviceki. The sequence continues at coordinate 14,246,327 of OX101788.1, read as the reverse complement.
GAGAGATGGTAAGATATATCGAACAGAGGGAACGAGACGAAACTGCTGAGAGAACGCGTGTAAGAGAGAGAGAGAGACAACGAAAGAGGAGAGAAGGAAGGACGCGGGCGTCTCGGCTCGGCGTTCTGGCAGACGAACGCATCGATCCCAGGCGGGTCAAGCACGGAATCTCTCTTTGCCCCCTTGCTCCGCTACTCCTTCTACTTCTCATCCCCCATCGCCTACCCACCGCCCCTTCAGCTGCCTACACGAACCCGAACGACCAGCAACTCTCCCGCACCAGCCCCGAACTCTAGCGTGCACGACCAATGCCGTACCATATATCTATATATGAGAGGGTAACCAATATATATATGTTGGTTACCCTCTCATCGGCCTCATCCCTCTCGTTCGTGCCAAACTGTGTGCGCAGGGCCCACCTACACCCCTGTGTACGCTTCTCGGCGTTATATATACCCTTCGTGCCCTCCGACCACCCGCTACTACCATCGTACTCGCTCAGCTAGCTCACCCCCGCCAGACAAAGACAAATTACGCTGCATTTTCAGAGCCCCCAAAGAGCCTCCACCTCCCTCTTCGTCTTTGCTTCGTTCTACCAATTTCTTCTTCTTCTTCTCCTTTCCCCTCGCGGACTCTGCTTCGCCATCGTCGTCCTCCTTTTCTTCTATCTTGCCACTTCTTTGCTCCCAGAGACGTAAGACGAACGAGGCAGGCTTTTCGTAGGAAAAAGGTGGTTGCTAGTGCACTCGTATTCATGAGTAGAGACGAAGAAAGCTCTCTTCGTTTTCTACCCCGCACGCTTCAGTTACCCTCCTCGTCGTTACGTGCATGACTCTCTCTTGCCTCCCTCTGCACTTCCTCTGGCTATGTAGGACATTAAACGGGTGCTCAACCCTCACGCACTTTTGCATGCATTCCTCCATTCTCGGGTTGTGGAGTCTTCCACCACTTAATGCTCGTGTCTCCCAAGCGCTCAATACCAGAAGGCTTCGCCAATGGTTGAGCTGTCGTTGAGCGGTAGGTTCGCTTGCCCACTTACTCAACGTTGATCTTTATTGTAGGAAGTTCATTATCAAAGGGGTAACTGGTTCACATTTATCCAATTTGACTTGCGGTATGAAATTAGTTGGGTTAAACGGTCACAGTTTCGCAGATTTGTCAGTTTCGTTCCACGTATGCGAAGCTTGAAAGCTCTTTCTCGCGGCCCTCGCCCTCGCTCCAACAACCCTTGCAACTTCCTGGTCGACGAGGGTGCAAAATTGTAAATGTCTGCACATACCGACCCGCAGACACACGGATATGGCATTCACGCTTCGCGAATGACTGGAGTGCGTTTTCATCACCACGGAACAAATCCCGGCGCACTTCACACCCTTTTCCATACCCGTGCCTGATACTGACTCTCGGTGTGTCCCCATACGCGGGTAATTGCCCGTCAAGGATCCTTTCGAGGGCGTCGAAGGAGTACATACTCCTCGCAACTAAGGGGGAGAGAGAAACCGCCTGAATACCCTGCCCGTGATCGGAATAGGTGTGCAGTGACTCCAGAAAAACCCGTTATACACTCAGCTCGAGGGGTGAATCCACCCCTAGCCAGCGTCTCCGAAGAAGCGAAGCATTGGAAAGAAGAGTCGTGAGAAAGGAAACGTTAAGGCCTTAGGCCACTCTGGAGGCCAATAAGATTAACTGTTTGGGGATTTTTTATCGGAAAAACTATAAAATCAATCGAGATTACAAAAAAGGGTGTTTATCATACATATCAGTGACTACAATAATTTTTTTTAAGCGATTTATTTCAAAATGGCGGCTGTACAGCATTTATCTCAAAACTGCATTTTGTTTAGTTGGCAGGAAACAACTCAGACGATTTTCAACCGATTCACTTGAAATGTTGAATATATCTTGAAAAATGAATTGTCTATGAAAGTACGTAGGATGTTTTTTATATTGCATAGTTGATTTGTTATTAACAATTATCTGACGATTTTTTAGGCAAATTTTTGGAAAGTGAAAAATGAATGAATGAAAATTGTCTGTGTTATGTTTCCGAACAACTTAAAAAATGCAGTTTTGAGATAAACGCTGCACGGCTGCCATTTTGAAATTGATCGCTTCAAAAAAATTATTGTATACAGTCAATAATATGTATGATAAACACCTTTTTTTTTGCAATCCCGATTTATTTTGTAGTTTTTCTGAAAAAACAATCCCCAAAAGCCTATTTCTTCGGCCTCTAGAGTGGCCTAACCCCTTGAGGCACGTGAATAGTAATCCAATGTATATTTCATTATTTTTAGTAAAAAAAACTGCAATTAAAATCAAGAGCAGCTGGCTGTAAGAGTTGGGTGAAAAATGTTTGTAATAAAAATAATTAAATCTACATTGGATTACTATTCGCGTGCCTTAACGATCCCCAGCCCTGAGGAGGCTTCCACCTGAGAAAGGGGAACTCGTGAGAACAAGCAAAAGCGAGTAGAATATCAGATGTACAAGTGGGTCTGTCAGATTTTCAGGGACAGACAGAAAGAAAACGTAAGCAAAATAAAAGATGCTTTGAATGTGGTTGTTTCCGGAGACTCAAGAATATTTAGGTGTCGGCCAGCTGAGGCGTCTTCCTTTCCACCTACACTTTTGTAACGCATGACTTTGCGCAGTAAGATACCTCGAGCTTCCGTCCCTTGCCGGTCCAAAAATCTCACTGTCCATTATTTATTTATTTTCTTCGTTTAATCTTTTCCCACATATTTTCCAGCCTGTGTCCTTCCTCCATCTCCAATATTCCATGAGATTTCACTGCTGCGCAATGGCAGGAAATTCTTATGAATTTTCGATCGACTTATGCAATCATATTTTGTTTTTTTGCTTCCACCCCAGAAAATCATGTGGTGGATAATGAAAAAAATTAATTTTCGATCCCGTTTCCGTCCTTGCTGACATAGCTGATACGAATTCTCCCAGTGGAAAGTTTACAGCCACACGTATGCGAGCAAATACTCGCACACACACAGGCATGTTTACGGGCAAACTGTCGTCCCAAGTGTATGACAATGACCCAATTCGAATCGTCGTATGTACGTGTTTTACTGCTGCAGTGAACACACATAGTAACCCTGTTCCAACCCTGTGAGCATAACAACGTTGGTTGCCAGAATATTCACATTCTCTTTCTTTTCGACCCGGATTTTTCCACCCCAACATCGTGGTGCATAGCTCGACTGCCGAGTACGAGCATCGGGGCAATTGAAGCACCGAGGAAAAATAGTTGCAATTACAAAAAAAAGCTCCGAGACAAATGATATCTTGGGAAACTTCTTTTATCTGTGAAGAGTCTCCACGTCGCTGACTGCTCCAGAATATTGTGAAAGAATAAAAACGTACTTCGGTATTTAGCAATCGCATGCAGTACGTAGTATTGCACTACTCTCCTCATGATCTCTGCCACGAGTAGCGCGTTTCTATACATTCCCTCCCTCGGTCTCCCGAGCTTCCAGAATCAGCGATAATTAAAGACAGGAGCATTTCCGGGATTGCCCTGTAGCCAGGGTTCGGGTGTGGGGCAGAGTAGAACACCAACAGGGATATGGGGCTCCACTAATACCAGTAGGTATCTGCTATGCGGAAAGTGCGGACGACATCGAGGAGCCAGCAACAGAGTACCGCGATCTCTTCCCTCCCACGCTGCCTTTTACCCTCTTCCTCTCACCCCCTTTCGTACAATTTACTACCAGTGCACGGATGCGTATGCGTGTGGCCTTCTATCCTCCACTGGGCTCAATGCCAAAGTATGCGTTTGTCCGTGTGTTACTTTGCTTGGTCGACAGGGTTGCAGTATAAACGAGAACTTGCCTATATGCCGCACGAACACTACCGTACATCCAAGTGTACTATAATATCGAACCCGTGTTAGTGGGACGCTCTCCACTTTTCTCTATCTCGCTCTCTTCAGCTCCCTTCTCTCAACTGGTTTAGCTCGAGTACAAGTACAAGAGAATCACACGAACGTCGCGGCCATCTCACCAATACGGAGAGGGCCCTTCTATTGCTTCTGTACTACTTGATGCAGAGCCGTTCGTAGTGTGAGCTCCGGTGCGAGTGCTCGTGATGCTCGAACCTCAAGAAGAAGGTGGGAAACGGTCGCTGGGTGGCGAGATGAGGGTGGCTTGAGAAGAGAAGGCGGTTGAGACGCAGAGCCGCTTTGCTGGTGCCAGTGCACCGACGGAGCCGTGCGAGAAGAGAAAGAGGAGTGGGAGAGAATCAGATAGAAACGACGTAGAGTGAGACGGATAGAGCGAAATGTCGGAGGGTTGGGTCGGTTTTGCACGAACACTGACATAGCCTCCAAGCAAGCAAAAGGGAAGAGAGAGAGAGAGAGAGTGAGAAAGGATGGGGCAGCTTGAGGATGGCCGGGCCTCTGCTTCGCTCGATAGAGGCGCGTCCCGTCGTCCCATGATTGGAAACCAAATCGCCGCACATCCATCCCCCTTGCCTTCGTCTCGTACCCGCGTCCGCCGCCAAGTCCTCCTGACTGTACCCTCGACCCTCTTCTCGTTTCTCCTCAACCTCATCCTCCTTTGCTTCCTCTTCGTAGTATAGGCCACTACCACCCTTGCATCAGCGCAGCCCAGCCACCCTTACAACCGCCTGAGTAGAGAGAGCTTCTAGCCCTCGCAACCCTATCCCAGGCACGCGCTTACTCACTCTTCCTCTCTAACGCTCTCACACCGTCTTTCTCTTTATCCATCTATCTTTCTTGTAGCGCTCGTTCCCTTTGCCCCTCCCCCCGGAGAGCCAAAGCTCTTGCCTCCCAGCTGCCTATATCCTTCGTCCTCTTCGTCGTTCACTGCCTTCCCCGCTCCAACCCCCCCCCCCGGTCTAGTCGACCCACGGGGACGCTAATGTCGAGCTAAGTCCTTAAAACCCTTCAGCCGGAGGCCGCCGGCCTCGTACCCGCAGACCGGAATGGCCTCCATAAGTAACCGGGTTTACACACCCCAAGACCCTATTTCTCACCGTGGAAAAACTGCACCACCCGCGTGAAACTCACCCGTCTCTACTGCTCTCCTTGCCTCCCCGCGGCTCTTTTGGATCTCTTTTGCCCTCTTTGGCTACAACTGCTTTCCACCGTCTCACGCCGCACTACTCTTTGGACTAGGTATTCTCGAGGTACCGTCGAGCTTTTCCGTAGAAAAGCTGCGCTCACGATATCGACACTGCAGACCCGCTCATTCTATTTCCTTCTATCTTGGCTCTATCGTTACGGCTCTCCCAAGAGAAGGATTAGGAAGATGAGAGGCAGAGGTAACGGAGTAAAGGGGGTTGGTTAGGTCGGTTTCCGTCACTGTATGCTCTCTTGCGGCGCACCTTCGTATGTAGGCGCTCCAAGTTCTCCACCTTCGCTACTCACCAACATTCTCAGCTCTGCATCCGTGAGAACGTGGATAATTTCTCCCCGTGGTGAGTGAAATCCACGACTCCGGCTCTGCCTTCTGTACTGCTTTACAAAATCTCGACGCCCGATAGATGGACCGGTGAGATTGTTTCGGGCTCCGTGCGAGTTCCCGGCTCAACCCGGGCAACGAGACCTTCGCCTTTTATTCACCAGCTCACACAACTGCGTTGCACGTATATATGCTTAAGCCCGGCATTATCGTGGAAAAGTATTTCCCAAACCAGGATTTTCCAGACAAAAACATCGGACTGCAAGACAAAGTGGAGAGTTCTCTTGGTTTTCTTTGTCTCGTGGCTTACACATCTTTGTGCTAATCTTCAGCTGATCTAAATGAATTTGTTTTTTACTCGGAAGATCGAAACGGGTCGACAAAAATTTTAGAATCGATTCAACTCGATACCCTGAGACGTCACATCCTATGCAGAATTTTCTTTTTCATGGGCAAACTTCAGCTTGGGTGACGTTACCGCTTTCACTTTCCATCGCTCTACGTAATGCTTATGCAGAGCAGCAGCCAGAGCGCGGCGAACTTTCCTGAAGCGAAGTAACACCCTTGCGGCAACTGAACACCGCCACTACGACCTTCACAGTAGAGGTGTAAAAGCGAGCTAGGGAGAGAACGAGTTGACTTCTCTGAATCTCATGCTCCCCGAGACCGAAGGGAAAGTTGGAATCCTGGTGTACTCTAGACGTCGTCAAAGGATAATTGACGCTATATGAGATGCTTCAATTTTAGTTACGGAATGTAAATATATGCACTTGTATGTATCGCCGTTGTTTTACGTTACACAAATCGCTTTTCTATTTTACCGGCATACTAGAAGTCATTAGTTTCGTACAACGAATGAGAAACGACGAACCTTCGTTGCAGTCGATTGTTTTCTCGGTAGAAAACTTTCGAAAGAATACAAAATGTATCATCTTCATTTGATACAATGTATATTTTTTAAATCAAAATTATAATGTATCTATATTTCTATAATAGTGTATTGGATTAATGCAAATATTTTTTTTTCCTTTAGCAAATACAACAGTAACGCAATTCTGTCTCGAAATTTCCGAAATTATACTTATATTACAAATAATCTCCGTCAATTCTACTGGAAGCAATGGTGAATCTCCCATGGAGGCGTTGATCAGAACGTCATGCAAATCCCATAGAAAATCTGAATTTACGATCAGCGATGCTGGTGCATCGATCATAAGGGGTGTTGAATTTCCGCGCGTAACGGATACCACGTACGAGCAAAGTGTTCACAGTCGATACGCTACAAGCCGAGCATTCAAAGTGTCGTTTGCAAACTGTGTCAGAGTCGTCGCGAAACGATCCTTCTCGTCAGAATATCAACTACAGAATGCATACCGATATGCAACCCAGCCACCGTTGGTACTGGAGAGCTTTAAAGTAAACTTGCCGCGGTATGCTGGAACCGGTGGAGCCCGTTGTGGATCTGCGACCGAGTGGCAACAGGTATATCGCGCATAAGTTGCCAACTTCTGCGAGTGACAAAGCCTCGAACGCTGCATTCCGGGCTCGACAAACCCGACAAATTTTAGAAGAGAGGCTACAAACCAGTGACGAAACAGTTGCATAATTTATCATAAAGCCCGTTTTCACTGATCCAATTATAAACCCGTTGTTTCAATTTATAAATGGAAGTTTATTGATGTTCGTTGAGCATTCCAAAACGCTGCTGCAAACTACTTCAACAAACGGCGCGTAATTTCTCCATTAGCATGTCTATTATTTGGAGCTGACGTTTCTTTCGTATTCTCCTCGACAGAAGTGTGTTTCTGTGGCATGAGAGGGGTATATCAGGTTTTCCAGTAGGGCAGATCTTTCCCCGCACCAACACCTTTAGGGTTGCACAGAGGGCCGCGCACCCTTATCCGACCGAAGTCATTCAGACTTGGGGTAGGTTCGGGCCGTCTACCGGTTGTTGCCGTCAGTATAACACAGCGGAGGGTGCCGGCTCGGAAAGAGGGTGAGTTTTGAGTGGGGGTGTGAGAAGAGCCAACAGAGAGATTCGGGGCATTGGAAGAGGAGTGTCGTTGGATGGGGAACATTGGAGGGGAGTGTGCTTGAACGAGACAGGAAGGGACTAGGGAGAGAGAATGACTGGGTTTACGATTCTCGACTTTCGTGGTGTCAGTGTCGGAAGGGTGGAAAGACCTGAAAGCACCCTACGACCCACAACCCTCGTTTCGTTGGGCGAGACGCGTTGAGGTAGGTCCTGGCCTCATTATAATATGGCGCGCCAGCCTCGTGTCTTTCCATCCTCAGCCATCACGAAGTGGGGTACGCGTTACAACAGGCCCTCCGTATATCGGGATACATTCACCACAGCCTCCAGCAATGGGTGGATGATCCATCGAGACTAAACCTAACGATTTACTAGCTGGGATATCCGGAATTTCGAGAGTGAATCGAGTCGAGGATCACTCGATGATGACGCGCGAGTCGATCGGCTCAAGCGCCTACTGCTTCGCTCTAAAACTCCATGAATATTGGATAAGTGGAGTATGTGTGTATACGAGGACGATATAGTTCGCAGACGCGATCAGCACGTTGACGGGGATGGGATAGGCAGAGCTTCGACGAGTGTAGGTAACACGTGGATTAAACTGCTGGTATGACCAATGGTCAGGTTCAATTTCGTCACGTCGCTTTAACGAGAGAGCCGAGAGTCCCGAGCTATTAAATGGCGACAGGATCTACCCTACAACTTGGGGAATAATAACTTCGCGGTAACTGTACTGCTTGCTATAATCGCATTTCATTATTAATCATCCAGAATTAGATCGAATTAACCCCCAGGGGGTTCGATAATCCTAATAGAACGAACACATGCGGAACATTATTCGTACGGCTATTTTCCATTATTCGACAGGGGAAGAGGCCTGCATCGAGGATGTTGGTGCTTGTCGCACCGATAATTCTTCCGGCCCGTAAGACTCCCTGCTCCCGCGCATTGCTCGCTGCAGTTGCTGCCAGCGAGGGGTAGAAGAGACGGAAGACGAAGAATAAGAAGAGGAAAGGAGTCACGTGTATAGAGATGTGACCAGGCAGGGAGCCGAGAGGTGCGAGAGGACACTCGTGGAGAGGGAAGAGAGGGACGTGATACACGATGGAAGGTGAGCTGTCGTGTGATGGAAGGAGGAAGCGAGAAAACGGGAGTGCAGCAACGAAGAGTAACAGAGCTAAATGAGAAGATGTGTGCATGAGAGACGAAGAGAGAAGACGTGAAAAAAGCGGGAAAAAAATTGAAACTCTCCGGTAACGAGACGAGGAACAACGAATTCCGATGCGGAGTGATACATGGCCCTGGCAGGGCGCCAGGCTTTGCGCTGCGAAATTGCGTTGCGTTGCTAATGCGACCTGCTGCGATTCCACTCTTCCACTTGCCTCTGTATACCCTTCTGTTCTTTTTGTTCACCCCATTTCACTGCAATCTGACGTTGCAACGTCACACACATTTTCCACTTTCGCCATCTCTTTTCTCCAGTTTTCCGCCCGTCCTGTCTTTCCACATATTGCTCGAGTTTGCCACCGATCGATATACGGAAATGAAAGGTCAACGCAGAAAATTCACCGCCACGGAAGAAAAACATCAACGCGGAATAACACGAATTGTAATAACGTCGTACGGTCTGGTGCTTCGAGAAGAAAAAAAAGAATGCAGGGAAGATCGATAAATATCGTCGTGCGGAGCTCGTGCGCCGGTGCAAATGCTGGAAGCATTTTTGGTACGCGTTATCGCGGCCAGGCGAGAAAGAGATTAAGATGCCGATAGAGGAAAAGAAAGTCATGGGTATGCCGAGGTTATGCTAATGCGGGGTGGTGTGTACTGAAAATCTCTCCACCCGCGGCATCCTCCAAGCACCGTCGACCTCTATCTTACTTCTGCTTCTACTCCTTCGTCCTCCAACTCCTCTACTTCTTCGCCTTCAGCGTCTTCTTATTCCTCTCTCCTTCTCTTCAGGACACGCGTTCCTGACCCGGCGCTGTCACGACTTTAGAACAATGGCGTCGATATACATGTCTCATTTATATACAAACTTATACACACTTGTGTATATATATATATATATAACGAGCGTGGTGTACTTTACCATTGCCGATACATCGGCTCGCAAAAAACGCTCGAGAACGCGCCCCGAGAGATCTTTTTTCCTCTCGGCTCGATCCTTTACTCGGGAGCGTCTCTCTCCGACACACGCTCCCTCGGAAACTCATGCACGTACTCTTTTTCCCTTGGCCCTTCTCCCGCTTCTTCGATCTTCCTTTAGCTACTGTGCTATATAGACCAGCTGCCGGGGGGGAGGCAAAATCCCTCGGGAGAATACCGGCTTAACATTTAACCCGATCGCTCGAACAGATCACGATATACGACCTGTCCACTCGGCCGATCCTCCGGAACGTACGCATCGCCAGCGAGTCTTCCTCGAACAAGGCGAAATCGAAATGTAATGTCGGCCCCGAGGGATCTGTATTATGGATTCTCGTGATATCGATACTGCAACGTACTTCCTGTTGGGAGAACCTCCAATTGCCGTTTCCTAGAGAAAATCTTGACGGTAATTATTTATTTTCTGCGGCTATATTTTATGACGTTGATTTGAGCATCTTGTGAGAAGTTTATTTTTAATACTGCACTTCGTTCATCCTTTCGCACAGATGAGTGCTATGGGCTACGATCATCTTTCGTAATTCGGAGTCTATACTGCCTTTGTCAAATTTAGAAGCGATTGAGTATCACAGGGGGCAGGGGCGAAAATGAGTTAGCAATGATCGCTGACAATAAGCTATCACACGTGCAGAAATTGTCGTAGGGATCCAATTGGATTCACATACCTGACCCTACTCCCTGATAGGGATCCAATGGGCCATCGCATTGGAGCCCTGTACGTTGGATTCTAATCGGGTTTCCTGATTGAAATTCAATGTACGAATTCAATTTGAATCCTAAAGGATTTCCACATTATTGAAGGGAATCTGATACGATTCTTGATGGTTGCCATCACATTCTTTACGTTAAATGTTTTAAGGCCTTAGGCCACGGTAACGCGTATAAAATCATGTGCGAATTGAACCATTTTTTTCGTATGAAAAAGTGATTCACTCATGAAATTAATTACCCATCTATTTAGTATGAATATCAAGTTGTTAGAATTTTTTTTCGATGTACAAAATGGCCGTCTACTCGAAACTTCTCGAAACAGCTTTTTTACCAATTGGCGTGACAAATAACTTCAACAATTTTCACTCGATTTACTTCAAATTTAAAAGTTATGTTCCTCATTGCATTTCGCAGAGAAGTACGGACGGAATTTCTGATTAATCGAAAACTTTTTATTTTAGGAGCAGTTTATGAGCAGTTATTACGAAATTTTTCACTGAAAATTCATTTCGTAAGTTCAAATACCTACAACTTTTGAATAAAACAATGTTTTTTAAATTCCGTACGTACTTCTCGAGGTATTCTAATGTAGATTGACGAGAATTTTTGTTTTTTGTTCCAGGTAAAAAATTGTGGATGCTAAATGTCACGCCGCGGAGCGTCTAGAAAAAAAGATAACAAAAGAAAATATTAGTAGTCGGCCATTCTGCACATAAAAAAATATATATATATATATTTTCTAACAGCTTGATATTCATACTAAATTGATGTGTAATTAATTTTATGAGTGAATCACTTTTTCATACGAAAAAAAATTGTTAAATACACACATGATTTTATACCCGTAACTGTGGCCAAAGGCCTTAAACAAAATATATAGATATATCAAATGAGTGAATTGAAAAGAAGCATAAAACTTATGTAAAATGAGTAAATCTTAAAAATCACTAAAAATCCACTATAATTATCGTTTGTTTTTTTACTGCACTTTTACACAATATCACGACACACGTACACGCTCACGAAGCATGCAGGTTATGTGTCAACACACCGACCTTTCACATATTTTCGATTCGAATGTGGTAAGAAATCTCAGCCTTCATCGGGGAACAGTGCAGGATCCAATTGGATCCCAATAAGGACTCCTCATGTGAACTGTCCCTAACAAATCTCTATTGAGATGTGGGTGCATCTTGGGACACCCCAACCACTTTGTGCACAGGATCACAAGGATTTTTTTGGAGGTTCAACAAATTACAGTTGAGGAGTTCAAATAAACATTCTCAACTGACGACAATCGGGATATAGCACGGAATTCACGGTGGATTCCGTGCTGTGATGCTGTGTCTCTATCGACTTCTTATAGGGATGCGTTAGGACCTGGGGTCTCCCCAACAAGTTTCTGCACTGGTCTATATTTTCACCCTTGCCAGTACTCACCTCGAACACAATTTTATCCACTTGGCCTTTCGCAAGACAAGGAAACGACCGGATCACTACATTCGAATATTATTTTCTGAACATAATTTTCCGGCTGTACATTCAGAAACATTTATGAGCTGCACAACGATATTTATGTCCAAGAACGCTAGTTATGAGTGTTTGCGTGCATGTGCTCGAAGGCATGTCCACGTCACGCGTCATTCTTTGCGAATAAAGCAGACCGTAAAACGTCTAGCGTGTCATCGTTCTGACGATACTCGTTTTGTCGTCATCGTATGGTCGCTCGGTTTTGCACCGAGACATTTTTTGTTCGTGCCGCGGTGACACACACACACCCACACACACACACACACACACACACACACACACACACACACACACACACACACACACACACACACACACACACACACCAACACACACACACACACACACACACACACACACACACACACACACACACACACACACACACACACACACACACACACACACACACACACAAACACACACACACACACACTAGGGTGCAGTTCGAGTTCCGTGCAACTGCACGTTTCGTACAGTCGTCCAACAGCGGCAGGTCAGGGGACGGAGGGGTCGAAAGGTTGGAGAGCGAAGATATAAGTACAGGCTGGCTGCTGCTTGCGGGGGATCTATACCACAGGTCTTCGCATAGGCCTGTATAAGCACGCGTGCACGAAGAAAAAGAAACGAAAGCGAGCAAAGGGGAACGGGAGAGGGAGAGCAGACAGGCAGAAAGGGCGAATAAATGCAGAACGAACAGAGCTAAAAAGATGAGAAGGAAAGGAGGTGATGGAAAGAGAAGAAAAATACTTTTGTATCGTGTTTGTCCCTCGCAGCTATTTCGTGGCATCGGTATTCTAAGAATACTCGGTCACCCCTCTTGCACTGAATTGCATACAATCGTATACATCCTATCCACCTTTCGGATACGTCGTACCGCTATGATGAAGTTTGCATCGTTGGAAACAAAAACATGTTTTTAATCGATCAAATTTTTTTTAGCCGATTCATGCTGTTTAAGGGGTGTGTGAACGCTGAAAATTTGGGTAATTTTCGGAAATTTTTTGGAAGAAAAGTACTCAATCAAATGTTTCGGAAAATTAAGAATATATTTGGCTATATTTGACCTATATTACGTAATTTTTTCGTAGAAGAATATTGAGATCCAAGCGACTTATGCGTTGCCTTCGGAGGCGCCAAAAAAGTTGCTCCACTGCTGATATGATTCCGGCCGAGTGAGTAGCTGAAACAGAAAAAGGAAAAAATGTCGTTAAACTGGAAGGTATTTCCTGTACAATGACGTATAGTCATTTTTTGATTTTCGAAAAATATCAAAATCTAACAAAATGGCGTAGTTATTTAAAAAAGTCTGCTTTCTTGCCTATAAAATGGTCTTTTTTTCAATGCCAAATCGTCAATTTTCATCCAATCAAAAATATCCTACGTCATTGTCGCGTAAATATTTTCAAGAGTATTCCGTTGAAATTTCAAGTCAATCGGATGATTGTTCTTTGCGTTACAATGTCAGCAAATTTGAAAAATCTCATTTCGAGAAAAACGCGTTCAAAGATTTAAGGCGTTACCCCCACTTGTAGCGCAAAAAAGGGCTTTTTCATGAATTTTTTAAAAGAAAACTACAAAACTTTTTTAATCGATCAATATACCATCTTAAAGAACACATCTTGAAGAACTTTCAGTAATTTTTTTATTGAAAAATATTACATTGTTTAGTGGCAAATGGCCGTCAATGAAATAATGTTTTTATATACACGGTTTGCGGTGACCAACATTGCGGCGAAGTGGATCATCTGAAGAAGAAAATGCGGATTGATTTAGTCAAATATAAGTATAAACTAGTCTTTAATCGAAGGATTTTAAAAAATATTCATTTTTCACAAAATGGCGGACAGCCAAAGTTAATGGTTCGATTTTAACGAAAAAAACGGCCGTTTTTTGGCCATAAAACGGCCATTTTTCTCGAAAAAAAAATCGAACGATTAAAGACTACATTTTTATGTATTAAATAAGCCTGCAAAATTTCAAGAAGATCGGTTCATTAGTGTTCGAGTAATCTTGGTCACCGACTTCAGAAATGCCATTTTGAGAAAAACGCGTTTAAAGTTTCAATTTCAGTTTACACGAAGAAAATATTTTTTTTGTAAACTTACATAGAGTCATCTATTCCGGGCATCAAAAAAAAACTGCACTTCAAATTGCACTTCAAAAAAATGCAATAAAAAAATCGATTTTTTCAAAATCGCAAGTGGGGGTAACCCCTTAAGGGCAGATATACAGCTAGATGTTCGAGGTGGAGGATTTAGAAGCTATGAACATTCCGTCGATTGTAGAAGACCTACACTATGGGCCTGGTATCGATGATTCCATGTAAGTTGACAAATTTCATGATTTATTCATTCCCAAATTTTCAAACACGTTTTCTCAAAAACCTGTTTTTCTAATCGGTACCCCAAATTTCTCGAAAACTAATGAACCGATTACCTTGAGGTTTTTTGTGGTTATTCTATACACCATTATCTGGTACTTGTCATAGGATTTTTTTGTCTGTCACTTAGTTTTTGTTTTATAGACAAAATAATAACTCATTTTTGGCCCCAAAATCACTATTTATGTTCAAACGTCCGCCATTTTGTCATAAATCGATATTTTCAAAATCGGCTATGAGAAGTACTAGATTATAGTATCTAATTTAATAAACTTTTTGGTTTTTTTTTCAGATGATTTTTGAAGAAACACCAGTGGGTGCCTCTGGGTTTACGCAGATTTTTTTACTACGCTCCAAGGATCATACAATATCCTTGTATATTTTTGATATTTTTAAATAAAGAAAATTAAACATATTTTTGAATGTATATACTTTTAGATAATTAAAACCCCAATCCGAAATTTCGAATAGTTTTCCTTGAAAAAATTCACAAAAATGACCTTTTTCCGGCTCGTAGGTGTATATCTCCCCTTAACGATCGATTTTTGCAAGATAAAATCATATTTACCATAAAACCTGCTAATCAGCTATACCTGGCCCGTACAATGGACCCTCCTCTTCCTCGAATAATGCCTTCTGAGAGGCTGAAGCTTTTCACACTGGTATATCCCCTTAAAATGACAAATGTTTTCACGTATTTGGATTAAAGAATTATGACTTGCATTATCAACAAAAAAGGCTTTGAATCATGATCAAAGTGAAGAAATGATGAGTGACAAAAAAATCGAGTCCTTCCAACCATGCAAGCTTCAACGTCATCATACCACTATAATTTGCGTCTCCTCGACCGATTGCATTACGCAGTCGACTCACTCCAAAATCTCACGAGACCAAAAATGAAAACAATCCCTTCGCATAGAAAGTATATTGGTGTAGAAAACAAAAAACAAAATAATTGCCAATGACATAATGAGGAAGTGCAAAATAAAGAATGAGGAAGAAAGAAACGACGGGTGTAAAAGAAAATGTAAAGATGCGAGAGCTGAGCCTAAGTACATCTCTCGTCGCGGCAATTCAATCGTTTGGTAATACATAACGTGTACATATACGTGTATGCATTTACGCATATATATGTATATACGTGCATTTATTGCGAGAAGCTTATAGGTGCCGCGTTGTAATGGTTCGCGGGAGTTCAAACGATCGTTCTCGCGCTCTCTCACTCTCCTCCCTCGCACTCGGGAGATCGCGCGCGCCTGCGATATATGTAAGAGGGGTAATTTATTAGGGCCGGAGGCGCGGGCAGTCGTGCTTACGGCGCATCCTGTAAGAGTGAGCGTCAATGACGAGGCAAAGACTTCGTGGTGGTGTGGATGCATCGGGAGAGCGGCTGTAACACGGAGAAGTAAAGAGGGCCGCTTAAATTCACGAAAGAGAGAAGGAGAGACGCGTTGCGGCGGATCTTGTTGCGTGTAAGAGTTCACGGGTCACGCGAGAATCGTGTGGACCTCTCTCCCGTATATGCACGTAGGAAACGAGTGTACCAAGAGCGCGATCGCCGTACACTCGATACGTGTATATTGATCCCGGGAGAGAGCTCAACTGCACACGGATCTGCGGCACGTACGTGCCGGGTCCTGGCCCTCTTCTACTTAACTTCCCATTAATAAACGGCGAGGGAAACGGAAACCGCCGCCAATTATGTGCGTGTTGCGAAAAATATAATACGACGGTGATAATCATCACCCTCTTATCATTACATCTGATCAGTCGTATATTGGGTATGAAGAAATAGTCGCCGGAATAGAATGAACAGATACCCGTGCAGAAATTCGTTGCCGAGTCCCCGGACGCCACATGTAGGGAATCCAAGTTAATTCCGAGCTGCTTCTCGATTGACGTGGTTTGAGACCTTAGGCCACTCTAGGGGCCGAAAAAAGGCTTTTTGGGGATTTTTTTTTTTCAGAAAAACTGCAAAATGAATCGAGATTACAAAAAGGGGTGTTTATCATACAAATCAGTGACAGTATACAATCATTTTTTTGAAGCGATTCATTTCAAAATGGCGGCTGTGCAGCGTTTATCTGAAAACTGCATTTTGTAAGTCGGCCGGAAACAGAACTCAGACAACTTTCAACCGATTCTCTTGAATTGTTGAATATATATTGAAAAATACATTGTCTATGGAAGTACGTAGGATTTTTTTTATTACATAGTTCATTTGTTATTAACAATTATCTGACGATTTTTTAAGCAAATTTTTGGAAAGTGAAAAATTTGCCTAAAAAATCGTTAGATAATTGGCCTAGAGGGATTTGTTGGGGACCCCGCACATAGGGAGTCCTCATTGGGATCCAATTGGATTCTGCACGGTTCCCCATGAACGCCGTTTGAGAATTCTTACCACCTTGGAATCGAAAATATGTGAAAAGTCACGAAATAAAACTCGGTGGAAAGATAACCTGTACGCTTCCTGAGCGTTCACGTGTGTGGGGATGTTATTTCAAAGTGCAGTAAATAAACAACAAACGATCATCGTAGTGGATGTGCAGTGGTGTGATCCAAATAGACTTTTAAGATTAATTTGTTTTAGATAAGATTTATACTTTTTTAATATCCACTCATTTTGTATATTAAAATATTGCGTGTAGAAAATTCAACATGCAGAATGCGATGGAATCCATCAAAAATCGTATCCGATTCTGGTCAATAATGTGGGAATCCTTTTGGATTCAAATTGGATTCCAATAGGGAATCTTCTAGGATTCAAATTGGATTCCAATGGGGAATCCCTATTAGAATCTAAAAGACGAGCATGACGTTTCATTATAGGGATCCAATGCTATTGAATCTCTATCAAGAAGCGGGGACAAGTATGGGAATCCTATTGGATCGCTACGAAAATTCCTGCAAGGATACGTGAAAGCAAAATGAAAACGCTAGGGAAATTTTTCGCCCACGGGGATTTCGCGAGTGGTGGGTCCGAGTTCCGTGTGTCAATGGAGATTGGACGGTTGCGACGATGGACGAGCAGGTCGTGTCGAATCGCCGGACGCCTTTCGAGTCGAGCTGACCAAGCCAGGCTTGGGTGAGTAACGAGATAGGAGAGGGAGGAGAGGAAAAAACAACGGGAGAAAAGTCTCACCGCGGGTTGAGCAATCCCTTCGCGTCCAATTGTACGTGTGTATGTGTGTGTATGATATAATAGAAGGAAAGCAGCTCAGAGTGCAGAACACCTGGCGAACTTACTGGAGAACTCTTGGAGACGTTCACACTCGGGGCTCGATCGCCACTGTGGTAGCTTTACCAACCGAACGTATAGACAGCGACACGTTTCCTTTCCTCAACGTTCGTACACACGTACACCCTTCCGACCACCGGGCTCACGTCCAACGTGTCTTATCAACCCGTTGGCTACGTCGCTACTGCGGCTTGATCCACATCCCGCACCCTTTCTATACGTACGAACGTCCATATACACATCTATACGGTGCATAACACGACCATGTATCCCTGACACACGTGTGTTCACTCTCCGTTCTATCATTGCGAAGATTTTCCTTTCTGAAGCTTTTCCTAGATGTGCATACATGCATGCACTCTTCGACCTATTTCTCTCATATCCTTAGTACAGACATTTACACTTCTTCGGCTCTCCCGTCTGCAACTCGCTCTCTCGGCACACCGGTTGTTATACCTAATCCACCAGGGGAAAACCGGAATGTCACAAAAGCTGAAAATCGTGCAAGGGATTAGTTTTCGTGGTCCAGGGAACGCAGATATCCGATGGGAGCATATGGTGCCAAGATTTTAAACAGATCGGATGAACCTTTACAGAAAATTCCTGCATGTTTTCCGGGACCGACATCATGTTCCAATGTTACACAGAAATACGTATATCTTTTTCCGCTCTGACTGGGCTTGAATCTTGAGAGGGAACACCTTTTCGAAGAGCCGATAATACAGTTATCAGGCCATAAAGTATGAAATGCCTGATTACCTCATGGACCGAGTTTGATACCCGATGTCTCTGATACTTCACTTTGACAGTTTTTACTCTTTTTTAATTGTCAAAATACGTCATCAGCCCTGCAGATGCACATTTTAGTTTGCAATTTTTTGTCGAATTGCCTTTTGCAGATTCTATTTTGTAAAGCATCTATGAGTTAAAAAAGCACGTTACTTTCTATTGGGAGTTTCATCGTGGATCTAATGCAGCGCAGACAACTTGAAGTGTCAACGAAGTGTTTAGCAAAGATGTCGCTAATGAGGGTACGTCGATAGTTTGGGAAGTTCCAATCCAGCGATTTTGATCTTCAAAATGAACCACGTGGGCGATCTGAGAGCAAGGTTGATAATGATGAGCTGAAAGCCTCAGTGGGAGTGGATCAATTGAGTTTGAGAACCACGAGTGTATAAGCAGCAAGGTTTAACGTTAGTATTCCAACAATAAACGAAATCTTTTGGAACAAATCGGTGAGGTTAAGAAGCTGGAAGCCGACCATTGCCTACTTGACGACCTAATATTTTGGCAAGGATAGTTCCTTGCTGCAAAGACGTTTCGCCTGCCTTGATGACAGGTCCCAAAAACCGTCAACTAATAGACGTCCGATATGCAATGTGCGGTTGGGAATGTTTCTCCAGGAAATCAGAATTCGGTGCCAGAAATGTCGAGAAGGAGAAATACAGAGGCAGAAAGCATTGTATAGTAAAAAAGTGAATGAACCGGAGCGAGATACGGGAGACATAAAGCAGACGTTGGGAAGAATGGGCACATACGCAGGAGACGGTGGGACGTTACAGGTATATAGAAGGGAAGAGGAGAGGAGCTACGACTAAGGTGGCTCGCTAATGTCACGCCGCGTTCCTGGAACCCTCTGCACGCTGAAATTAGATTACCGCGAGATTGCTGCCCTCCTCTCGCTTCCTCTCTTTTCGCATTGCATCTGTCTCTCATTCTCCTATTGCCTCCAACGGAGACCACTGTCTCGTCGCCTCCTCGGCGTCGTTGCTCCCCCCCTCTCTCTCTTCCTATTCCTCTTTCTCTCGCTCTCTTTTTCTTTCCATCTTGAACTCTTTATCGTATTTTCTTCGTCGTACCTTGACCAGTGGCTTGCCACTACTGTGTATTCCTGTGTGTATATTCGTGTAGATATATGCGTGTGTGCGTATACAGGTATAGATCGTTCCTCGTCTTCGTCCTGTGCATTTCTCGACGACCGCCTCCTCGTCCACCTTCTTTCCTTCTCTATATCTATCTATCGGAGAGGTACGAATGAGGGAGAAAAAGTCACTCCCGTTTCGTCCTGCTAACTTTGTTCCCAGCGAACCCTTTCCTTCCTTCTCTTTCCCCCGCGGATGTGTTCCCTGTAGTACACTGCCCCATCCTTCTTTTCGCATCGCCCGCACAGTTAGCTTCGGTTCTGGCTAAGAGGACCTACCTGCGTTCATCTCATCTGATTCTCTCTCGCGTTTATATGCCTCCCTCTCCTTTCTCTTTATTTCTTGGCCTCAAGACACGAAGGATCGCTTTTTCTCATTCGTTCTCGATCACCGCTCGATCCTTCGAGGCTGCGTGTATGCCTGTGTGCATGATCCGTGCCCCACGCACCATCCAGGAAACACGCTGCGATAATCAGACGCCTGACTACCATGTTGCTGCACACATATCTAAAAACAATAGTGTACCATTTTGAGTTTTGAGGCTTTCACGGCTCTTCGTGTTATGACGAAAGTATGTGGCTTCCGGATGGAGGCCGTGTTGATGATCAGCGTTGTGCCAACGTTTCATATATAGTTGCAGTCATCGTTTCATACCAGTGCACCAGCCAATCGGATCTTTTTAATTGATCAGCTGGTCAATTAAAAAACCGGGAACGGTGTGCCAAATAGTGTACCATATTCAATGCTGATGCTGCTGCTTTTCACATGTGACGTAGGTAGGTCATTATTGAGTTTCCTTCAGTTCTGCGGAACCAGCATTTCGGAAGATATGCTACCTACGCCAGCTCGTTTTATCAATAGGAAGGTTACCATTCCCATTAAAGGTTCTGTCCGTTGCAATTCAGGTTGCGATGTATCATCGCCTTCATGGATCCAGAAGGTTTCCGCAAATGATCTTCGGATGAGCGTCATATGACTACCGATCTCAAACCTACGATGCTCACTGCCCCGTCGCATTTACGAAACGTACAGATGCCTTTCTCGCCTAAGCGCGGAGCTAGAGTTGGGCTGACATTGCACTGTATCCTCTTGGAGGAGCAGATCAGAGTGAAAAGAAAGTCACGAGAAAGAGGTGCAGACGGAGCAAATGCCAGGGAGTATATTCGCGATGGAAACGGGATGACGGGAGATACGCGCACGCCACTTCCGAGAACTCATCTCTTTCTCGTCCTCTCTGTTCTCTCGGCTCCTCTCCGCAGTCTCCCTCGCACGTTGATTTTGCTGATGTGAGCAAGACGCGAATCCTCGCACGCACGCACACCTCACGCATCTCATCTTGGCTTGTCTCGCGCGTTGTCCTAGTATTCGAAGCAATGAAGAAGGAGATGGGAAAGCACGAGCCTCTCGCTTCCTCGGCGCCGGGGAGAAAAAGCCACCATCGGCATATGATCTTAGCAAGATCCGTCATGAACAGAACGAGGAGGCGGAAAAGAGTGAGGCAGAGGGGGAGAAATGGGCACGGTTCTGAGGTTATGCATGCGTGTGCGAGATAGTCTGTGGGAAAATAAGTTGGAAACATTACCCGTGTCCCTTGCCTCGCGGCCCGCTCTCGTCTCCATCCTTCGGTGCCAGGAAATATACGCAGCTTTTCTCTCTCGGTACACATACACGGACTCGGCACAAGTGACGGTCGAGGAGTACAATGGAAACGATGCAGACCGGGAGAAAGAATAGTGAACAAGAGAACTTGGAACAAGGAAGAAGGTTGAGGTGAAAAGTAAGATACCGGTAAATATACATACGTACGTGTAAAATGTTGGGATTGCCATTGCGGTTACTGCGAATCCGGACTCGCTTTAGCAAAATTGAGATTGCTGCACCCGTGCAGAAATGTGTTGAGGAGTCCCCAGATCCTAACATAGGGATTCGATGGACACGCCACATGCAGGGAGTCCACATTGGAATCCAAGTACACCCGAGTCGAAATTTTCAGCCTATTTTGCCCCTCCAGGTCCTCACAGTGGTAGGAGATAAAGGCAGTAAAGTAGCTTCGTATTTAATATAAAATGGGTTCAACGCCTAGAACGGGAACAAATTTCCCTTTTCTCCACTTGCGTCGAAGGAAGACGTCGAATGGCACACGTATACACGCACACGCATACTCTCTATTACGCATACAGAGATACAGATGCCTGAATACGCGCATGCGTAGACACACGTATATACCCGCACACATCATGTCTAAGCATACACCAACACGCGGATACTAGTACCTACGCGTATGCATGCGTGCCTGCTATAGGGATCCGCGTATACATGCATACATGAGGGCAATTCGTAAAAAAAATATTGTAACTGTTTGTCCAAGATCCATTTCTTCCACTTTGAACAGTTGTTGGAGCTGCAGGGGCAAGTTTGAAGCGAATGCGAAAGGTCCGCTGAGTGGAGATAATGGAAAGGCCATTGGAAAAGTAGGCCTCTACGGCGAACGCGCGGTCCTACCTAGTCTAACGCATGACGGTTATTGAAAACTATCAAACCCGGTCTTTCGAATACGACCATCCCCACCCTCGTTTCGTCGAAACAGCCAAATGCACGATAGGTCCAAACGCAATCAAAAGAGGAGCTGCAACGTTGGGGGGTCCCAAGATACACCAATATCTCAATAGGGATTTGTTGGGACACCGCACATCGATAAACGCCATTTAAAAATTCTTACCACGTTCGAATCGAAAATAAGTGAAAAGTCACGAAACTCGACGTGTTGAAACATAACCTGCACGTTTCGTGAGCGTGTACGTGTGTGGTGATATGTCAAAATACAGTCAAATAATAAACTTTAATTACAGTGAATATTCGGTGATGTGATTCAAATAGATTTTTGAGATGTCGATACTTTTTTATGATAAAATTTATACTATTTTAAGATCCTCATTTTTTATATCTACATATTTTGTTTAGAAAATTCATCGTACAGAATGCGATGGGATCCGCCAAGAATCGTATCAGATTCTCTTCGATAATGTAGGATTTTTTTAGGATTCGAATCGGATTCGTACATCGGATCCCAATGGGGAATCCCGATTAGAATCCAATGTACGAGCGTACATACGAGCACACCTTTTGGTATAGGGATCCAATGCGATGGCCCATTGGTTCCCTATCAGAAAATGGGATAAGTATGAGAACCCAATTCGATCCCTACGACGATTTCTGCACGTCTTCTTGAAATATGACAGTTTGCATCCGACTCTACTTTACATTATACTATCACATTTCGGTAACCGCATTGACATTCCGGACACCTCGTATACCTGTTCATACGTAAGCTACCGAAGTCTGAGTGCCTAAGGATCGCTGCGCTGTCGATATTTAAGAGGCTGACCGTCGGCATGATGTTTTTGCGGTGGAGTCTGCGGTGGAAGCTGCGGAACATTTCAGATAAGCAATTAATTTTCCTTAGTCATGTGGGCAGCAACCGCGGGGTCTTTTGAACGATTTCTCCGACGGCTCTACTCGTCTTCTACTTGGCTTATGCACATCTTGGAGCAACCGAAGCGATACCGCACAATTCAAGGAAGCAAGAGCAGCGTGAATAAGGCAAACGCGGTCGAACGACCTTCGCGGTTTCATGAGATGTAAACGAAGCAAGTACGGAGGAAAAATTGGTCGATGACAAATTGTTGTTTGATATTATATAATGTTCACCTACTACTTCGATACTTGAAAACAAAAATCATCTCAGCCTCTTGGCTGCCGAGAAAAGAACTTTTCGGTCTGCCAAGCTTGGGCATTTTTATACTATTGCAAATGAAACCCTTGTCGTCATAATACTTCATTTATTACATCATTCCAGTCTCTCTTTACGATGTTGGATACTGCATTGAAAAAAATGCACAGAATATCACTTTTGCAAGCGAACGGGAAACTACTATGGGCTTGGGAAAAAGTTGATGTTGCATTCCTATAGATGCATTCATGACGATTGAATTGTGAAACCCTTCGTGCGTATACGACGATCGATGCGAAGGAGAAGAAAATAACGCGGAGAAACGCAATGATAGCTCCGTGCGATTCGAAAATATTCTCTTTATTTGACGGCGCATGTAAAAACATGCTGAGCGTGACGAGCGATCCCGTCGCGTGCTAATATAATCGCGTTGTCCACCCTGTCATCTTCGTAATTTCGCGTGCGACGTGATCGGGCACGATCTCAATTTTCTTGCGAAGAAAAAGGAAAGGGGGTTAACCACACATTGCATACAGGATACGCAATAACATCGATCGAAATAAATACTTTCATGAAGACACGTAAAAGAGGTAATTCGTGAAAGAGATTTAATCGGGACAACATTTTAATTTTCACCTGTTTCGATGTGCTGCCGCAAGTCAGTGAAAGCTAATTATACGCGAACGTAAAGAAGTCGTATTTTGAAAAAATATAAAGATGCCAACTTCTACCCGCACTTTACTCTTGAGTGTCGGAAATTTGGTTCTTGTGTATGTCGGAAATGGATTCGACGGCAATATCTTTTCACAGGTTATTACGGTTATTATGGTAAACACGTTTTCTGTATAGACTAATACTGATATCTCAACAGGAAAAAAACACGAAAATAGGGTAAAATAATTAAATTATTCCAGCTAGTAAAGCTGTTTGACATTCAGTATTTCCGGAGAAGTTTCCTTATCAATGCTGAAAACTATCGTGCTATTGCTATTTTAATAAAGAAATTACACTTCCTCAGGTAATATTTGACGAATCCAGGTGAAACAAAGTGCAGTCAAATTCTGGAACCATTTATTTTCCCAGAAAAAACGAGGAGTAAAAAAACAGCTGTTTTCACGCCAACTTCACGTGAACAGGCACGAAAAATCTGCAAAAATGATAAACATCGTCTGAGCATCGTATTCTAACCATACCAGCCCAGGTGCAGCCTGCAGTAAATAGATAAACAGACGAACATTGCAAATCTATACTATGGGTAAGATTGTGTTGTGAAACACTTATAACCCTCAAATTGCCCAATGAAGGTCGTTACAATGAAACTATCCTCGAAAAATGGTTCACTTACATGCGGCCTTCCTTCACGCATAAAAAGTCTCTGTGAAGCGGAAGACTCAATGAAACAATCCAAAAGTCCGCCTCGCTGATCAACTCCGAAAACCATTCACCCCCAAAGTAGTTTAATCGGAATAAAAAATGGACCATCAGTGACCAAATTTCAGATTATCCCTTCTCAGCCTGGTGGATGACGTAGAATGTGCATGAACTATGTGCGCCAAACGTTTGACGCCAGGAAGCCATTGTCAAATTTGCAGACTTCGCAGTATAGTCTGAAAAAGGCAATTGTTCGGTTGGACGAGCCGCATCCTTTTACGAATTGTACGTAAGAGATGGATGTACAGAGAAGCGTAGGAGACGAACCCAAAGAGGTTGGCGAGGCACTAAGGTGGGAGGGAAAGGCTGACGGTCTTCGGGTTTCATCTTACGGGTTACAAGGATCTCTTTTCTCGCTACCGTGCAACTGCTGCCGTGCTCACACAGATACACACATTGGACACACGTTCAACGTTCCATCAGCATTGCAGCAGTAGCAGCAGTTGCAAGTTGAAAAGAGGAACGAGCGAGAAGGTTTCTGAAAAGTGGCATCGCATTACACCTCCCGCGTTTCGCGTGTATTACATATTACTATACTTGTGTATATGTATGCGTGCATATGTATGGGGCACATGTACTGGCTAGCATTGGACACAACGCCAGGAGACGAGATATCAACAATATACACACGCATACACACACATGTATGTGCGTATGTGTGTATATACGTAGATGGGACGAGAGACGCAACTTTGCGAGATGTTTCTCGCTCGTCCTGACCGATGTGCATCACGATGCACCCGAATGGAACGCGAGGAAAGGTCATCCTTTATCTCTGACCCAACTCGTATCCGAATCCTTTCTCCCTCCCCCATCCTGCACTATATAACCTTGAATTCCTCTTGCGACTGCAATTATTTACAAAGAATAAAGTGTAACGAACAGAGAAATGAAAGGAGTATTTTGATAGCGAGTCCTTCTTGTACATCGAAAGTGTTCCTTCGGATAAGACTGAAAATTTTGGTACCCGTGAAGGGCTGCGTCGAAAAGCACGTTTTTTAAATGGTCTCCAATTGTCGCCATTAGTGAAAACGTCATGGGTACCGAGTCGTGGGAATCCTCGGGCTGACAGAGCAATGAACTGAGATTGCAAACCGTTATCAATGCAATATGGTGCTCATCAAAAATTTTAATAAACTGTTCGCCATTGCTGTCAAAGTATTCGTAAGTGAGAATCAGCGGTTTAAATAATATACCGTTATCTACCAATAATAAACCGTTATCTACCAATAATAAACCGTTATCAATGCAATATGTTGCCCATCAAAAATTGTAATAAACTGTTCGCCGTTGCTGTCAAAGTCTTCGTAAGTTAGAATCAGCAGTTTAAATAATCTATTTAAAAACACTCCTCTGAAAACTTTTATCGTTCTGCTGATTATGCTGCTGACGAAGATATACATTTTTCATTGTCTCCGAACGAATTCCTAGATCGCAGTACCCAAAGATAAATATGTTTGTCTAATCTCTTGAATTAATATTTCTATCCGTCGGATACCTCTAAGAATTGCATACCTCATACTAATATTAATAATTTTGAATCTTATACACCAACAATATATCATGGCCTATGTTCGAGGCAAGAAAAATTAATATCGGTAACCTCTTGATATCTAAAGGTGTGAATTTTTCTTATGTGCGTCAAGCACGCAAATCCGGCATCTCCTAGTGAGTCGGATTCCTGACACACTAGCTCTTGCAAGATTTTCGACCTTCGTCCAGGGTTTCCTTGCTGGCCAGGTAGATAGGGCATATGCGAACGACCTGTACGGGGAATCAAAAGTGGATCTAATGCGCCAAAGCAAATGCATTTATATCCATAGCCTTTGTATCGACATATGTCAGATGGTAAAAGCAAATTTCTTAATAGGGGGCATGAGTAACTAAAAGTAATACGTACTCTATTGAAGGTGCTATTCAAGTTACTCTGTATGAATTAGGTACCTTTCTCTGTGTCTGTGATTCTTTGACAGATTTCATGGGTGCACTCTGAGTACACAATCTACGCTGGCACATTATAAGCTAGAAAATCCACAGATTTGGCTTGGCAATGCTTGGCCTTTTAATATGTTGTGCTTGATGTGAAGCTTAATGATGATTCCAGCTGCTCGATACCTACGGGTATCTGTCGATGTCTCTGAGTATCGAAAAGTTTATATTTTTTTCCTTACCTGTGTCCGATGTAAGAAAATTCCATGCTTTTGGCGTTCTCTTCTCTCCGGTTCTGCTTGCCGCCCTATTCACAGTTTCGAAGCGTTTTTTAATGTTAGAATTTGCGACGAGAAGACCCTTCGTCAAATTAATTTTTAGCCCTACAAAGGACCGTGTGTTTGACGGATCAGAAGACTTCTTTAGGGTTAACATGCACGGCACTGACAACCTTCGTAAAATGGACTTTGGCCTGAAAAAGAGCCACTTATTTTATATATCACACTTTGACTGCTTTTCACTTCACGCTCTAACCCTGCTTGGAGGTTGGAGCCAGCAGAAGCCGCACACTTGAAGCAGGCGACTCGTTTGTTTGGGGCGACGAGTCGAACAGGGTCGCACTTCATGCGTCACCGTTTTTAGCGTGACGCTATGAAGTGCGTCCGGAACGACAAGCGTGGAACAATTTCTGTGGTAAAAAAGTCGCTCGAAAATTCGGTCGCAGATTACGAGATCTCAGGATTGAGTAGACGGATCGAAAAATAACCCAAACAAAAGCGATAGGAAATATCACATTAGATAGGTAAAATGTCATTAGATTTTTCATTCATTGTCGCGTTACCGCGTAATTTCGATTCGAAGTTAAAAAGTCGTCTGTTAAAGCTCATCTTACTGTATAAAGAATCGCGGCGTGTTCGTCATCCGCGACAATAGTGCTCATGTTTTTTATGGCAGTGGTGCTCATCATTTTTTTTGTTACTTGGTGTCGAGACGCTGCCGCGTCTCTCGATGGCAAACAATAATTACAGTGGATTTTTAGTGGATTTTTAGCGTAGAAATCGCAAATCGATTTCTACGATATCCTTTTTTAGCGATTTATAATTCTTTAATATAAGATTTATACTTTTTTCAGAGCCACTCATTTTGTACAGCTATACATTTCTTTAGAAAATTTAACGTGCATCATGCGATGCGTTCGATCAAGAATCATATCGGATTCTAGTTGATAATGCGGGAATCCCTAAGGATTCGAATTAGATTCGTATATTGAATTCTAATGGGGAATCCCGATTAGAATCCAAGTCCGATGTGGTTCAACAATACTCCGTTGAACCCTTTAGTGTAGGGTTCCAATGCAATGATCCATTGGATCGCTAAGGAAGTAGGAATAAGTATAGGAATCCAATTGGATCCCTAAGACAACTTCTGCACGGAAGGTGTCAAAAACAAGAATTCGGTTGGTTACCAAATGATTATTATTTGACTCGCCAAGTTCCTTGGGGCTTGTTTTTGATAGGTGCCCTTCAAAAGTCCGAATCATGCCGTGTTTCTCGATGCGGAAGACCTTGCGATTCGACGTGTCTCTCTCGTGTGCACAGCCACGATTTATTCGTCTTGTCACAGATATCTATTTGAAGATCGTAAAAAATATTTGCGAACTGACCCGAGGGGGTTGTCTCGTGGGTACGGGAGCGTTGTTGGGATGGCGTGCATCCAATAATCGTTTCACTCTTGATATACTATACGTATGGAAGCGCCGCGTCCAGAAGACAAGTACGTATGGCACATGCTATGCGGACGTACATATATAAATATGTACATATTTATATATTGAGTATCGAGCTCAGGTGAGCAAAAGGGCGAGATCCACGCTGCTCGCCTGATCATTTCGTCCGGATCAAGTCCTTTTGTCTGCTAGGGATTCAAATATATATACGCATATATATGTATATAGAGATGAAGGGTGATCCCGCAGGCGTGGAGAGTCGCGAGCAGTCTTAAAACTCGGCGCCGTATAACCAGCACGCGGATCCACTTACGCCTTCGAGATTGTTTATAGCGTGCGTGTCATAGGTCAGCATTCTCTGTGCTCTCTCGCTCGCCAGAGCAGAGGAAGAAGAACAATCTGCCAGCTGAGAGCTCATTGCACAACGATTGCAAAAAGCTTCGTATGCACGCTGAAGCTCCAGCTGTAGCATCATCTTCAACCTGACGAACAAATTCAGTTCCCCAATGCGTAGGCGTATGTTTGGGTTTGCGACGTACATTACTGTCCATACGCAATATGGAATAAAAGACCCGACGCTCGGTTACGGACGTTTGGTTAGGAAAAACACACTTGTTTTCTGTTCTCCTGAGACTGACAGATTTGAAAAATGGAGATCAAGTTTGAGCCCTTCGAATGCAACGAGAATACTTTTATTTAAATTTGTTTCCCTTATTATTGAGGGCTTAAGGGCTTAGGTCACTGTAGGATTTTCAAAAAACCGATTACTTTGGGAAAAAAACGTACTTTAGTACCTATAGAATCATATCCCAAACAATTATGGGTGTGAAAAATCTCTAAGTACTCGATTTTTTAATTCATCTGCAGTCATCGCAGATTAAAGGTAATGAAACATTATTGATGCTGTGACTTTCTACTAACTTTAAACGCGTTTTTCTCAAAACTACATTTTTCAAGTCGGCCGGACTCACAAATAAAACAAATTTCAACCGATTCACTTGAAATTTTAACTGTATATTTATAATTACATTTTTAAGGCACTACGTAGGATTTTTAAAATTATATGGCATAGTTCCGTTTTTATAAACATTTTTTTGACGATTTTCTTATGGAATTTTATACTTTTTGCTTTAGAAATGCGCCATTTTGACAAAAAACAATGTATCAAAAAATTCCACGCACTTTTATAACTATTCTTATATATAATCGAACAAAATTTAGTGTCTCATCATAACTCGTAAATTATAGGAGCTGTTGGTCCGGCCGTTGACCTTCCAGCAATAAAGGCGTCATCGGAAAAATCCTGCACAGTCGCCATTTTGACATGTATCGCTGTGAAAAATAATTTTGCACAGTCAATTACGTGTATAGTAGAACCCTTATTTTGTAATTTCTATTTATTTTGTGGTTTCGCTGAAAAAAAAATCACAAAATATTCTCTTTTGGTCTCTAGAGTGGCTTAAGGCCTTAATGTTCTTTTGCAGTTTTAGATTGTAAATCTTCGATGAGAATCCTCACTAATATTTGAATGATGTTTATAACTCAAGCCAGAAATGACATTTCATTGCATTCGAACGATGCAAATTTCGGGTGGGGGTCAAAATGTCGAATGACCAAATATAGAACGACAAAGATTTCGGAACGACAGAATTATGAACTCTCAAAATAACGAAGGTTAAATTACTCGAAATTTTATCCTTTAACCGGTGACGTAATCGAATAACTATTACACCAAAGAATTATTTATTCGAGAGCTCATTTATTCGAGAACATATATTCAGATAGTCTGCAGTTTGAGTCATACAAATACAGATTCGAACAATATACAGTATTCATATCTCCGAAATAGAAAAAAGTGAGTATCTAATATTCGTAATACCGTCTATGGTAAAAAGTCATATATCGAGACTACAAACTTCGAATGTGTGGAATTTAGAAACGCAAATGATCGATGGTCCGAAATGGCGAATACCTAAATGGCGAACATGGCATGGCTGCCTGACCCGACTGACCACTAACGCCATCTGCCATCTTCATTCTGTAGCGCAAGTAGTATTGCTCGATCCCAAGTTTTCGCTATCCGGACCGTTCCCCATTTTGGCCCATCGCTATTTTAACTGATCGTCTTTTTGGCCCTTAGCTTTAAGGGGTTATACCTAGTTGCAAGGCCAAAAAGTAGTTTTTTTACGATTTTTTTTAAAGGGATTTTATTTTACAAATAAAAAAAGTATTAAGACATGTAGTGGTATCTTTCAACTCCATATAGGAATTTAAAATTTGTTTATTTGGAATTTAAAATTTTTTATTTAACATATTGATCTGCACTGCTCCTGTAGATGGTCTCCTGGAGGTCCTTCAAAAAGGCGTATGGCGGTGAGCACGATATCTTCGGTTTGGGTTATCTAAAATAAAAAAAAAACCAAAAAGATTCTATTAGTGGATAGATGAATCTAGGTATCGATCGAAGAAATAGTCGAAATTTTGATTTTTGACAAAATGGCGGCTATGTAAATTTTGTTTTGGATTTTCGACCACAATTTGTCCGAAAAATTGTTCAAATAAATAGAAATAATTATCGGAAATCTTATTCCTTCGATCAATACCCGAGGAATATATCTGAGAAGATCGTGTTAAAATTTCAGACCGGTCGGTTGAACCGTTTTTGAGAAATCGTGCTCACCGACTTTGAAAACACCGCTTTCAGAAAAAACGCGTTCAAAGTTTCAAGAGTCGTTTACACATGGTTAAAATTGGAAATACACATGCGTGTATTTTCAAGAATATTTGCCGGATCGATTTGAAATTTTCAGAAAATATACTCAAATATATGTACATTCCGAAAATGCAATGAAAAAATCGATTTTTTGAAATTTCCATTTAGGTATAACCCCTTAATGAATTCGAAATTGTAAACTGTCGTAATATTTACAATTCGACGATTTCACGTCTCAAATTGTTTGGTGTATAAATACAGGCGAATCGATATTATATCTCTCATTATTTTGTTAAATCTGATATTTGTTTTCGCTATAAATCAACTTTGAGATTTTTGTATTCCCAATTTCGATTAACTATTTTACAGACTATCATAAGATTGATCTATCTGTATTGGAAGGTTCGTCATTACTGAATTCGAAATTTCGGTCCTTCTGAATATTGATCGTTCGAATTTCCGATCCTCACCCGAAAATTTCAGCACCATCATCAACGTGTCACTGGAATAGAATGCATTTTTATTTGTATATATCTTTGCTAGTGTCGACATTCAACAGAGATTCTAGATTCTCAGACGAGTACGTTGATTGGTGCGAATCAAAAGGAGCAAAAGTCATTCCTGTCACACAAGTTCAAAATGCTCGATCGCCTTATCCCCAATCCAACCAACCTTGCATTTCAGTGAGCCCGAAAATAGTGACGTTCTCACATCCGTGTATTTGTCAAACCGCAAATTGTTTGCTCCGTGGGAGATAAACTGCGCAGTGCCGAGCTTGCAAAACGACGCGCTGATAGAAGCAACGAAAAAAGAATCAACTAGGAAGTGCGGTAGGTAGCGATGTGCATACACATTCTGAATACGGTGAATGTGCGTATGTTACCGCAGCGCAACACTTCTAATTAGTGACATCTGCTGACCGCGTGCGAGCTAATCGTCGTATATTTTACACTAGCTGTGGAGCCTCCGTCCGACCAATGGTACTGCTAAAAAGCAATATAGTAATATTGCCTTAACAGGCCATTAGTTCCCAAGAGAGCGAGAGGGAGCGATAGAAAAAAATGGTGAAAGAAAGAGGAGTCTCCGTGTCTCCTTCTCTCACGGTGGTAAAACTGCGAGGAAAGGAGGCAGAAGCCGAGAATACTTCTCGCGGATTTCTCTCGTCTCGAGCCAAAGGCACCATCAGGCACAGAAGTCTCACTCGCTCTCCGCGAGGGTCTCGCTGATTGCGTCCGTGTCTATAATAGAGATTTTAATTCCTGGTAGCAAACCGTTTATTAGAGTCTCGCGATGCGTCACGTACCGTGTCTCCCGACGTTCTGTACCGGCAGACGGTAAGGGAAAAACAGAAGAGGAACAACAAAAAAATGGAAAGAAATAGTCGAAGCCTCACGGTTCACGCTCGCGATGTCCCGAGTCTGCTCACACCCGGCCGTTTCCACTTTCTGTCACAAACTTCGTTTTTTCTCTCTGGCCACGTAACGCAACGTGCTAGGGGAGAGTGGCGGATAGTTGGA
This sequence comes from Ophion slaviceki, assembly GCA_944452715.1. Classification (NCBI taxonomy): domain Eukaryota; kingdom Metazoa; phylum Arthropoda; class Insecta; order Hymenoptera; family Ichneumonidae; genus Ophion; species Ophion slaviceki. The sequence continues at coordinate 14,213,855 of OX101788.1, read as the reverse complement.
GTATTTTTTTTACGAGCTTTCCACTTCATTCAGTCGCGTATTATTCTCCACCGAGCGATCATTTCGTTCATATCGTTGCTCAATACAACAATGGAAAATTACTCACCGACCATCGAAAAAAGGGAGGAAAAAAAAGTTTTCATGATTTTATGACAATCACGAATGGATTTTTATTACAATTAATTTAATGTATTTTATATTGACATTTGGGGAAATTTGACACTCTTTATTGCATTGGAATACTTCGAAGAAAAATTGAACATTGTGAGTGATTTATTTTTTCGAAAAATGAGTAATCTAACAAAAACATATTTATGTTTTTATTTTTAATATTTTTAGTATTTCTTTTGCTCTTTTTCGATAGTTTATACTTTCAAGAATATCATTATCATTTATATAATTTATATCAATATCATTTTATCTTGCAAAAATTGATAGTTAAATCTTTAAACGTGTTTTTTTCGAAATGAGATTTTTCAAATTTGCTGACATTGTAACTCAAAGAGCAATTATCCGATTGACTTGAAATTTGAACTGAGCACTCTTGAATATATATACTCTACAATGACGTAGTATATTTTTTATTTTTAAACAGACTTTTTTCATAACTACGCTATTTTGTTAGATTTTGATATTTTTCGAAAATCCTACGTCATTGTACAGGAAATACCTTCCAGTTTAACGACATTTTTTCCTTTTTCGGTTTCAGCTACTCAATTGGCCGGAATCATGTCAGCAGTGGAGGAACTTTTTCTTGCGCCTCCGAAGGCAGCGCATAAGTCGCTTGGATCTGAATATTTTTCTATGAAAAAGTTATGTAATATAAGTTAAATATAGCCAAATATATTCTTAATTTTCCGAAACATTTAATTGAGTACTTTTTTTCCAAAAAATTCCCGAAAATCACCCAAATTTTCAGCGTTCCCACTTGTATAGCCCCTCAAGGCACTGAGAATTGTTGCAAACACTCCGGGGTGTCTCCCCAACAAAATAATACACAATGACCTATGAATAAACTCCGTCAAGCAAGAGGGAACTACAGAGCGAAAAATACACAAAAAGATTGCCGAACCACCCCAATACCGTAGCCGGAAGACTCCTAGCTCGCCACGTAGAAATAAAAAGGCTCGAAGGATTCAAACCTTTGGACCTAATGAGACGATTTAATCACTAACAAGGAACATCCCTCAGGTGTCGTTCTTCGATTTTGTTCAAAATTATATATGTTATGAAGCATTGAAAACTAAGCAACACATGTTTTTTTATCGGCGGAAAGACTGTTTTAAGGGGTAAAAACAGCCCTCGAATACGGATGATTCACCCCTTCATTTTTTTGCGACAACTCTCTTTGCGATTTTTCATCGCGTCGGATTAGAATAAATGGGTGATTAGATGCTTGTGGATGAAACGGCAATATTACCCCTTGGCATGCCTTTCTTCGAGGGCTGGTTTCACCCCTTAAAACCGTTTTTCCGCCGATAAAAAAATACGTGTCGCTTAGTTTTCAATGCTTCATAACATATAAAAGTTTCAACAAAATCGAAGGACGACACTTAAGGGATGTTCCTTGTAAGGCAGAATGGATTGATATCTCTGGATATTCGACCCTATGCGACGTAAAAGAAAGCGAAAAAAATGATGAATATTCCTACGGGATAGCTTATAAAAAAAATCGTCAAATAAAAACAATGTGAATGTTGTGGTAAGCAGCGCGGCCAATCGAAACGGTGGCCATATAGCCTGTCACGAAAGAAAACAGATAGATACAGGTACGAAGGGAAAAAATGATAGGGTTGAAAATGTGCAAAACAAGTCTTGATAGGCCGAGGGCCTATCGGATTAGTTCACCCCACTTTAGTCATCGCAGTAAGATACGACGCACCCTATTGTCGGATAAAAAAAAACACCAGGGGCATAAATTCTCGGCTCTCCTTTGTGCCATGCAATTTCGTTCTTTGGCGAAAATTGTTGCTCCCGTACCTTGGCCGCCGTAAAAAAAAAAAAAATACTCGGCATTTGCAGCAGGCTCGTTTCGGCTCGTTTGCATTCTTGTTTTCTATACTCGTTGCATGTAATATTCACGTGGGAATTTGTTTCAAAAACGTACTTCTTACAAAAAATGTTACCAACCCAATAGAAAAATGGGCGACATTTTCCAAAAGGCATAAAATCATTCTGAATTTTCGTGAATAATTAAATCTCTGTTCTTGAGAAAGTCGACTGGAATTTGCAGCCTCTACAAAAGAAACGTGATCGAAACACAGCAAAGAGAAAAGAGGGATAAAAAGGTGTTTGGCCTGAAACCATGAAGATGGGTTTTTCGTTTACTTCTCGTGGTTGTATATTTTGCGATTCCCCATCGCGTTTTGTTAAATCAACGTTTATGAAAGTATGCGAAGAATGTGCGGATATGCACGTGATGAATCGAATCGCCGAAGTACCCGAGGCTCCCACACTCTCCTCGTGCGTGACCCATAATTTACTCAGGTACCTCATTCCCCCGTATACAATGTGCGAGAACATTGCTCGGCTACCGTTTTTTTTTCGCCGATAAATTTGCAAATTTTTTCATCCTACCGGTCTCGTGCACTGCTTCAAAATTTTTCGTAGCTCCGGGCTCTTTGCTTCCCTCGACATCGTGGTAATATATTTCCAATTATCACCGAACGCAGATTCTCGTATGAAACTCACGAACGTTGTTCAACGATAAAACAATTAAATCGCACCTATGGAATATACGTTGAAACGTTAAATTGATTAATTGTTCGACTCGCTGGCATTAAGGGAGGACACTCCTGTGAGGGGCCAAAAAGGTCGTTTTTCCGATTTTTTTGGTCTACTACATTATTCATTTGGGATTTGTAAAGAAGGTATGTTATTGAGCATACATTGCATTTATTTTGTGGAAACTTTTGTTTAAAAAATTCAAAATTAAGGACGTTATTAAGGTATAATAGAGCCGCTGCATAAAAAATGTGATCCAACGGCCGGATTGATAACTTAAAAATCGTTGGGTTTGCAAAATGAAAATAGATCTATTTTATAATCTATATAAATGTAGATCTCGTTGTACGTAGTCGTTTTTAGAGAAAAAAATTCACAGAATAGCGAGTGTCAAATAGTGTCATTTTGGCGAAATTTTTACTTATATCCGGGAACTTAAAAAGTACAGTCGAAGCTCGATATAACGAATCTCTAGGGAAGTTCGTTATATCGAGGTTTCGTTACATCAAGATCATGTTGTTTAAAATGTTCTTGAAAAAAAAGTAGTGGTTTAAATATAGGGATATTTTCTAAAAAAAGAAAGGTTCAAATTAGAGCCATTTTTACAAGCAATTAGCAATTAGGGCAATTAGCAATTATTATGTTGTTGTATAAAGGTTTCGAGTGTCTATCGGAAGGGAATGGACAAATCTTCGTTATATCGAGGTTCGTTATGTCGAGGTTCGACTGTAATACATTTTGAAAAACATCTACGTACAACGATAGATACTGCATTTACGAAAATGTTGGGTTTTTTAAATTAAAAATTGAACAAGTATAGCTAGAGTTATGATTCCGATCCGGTCGAGGAAAGTCGCTTCGAGAGAAATGCGATTGAAAGTTTTAGTATACGCAAATCGTTGCGCTACCTGCTCTCACTAAATCGTTTTTAACTTGGTCAATTTACAATATTTTAACTTGAATTTTTTTTTCACATATTATTGAATATATATACATATATAGGGGGCATCCACGCCATTTCACCTAGCCCGTGACCCCGACTATTTTTGGTCTTCCTGAATTTTTTTGTAAACTTGATTTTGAATAAAAAGCGACGACAAAAATTATTTTCAATTAAAAATCATTTTTTTTTCGTCACACTCTGCACGAATAAAAAATAAACCGTTTCAGGCCTGACGAAACCGAATTGGAAATCATAAAATCATTAATAGCATTATTGGCGATTAAAATGATAAAATCAGTCTTATCAGATCAGTCTTAAAAATCATAGAATGGATAGCTCTGTGTTAGAGAATTTTTTGAAAAAAATTTGAAAAAGGCGATCATTATTTTTTAATAGTTTTCACTTTAGTAGATAAAAAAATTGACATTGGTAATTGATAGTTTTTTCATATTTTTGAACTTCAGTATGAAAAAATTATATAGTGACATTTGTCGATATCTCAATTAGTTCTGGAGTTATAGGCGTTTAAACATTTCCAAAACTTCCGAAATCGACATTTTCTGGAAAATCATAACTCCTAAAAGAGAAGAGATATAAATCTAAAAATTGGTGTGCATATTCCTTTCATCGGGTACAATTTTACAAAAAAATCAGGAACACCAAAATGGTCGGGGTCAGGGGCTAGGCGAAATAGCTCGGAATGTCCCATATATATATTGAGAAAATGCAAAAAATTGATTTTATTATTCACCACAGCGGTCCCATTTTAATGAAACAAAAAGAAGCGCGATGATGATGCTGTCGTATCGATTTTTCACGCCTTCCGTATTGCAACCAGCGACATCTGTTTTTAATATAATTAAAGTAATTCAGAGACAGAAAAAAACCTCGCTTAAATTATTTCAATTTGAATTTAGTAAAGATTTGCCCTGAATATAAAAAAAAGGTCCAAAGAAAGTGAAAAAAATTGCATTTTCCTTTTTCGCGTCAACTTCGAACCTCATAATGAATATCGAATACAGACGTCTTCACGTGCAACTCATGTACTCAGAGCTACCGAAATATTTCGATGTTCAGGCCCGAAGGTAGAAAAAAGGCCCTCTCCCTTTCCCATCGCGGATTACGCGCGAATGCATCGAAGGGCGCGGAGGTGGAACAGTGCTCGACTGGGACGAAGAGCAAATGAATTGCGAGTGCTAAAGACGCGAGAGGGAGATAAAGCGAGAGAGAGGGAAATGCGAAAGATGGGTAACGCGCACGAAGCGTAGCCGTGGAGCATGCAATACCACGCGTATTAAAAGTCGGCTAATTTAAAATCGAGCGAAGATCTGCTCGCGGGTTGGAATCGAGAGACCACTATGGCGAGAACGGGCTCGCGGAACCACCAGCACGGGCCCCCTAGCTGACTCACGATCTCTGCTACAATGGCGTAAATAACGGTGGGCTTTTGTACGAAACTTGATCGTAATCCTTTGCCGCCTTCTCTTCCATTATTCATTCATTCGCTACTGCATTCAATACCGAAATTATCGTTAAACTTTGCAAGTAGGACAAATGTTTTTTGGATACTCATTTTGGGTCTATAACCAAAATCAGCAAAAGAAATTGTACGAAAGTATAAAAATGATACAATATAGAAGAATTTTTCCGACCTAAGCACGGATAAATTTTACAGTTGGCTGGAATTGCTGTCCATAACTTTTCGTTGTTTTTATTCGTACCTATCTTTTCTTTCTTTTCTTCTTATTGTTTTTTCGATGTTTTTATTCGCAATTTTCTCCACTTGCTTTTTTTTGTTGCTTATTCATTAGCTTAAGGCAGTAGTCTGATCTAGAAATTTGACAAAATCGATTTTTTTCTTTATTTTATTATTCGTTAGACCTTTCTCAATACGCTCGTGAAAACCGTTTAATGATATTTCAAAAATTAGCTGAGTAATAGAAATAATAAGCAAGCCGCCCGCGAACCTCATCTAACGGTATCAAAACTTTGAACGCGTTTATCTCAGAACTATGATTTTCAAATCGGCGCCGACGATATCTCGATAACTAATTGACCGATCGAGCTCAAATTTTGCACGTACCTTCGGTAGCCTCTTTCTGAGGACTGGTAGCAGAATTGAGTCGAACAATAATTTTGCCCACATTTTATAACTCGTCGAATACCCGAAAATGTATGAAATATCGTAAATCAAAGTTTAAGAGGCCGCCATTTTGTAACAAAAATTTTTAAAGTACTAATTCTACTACCAGTGCTCCGAATACTCATACAGATTGAGAATATATATATATTTTTTTAGATGCATACATCACCCAGAGCGGGCGCCGATTGAGGCGGTTTTCGGGGGACCATGTTGTAAAAAAATAAAAAACTACATGAACATTTTTTAAATAATTTTTTTTTTTAAGGTAGATGCATTCTCAAAGGAACAATAAATACATATGTAAAATTTCATCAAGACAACTTCAACGCTTTAAAAGTTATTCCAACCCAAAAATGACGTCAAAAATCTCGCTCTAGACCAGAGTTCTGCCTTAACGAAATACTCGATTTATTACCTGATTGAAAATGCCATCGTGTGTAGAGACGTTATTGAATACGTTTATAAAAATTGAAATCAGTGTTCGAACGTTGGAGCCAGTGGGGCGTTACACCTATGAGACTCGCCGAAAAATAAGATTTTTTTTTTGAGAATAGTAAAAAAAGCAATCAAAATGAGGTTTAGATAGTTTAGTCGACATGTGGTGACGTAGACGAAGAAAAAAAACTCATGAAAAAATATACAGAATGACGGCTCAGCTTTACTGAGGGCATTTTTTAGGCGCTCTGCGGAAAGACGCAGGACTTTTGTGGATTAGCACCGAGAACGAACAATAAAAATCGTCTTCTTCATTACTTTTGCTAGAGAAGTACACACGATTATTAAAAAGTATGAATTTCTCGCAAAATATCATCATTTTGAAGAATATTTGTCTTGCTATAAAATCTGCCTAAATTTGTCCATAAAAACGATAATTGTTGATGAATCGTAAAAATCATGAGTACTTCCTTGCAGAATCTATCTAAGAAGTTACAGTTAAAATTGCAAGTCGTCCGGATGAAAGCTGCTCGAATAATGCAATCTACCGATTTCAAAACCGTGAATTCGAGAAAAACGCGTTTAAGAGATCGTCACAGTGTTAAATTTTCGAAAAAACGATTTTTTTTCATTATCCGATAGTATAGACGGTTATTTATAACCGTCATGCTGTTCAACTTTTGAGGCGAAATTTCGAATTATTCCGGTCGCTACAGCCTTTCGCAGACAAAGGGATTCGACCAGCTCCTTGAGACCTGGCGCGGACGGACGCGTTTTTCTCGAAATGTCGATTTTAAAAACGCTGCACACTCTCAAAGGAAGAGTTTTCAAGCTATTCGTCTTAAATTTTGACACAACATTCTTCACGCCATTCTTTATCTTGCTATGGAACCTTTTTTTCTAATTTTCGTTATTTTCAACGAAAAACTGTCGAAAAAATAGGCGGAATTCGATACTTTTCTTCAAACCGCCACCAATTTGTCAATTTTCATTAAAAAAAATCTCCATAGCAAGATAGCGGGTTTCATAATGATTAATAATCTTTTTACAATTTTTGTTTCAGATAATATTAACGGCGACAACCGTGTACACCGCGAGGACTCCCTTTTTTTCAAGACATTTTGAACCGTTGAAAAATGCAACAATATATATATATATGTATGTATATATATATATATATATATTCGTTCAAAAAATTGTTTTCTGTTCTTCACGAGTGCTTCGATTTGACATAAAAAAAATTAGACTGATTAGCGTACTTTAACCATCGGAAGAAAATCGCGAAAATCAGCTACTTTTCGACCCGTTACACTGTGATGATTCCTCAAGGGGTGACGTGGGTTTTGAAGCCAAAAAAGCATATTGTCTCTATTTAAAAAAAAATATAATATATAAATTATTTTATTCAAAATGTTGAGCACATAAAAGAGCACCATTTCAACAATATTTTGAAAAAATGTCATACAAAAATTTGGGAAATTCAGCCGGTGGGATCTGGTTTCCGGAGACCCCTACAAAAAGTGTCCTCGTGCTGGTCAGAATAACTCATGATAGCTTTATCTGAAATTAAAAAACCATTTTTTATCTGTTAGTAGATAAGTATAGCTCGTGATTAAACCAAGGATTTAGAAAAAAATTGCAATTTGAATTTTTGGCCGAGTTGTATGCAAAAAAGTTCAATTTTTGGTACTATTTACACTACGTATAGCCTTGTACAATGAGTTGTAATCGAAAAAAAACCTTCGTTCAATCACTGGTCAATGCTATTTTTAAGAAGCGTGCAAAATTTAAATAAGATCGGTGCATTCGTTTTTGAGAAATCGTGTCCACCGACTACAAAAATAGTGTTTTGAGAAAAATGCGATTAAAGTTTGAAGTAGAAATAAAACGAAGAATTTTTTTTTCACTTACATAGAATCGTCGATTCCAGCTCCATAAAGCAAAGATCCTGCCGCAGCTGCGATGTTCAGGGCATCCTTTCATTCCTGCCTTCATTTTTAGAAATTCTCAATACCACGTAACCCCTTAAAGTTTCAAAACCAATTTAGGAGCTATCGTCCACACGACGGAATTGAAGCTCTCATTGGAATTCTGTGTGTACCCATCGAGACATTTTGAAGGTAGGTACTATTAAGTTGTTAGGTCGTTGTATATTTTTTGTACAACGACTCAAAATTGCTACTTTCATGTTTTAGGATGTTACTAAACATTTTTCAAACATTTTTTCGCGTTTAATTCCTTTTGTACATCATTCTTGGGACATTTGTACATCATTGAAGCCATAAAAAAAAGTCGAACATTTTGCTCTACTCAGATGTAACGCCTTAACCAAGTGCGATCTTCTGTGCAATTTTTCATAGCTGTTAAATTACGATCTGAGCAACGGTTCACAAGTTACGAGAGCACAAACAGCCGAACGATAACTTCACCCAGACGTGAAACGCACCCGAGCCCTTTTTTCAGTTGGCCGATAAAAGCGGAGTGTTATGAATTCGCCACCGGAGCGAAGTTATCGCTTCGTTGTTTGAATGCGCTGTTCGTGTGAACTATCGACACAGAAACTCGCGGCTGCCCGAAAAATATGAAAGATTTATCAGGTGGTTAGCTTCGCGAATTATTCGTCACGTCGCAATGTTGCAATAACAAAGCATAATGTAATAGCGAAGCGCAATGTAAAAGTGTAAAGGGATGCGAAAAAGTTCGAAAGCATCGACCATAGTTTTGATGGACTTTTTTTGGTAATTCTTTACATAAAAGACTTTTCCAAGAAGTTAGCCTAAATTTTTGTTGTTGCTATTTTCTCATTTATTGGGTTATAAATGATAATATTCAGTTGGGGAAGCTGAAATTCATCCCCCCCTCCAAAAAAGTCATGGGGCTTTGAAGTCCTTGATAAAACAGGACATTTTCGAACATTTTGACGCCTATACGGGGGTTGTTTGGGTTTCTGAAAAATTTTTAATTAATTTTAACGATTTTTTGCTCGTAAACATTTTTTAAAGCAACATTTCAGCGTCACCCGACTGAGTGTCATCATTTATAACCCAGTAAATAAGAAGATAAAAATAATGCTAGGCTCATCTTTCGGAAAAGTCACTTATCTAAAGAATTACCAAACTATCCATTGCGGTATATTGGCAATGATGATATTTTTCCAAATATTTTATTTTCACAAGCTTTTATTTGACTTGCTTCGTTCGTGTGTCTTTCCAGCTCGAAATTTGTAATCCATTTTTCAAGCACTTGCTGGCATCCGTTGAGCTGAAATTTGGCATACTTGTGTAACTTCGGTGAAAATGCAATAACCCATGGAGCGATAAAATACATAATATGTAACATGTGGATAGCCAGAGTGAATAAAATTTAACACTGAACAGATAAATGCGCACAAGTGAAGGTATTGAGACAGATAATTAAATAATTTCCACTGCTCCAAAGTACAAAATAAAACAATAAACGTAACAATTTTTTTATAAACACGCTTTTATTTATAAACTATTGAACTAAAAAGTAAAAAATAATATTTAGTGTATGAATTTTAACAGTAAAGCTACCGAAGAACCCCATCCTTGGCCATTCATCAAATGCGCAGGCAGTACATACTTAATGAAACTTACATAAACATAGGACTTTTAAAAATGTAAATATTTTCTTAAAAGCTTGAGGCGTGAAACGTCATTACACTTGAAACAAAGCCTCAAGCATTTAAGAAAACATTAACATTTTTTAATCTTTTATGTTTGTGTAAGTTTTATTAAGTATTTACTGCATGCGCCTTTGATCAGTGACCAAAGATGGGATTCTTCTGTAGCTTTACTATTTAACTTTGTACACTTTACTGTATATTACATTATATTATATTATACACTTTATATTAGGTGTAGTAAAAAAATCCATTATTTTTGCATGAAATTGAAGGCAAAGATAATGGATTTCTTTTTACTACACCTAATATCATATATAATCATATAATACATTTTATCATATTTTTTACTTTTTACTTCAAAAGGTTATAAATAAAAGCTTGCTTTTAAAAAGATTTTTCACGTTTATTTATTTCCGAGATATCGTTAGTCTACTTTGTAATTTTAGAATCAATCATGCAATGTATTTTCCGTATTCGTTGCTATGCGAAACGCATTTTCGAAGAGTAACAACCAAAATATGAACAACCAAAATAATCATATGTGTTTGAACACAAAAAGTAGTTTCCGGCAAATTCACGGTCTGTCAATTGCTGACCATCAATTTTTTCTCGTATCAATCTCATTGTTGGACGATTTTACGTGCGTCTGAGGTAGCGACGATATTGAGCTTTAGAGCAGAAGAGTGCTGTTAACCGTGAGAATTTCGTGTAAAGCGTTCCGAGATTGCATCCGGATGAGGGTGGAGGGACAAGGGGGGAATGTCGATCGGGAGATGTGGAGAATGCTCGCTATGGTTGCCCTGGATGCGCATGATTCGCAGCGATCGCAGCCTCTCTCTCTCCCCCCTCGCAAGAAATGCCGTATTTTCTTGCAAGAATCCGCGGCGCGAAAAAAGCTGCTGCCAAAAGAAAGAGAGAAGAAGAGAAAGAGAGAGAGAGAGGAAAAAAGAGATAAAAGAAAGATAATACGTCTATATTTGTCGATTGCTGAGAAACGTAAGGTCGTAAGTCACCCAAGCGTAGGTATGGAAACGTGTTTATTGTCCTATATTTTGTCGCCGAATTATCCACGCGGCAGAGGACGAAAGGGTTGGAAGCAAATGCGCCCGAGGCAACAAATCGAATAAGCACGATATGTGCACTTGATAATTGTTTCATAAGTTATTCGCGCGGAAAATGACACCAAACACACCACTGCTGTGTATTCTGTGTTGAGACCAGAGAGAGCGAGGAAAAAGCAAACTTTGCCATATTTGTTCTATCGAAAATGCACTTTCCCTTTCATCCCATCTATACATTTGTTTGTCTTTATACGCTGGCTCATTATGGCGGGACACCACTGTGATGGGTAAAAAAATCGTTTTTAGGGTTCCCTACCCAAAAAAGGGCTATTTTCATGAATTTTTTTGATAGGTTTATATTATGGATATGGATGTAAAAGTTGTTACACTTAATAAATATACTTTCGAAATATATATTTTTTTAAATGTATGTATTTATGTAACCAAAACAAACTTTAAACGCGTTTTTCTCGAAACAACGTTTTTCGACGGCTTGTTGATAAAATCTTCGAAAGTACTCAAATGAAGTCCTTATGAAATTTTAACCACCTATTCTTTATAACTATAGCTATAGCGCATATCAAGGATTTTTTAAAACTTTGATATTTACAATTTTTTTTGCCAATAACGATGAAAAAAACACGTTTTTTTGTTTTCTTGAAAATGTCCGCCATTTTGTTATTTTTGCATATGTCAAAAATCGTATGACATGCGATATAGCCATTAACATACTGAATCTAAAACCGTTTGATTTTTTTGTTTCGGATGATCCATCTCCGAGATTTCATCAATAGCGCAAACCTACAATTTTTTAGGACTTTTTGTTATCTACCATTTTCGCCTGTAAATAGTGACTTAAATAAATAATTTTTTAAAATGTATTTCGAAATCTCTCTAGCTCGTAAACGTAATGCGTTACAGATCTGAAATTTGTATATTTTGAGTAAAATGTTGACCCAAAACCGAATATTGAATTATCAATTCAATTAAATTATTTTTGATGGAGATCCCACGCGAAAAAGGAGCAAAATTTTTTTTCTCACTCTGGCATGTTGAGCTTTATGTTTTTAAGTTCATTGAGTAGAGTACATATATATTTTTGTCTTCTTTTTTATCTTCAAAAATAAAGAAATGGGGGGCCGTCAAAGTTGTCAGTTTTAGACCATTTTTGTTACAGCGGCTATCTCAAAAACTAATCTAGTTAGGAACTTTGAAATTTTATATATTGTGTACCATATACTACATTTAAAAAACAAATACTGAAAACGTGGATTCATAATGTAGTATATATAATAATTGATTTTATACATAATGCAGTAAATTTATGATGAAAATATAAAAAATTATTGTTATTAAAATATTTTCAATACCTAATGATTTATTTTTGGAGTCGGTGGGAGCCAAGAACGAAAGATTGACGTCACCGAAGAAACGAGATTGCAAATTAAAAAAGACTGTAGATCGTATATTTCATTTTTTTCTTCCCCTTCTCTTTTTCTGTGAAAAAATGTGACTATATTGGCAATTGGCTGGCACTGACTCCAGAAAAAAGTCATTTGGTATTATAAATATATATGACAATAATTTAATATATTTTCATTATTAGTTTAAGCAGGAGTATACATAGCTTTCTTTAGCTATCATCACCCCATATGGTTTCAGTTTAGTACTACCTAGAGGTAAGTCAGAAAAAAGCATTACCTAATTAAATATCTAGTTAAAAAAAAATAATTAGTCATATGTACAGAACCCTAATAGAGCGAAGCCCGACTCGCACTTGGCCGAGTTATTTTGTTGTTGCATTTTCTAGAGTATATAATTCAAGAATATGTAAACAAAAATGGCAAGGTATAATATCGAAAAATACCAAGTTAAAGACGGTTTAGTGAAAGCAGGTGGCGCAACGATTTACGTTTACTAAAACTTTAAATCGCATTTTTTTCGACCTGGCCGGAATCATAACACTAGCTATAAATTTCCCTCTTTTTAACTTGAACAACTGAAATTTCTGTAATTGCAGTAGTCGTAGTTGTACGTTTTTTATTTAGTATTTTATTTATTTAGCATTTTATTCTATACCGTTTTTTTTTATTTAGTATTTTTTAAGCCGTCGAATAAAAGTCAATATTTCGCCAAAATTACTCTTTTTTCAACACCCGCCATTTAATGATTTTTTTAAACGGCTTTCTACAACGTGAACTACATTTATATAGATTATAAAACATTTTTATTTTTATTTTTCCGACCAACCATTGTCAAATTATCGATCCGGTCGCTGGACCACATTTTGTATACAGAGGCTTTATTATACCTCAATGACGTTGTTAATTTTTAATTTTTTCAAAATAAAAATGTACACATAAAAATTTACAAATACGTTCATCGTATGCTTTATGCCATACGTTTTTTTTTTTCAATTGCCAAATAAATAATCCAAAAGACAAAAAAATCGGAAAAGAGACATTCATTCGGCCCGTTACAGTGGTGTCCTCCCTCACACGAAACTACCGTGTATGTAGGGTATAATCGATCTACTCAACAGTGCAATCTCCCAATGACCAAAATAATATGAAAAATTTCAAAAAATCTTCAACGGAACCTGACGAAATTCTTTCGATCGGAATAATAAGTGTAAAAAACGAGAGTTTCCAGGTTGCCACGCGGTCGTGCATCCTTACTTCCTCGATATACGTCTCGGGCGAATGAATGCAGGCTACACACTGTGGATGAAGGTGTACGAACGAATCGCCATAAATCATGGTGACTGGTAAATCGATAGTTCAACTTACCGAGAGAGTGAGCATATACTCTCTTTAGTTGGGCACCTCAGTCCCCATTAACCATCCCTGCAGTAATAGAGCCGTAGTATCCCTAACGTTATTGGTGTCCTCTTAATAACAAACCATCGCCAGGACCTCTCGCGCCTGAGCCCGCGCGCGCGCGCAATAACAGAGCAAGACAAAGTTGAGTTATGATGGTGGCCGTCAAGGAGTCGGGACAGAGATGTTTCATCCGCTGCATCCCTACCGACCTAACAACAAGACGGATATGCCTCGATCTTAGATCTCGCCTTACCCTGTCCCTTTTTTACACTCTCTCCTCTCACTTGCATCAATGCTCAACAGCACTTCATGATTTGCTCGCGGCGGCGTTCTCCAACTTGTGATCTTTGATCCATTTTACTAACAATCAAACATTCCCTTCGACCCTTGCTTCCCCTCGTGATCCGTACCTATAGATCGTCGTGAATTATGCGCGGTCTACGAACCCAATGATTTGCCTTTTAGATAAGGTTCCGAACACCCCCCACTCCTCCGATCGGGATGAAATTTTCCTCAAACCTTCCTTTTAATATTTTAAGACAACCCCTCAATGGATTTTTAGCGACTCGCAATAGTTTTCGAGGTATTGAATTTTTTTATTTTCTTTAAGGGTAACGTTACGAAATCCCCCCTCTCCAATCGAGCTGAAATTTTGCACAAACTTTCCTTTCAATATTTTAAGGGGAGGTACCTGAGTAAACGGCGAGAACAGGTAAACTTCGGGAATTTTAATCTCAAAAACTAATGTTTCGATTGGATCCGGGTTTTTTTTATTGGAAAATATTTACATTGGGGTATGTTTAGGATTAAAAAAAAATAAATTCGTTGACTGGAAGCGATTCAAATGCGATTATCTCGAAACATAGTTTTCAAAGTCGGCGCCAGATGTATCTCGAAAACGGCTTGTCCGATTTTGTCCAAATTTGGATACAATATTCTTCAATAGTTTTTCTCGTTCGCCACGTAGGATTTTTTTTAAATCTTCATTTTTGACGGAATTGCGACCGTTTTAATTTAACATTCGTTTTTCGTTCGCAATTTCCGACAATTTTGGATTGCATACACATTGCACAAAAAAGCAATGGTTCAATGAAATGAATAACCCCTACGTGGCGAACGAGAAAAATTATCGAAGAATATGTTATCCAAATTTGGACAAAATCGGACAAGCCGTTTTCGAGATATATCTGGCACCGACTTCGAAAACTATGTTTCGAGATAGTCGCGTTTGAATCGCTTCCAGTCAACGAATTTATTTAAAAAAATTCCTAAACATACCACGATGTACATATTTTCCAATTAAAAAAAAATACCCAGATCCAATCGAAACATTAGTTTTTGAGATAAAAATTCCCGAAGTTTACCTGTTTTGCTCGCCGTTTACTCAGGTACCTCCCCTTAAGGCAACCCCTAAAGGGATTCTTGGCGACTCGCAATAGTTTCCGAGATGTTGAATTTTGACGTTTTTTTTTTAAACGCTTGTCGACTATATTTGTATCTGCTACGTCTCCATTCATACCTATTTATGAAGCATTCCACACCAAGTGAAACACTAAAAAATCATCTAATTTTTAAATGAGCTCATAATTTGTTTTTAAGTTCGTTCGACTATCAAAAGCAACTACAATTTTTTAAATATTTTTCAATTGTATTTTACACTCGAATTTGGATACCGGAAAATTTTTCTCGTTTTTTTTCGATTTATTATACTCAAAAAGTGATGCGTGGTACAAAAAAAAACGTCAAAGAAGAAAATTTAGGTTTTCGAATGTACTTTTCAATCATATATGTTTCGCAACTGTTGAAAATTCTGCTAATGTATTTTTCAACGAAATAAAGTAAAAATATTTTCTTTCGCCAAGTTCGCCCACTTTTATTTTTCTATAAATTTGATAGAACTTTCGTTGATGTCATAACAAAGCACAGAAGAATTGGCATGATGGAGAATTCATATATTCCAATTATTTTTTAAGGTTAACTGATGAAGAATTTTATCGAACCATGGATATTGAATATCGACCATTGTTTTAGGCACAACAGTGGATTGCGGCGAATATTTAGTGTTAATTAGAACCATTTTGTCCTCCTCCTTTCAATTCAATTATGGTTTTGTTTGTCTGCCGCGAAATTTTTCATTTACTCACCGGTTCTCGTAGCAATATTCTCGTATCAAAAAGAAATATTGCTTCTCGTTTGTTGAATGATCTGGTTTGCTCACTCTCAATGCTAATAGAAGTGATTTTGCGGAAGAACTCGGTCGAAACGATTCGATACTTTTTTATTCGATATGATTTTCTCATCGGTGGCTTTTGCATTAGTAGACTAACCATATTATGATTCACTCATTGTTTAACGATAAAAAGATTCAAAAATGAAATATTTCGAGGCAGACAAAACCATAATTGAATTGAAAAGAGGACAAAATGATTCTAGATAACACTAAATATTCGTCGCAATCCATTGTTGTGCCTAAAACAATGGTCCATATTCAATATCCATGGTTCGATAAAATTCTTCATCAATTAACCTTAAAAAATAATTGGGAGATATGAATTCTCCATCATGTCAATTTTTTGTGGTTAGTTATGACATCAACGAAAGTTCTCTCAAATTTATAGAAAAATGAAAGTGGGCGAACTTGACGAAAAAAATTACTTGTACCTTATTTCGTTGAAAAATACATTAGCAGAATTTTTAACAATTACGAAACATATATGATTGAAAAGTACACTCGAAAACCTAAGTTTTCTTCTTTGACGTTTTTTTTTTGTACAATGCATCACTTTTTGAGTATAATGAATCGAAAAAAAAAACGAGCAAAATTTTCCGGTATCCAAATTCGAGTGTAAAATCCAATTTAAAAATCTGAAAAAAATTGTAGTTGCTTTTGACACTCGAATGAACTTAAAAACAAATTATGAGCCCATTTAAAAATCACATGATTTTTTAGTGTTTCACTTGGTGTGGAATGCTCCATATATTATCGCGCTTTCCGTTTTGTTCAAACGAAAATACCCAAACGAACCAAAAGAGAAGCAAACCCAAACCAAAAAACTATTGCGCGTCGCCAAAAATCCCTTTAGGGGTTATCTTGAAATATTTAAAGGAAGTTTGTGCAACATTTCAGCTCAATCGGAAGGGGGGGGGGCGTCCGAACCTTCCTCTGTTTTTTTCTTCTACATTCACCGCCACCCTCTCCCCGCCGCCCGTTCTTTCGAATTTATTTTCGTTGCTGCTATCTCCCCGTGCCCTCATTAACGTCAACGATCGCGAGCTAATTCGACACGACGCGAAGGGGTTGAAACGAGAGAAATGAATTGGCCAGCGAGTGCATGGAACGTTGGGAGGGTCACACCAGAGAGGAAATTCTCTTGAAAATTCCACATATGCAACATTACGAGAGCCTCGCGACTTTCCCCTTCTCCTCCTCCTGCTCGGTACGTCGGTTAATTCGGTAATCCGAAATTCGTCATACAATAAATCAATTGACACTCGGGAATGCGGACGGTGGTGGTGGTGCATACGAGCGCGAGAGAGGTTATACACCAGACGACAAGAAGAGCGTTCATGCTCTCGGCAATTTAATGCCCCTGGCGTTAAATTGTCACGAGTCCAGGCCAGACTACTCATCAGACTAAACGCGTTACGGATTTTTAATGGGCTGCGAGAGAACGCGAGGGATGACGTGCGAGGTTGAAAAAAAAGAAACACGAGGCACAGGCAAAAAATTACGAACGCTTACGGTGTAATTATCCGGACGCGCGGGCCCGACTGAAATTAAATAATTAAATAGAAGTAGAGGGAGAAAATTCGCACGATTTTAACAAAATATTAATACACGGTGAGTACCTAAATGAATTTCTCAAATTTTCAGGTTATCTTGTAGAAAAAATCTGTAACAATTTCGTGATAATTAGAATTGTCGATAAGGTCCGTTGCAATAAAATGGCTCGGACTCGTATTTTGAATAAAAACGTCTTTTCTCGCTCTCTGTGAAATTTTTGACAGCTGCAAATGATTTATGGTATTCAAATTTGCATCATTGAACTGTAACGAAAATATATTTTCTTCGTATCACCAATTTTTTTTTGTACATTCAAACTACGCAAATTTGGGGCGGCAGGGGTCAAATGTAACAAATTTAAGTCAAGAGCTCGTATCTCTGAAATGGATGATTGTATAAAAATTGCTATCAGCCCATGTTAAAGGAAATTTATCTGGCTACAATTAAAAAAAAAACATGTACCGAATGTAAACAGATAATTAACAGCGTAGCTTTAGAAAAAAGTCCGGTGTTAATTTTAACCCCGATTTCGGGGCTAGTTGTAACATGACTGGGTTTCAACAGGAGGATCATGTTTTAATAGCATTAAATAAATCTAGTTTTCAATTAAATTAAACTAATAAATATTTTCGTAATTCTTCACTTAAGGTAAGTATCAATTATTTAGGCACATCGATCACATTTTCAACTTCTATGGTCTCCGCTGGAACACCTTTTTTCACTTTTTTTCACGAATTTGAAGAGAGTGACGTGGCAAATATCGGCTCCACGAACGACTGATCTGTATTTTCGTTTTTTTTTTCAAAACGACTATTGCAGCCAACTCATATACCTCTTTCGAAGTGGTGTCTCTTTCAGTACGTTTTTTAGGAGTCATACTGCCACATAGAAGTTGTTTAGAAGGTAGTAAAGTAACTGATGCTCTCATCAGTTACTTTCATCATACAACATCCCGAATACAAATATTGTCAGGCTGGCCTGATATTTGATCCGTGCCTGATCACGTTGTAGCACGGAAGCCTCACTTAAGGTATGCCTTAATTTGCCTGACCCAGCTGATGTCAGGACATAGTCAGGCAACTGGATGGACGGTCTCCTCCAGTTGCCTGATCCGGCTAGCTTCGCGTTGTGGTCAAGCAACTAGATTTACGGCTCAAGTAAATTCGCCTGACCCGGCTAGCTTCAAGCGATGGTCAAGAAACTGGACTTTTACAGTTTGGCGCTAAACACGTGCCTAACCTCATCTTATCAAATTCTCAAGACACACGAGAGAAGCACAAGACATATACAGAGGTTAGAATAACAATTAATTTTTTTCAAAGACTTTTGAAATTCTTATATTTATAAGTATAAAATAGATTAAATCTATGACTATGAATTCATTTTGAATTTATGACTATAAATTAACATATGACTATGAAATAATCATGTGCAGGTTAACCCGGACAGGATAGGCCAAACAAATAATGGTAAGTTGACAGCGTAGCTTAGTTCAGTAAACGTAATGACATCGGTGAATGCATTCGAAATGCATTTCGAATGGACATTACATTCACTGAAGTGTACTACGCCGTCAACTTACCATTGTTTGATTGGCCTACGCTGCCCGGGCTAACCTGCACCGATGGCATCACATTCATCGGTCGGCCTACGCCGTTCGGGCTAACCTGCACCGATGGCATCACATTCATCGGTTGGCCTATGCTGTCCGGGCTAACCTGCCCTGATGGCATCACGTTCATCGGTTGGCCTACCCTGTCCGGGCTTACCTGCACTGATGGCATCACATTCATCGGTTGGCCTACGCTGTCCAGGCTAACTGCACTGATGGCATCACATTCACCGGTGCAGGTTAGCTTGGACAGCGTAGGCCAACCAAAGATTTTTTATTTAAGTTAACTTTTATTTGATTTAATTTTTATTTAATTTAATTTTCATTTAATTTAATTTTTATTTAACCCAATGTTTACGTCATTTAGGCGTTATTTATAATTTCGTGCCTTTTTCTATTTTAAATATGCATGGTACTTTTTATTTCAGGAATAAATAGGACTTTCTGAGCAGGGCTTCATTTCATCATCCTGAGTAGGCCACGGTTTTTCACTTTGATGAACCCTTTAAAAAATGAAGCACTGATCAGGCCTTTATTGCAGCCGCAGCAAGATTTTTACTCGGGATGGACTCCGTTTTTGGCCAGCAAAACGCTAAAACCTTAGTACAATAACGCATAGAAACCGAGTAGGTATGCGCACGAAAAGTGAGGCAATTAAAACAAAACTACAGTGGTTCGCTATGTCACTATCTCTACTACTATAAATGAAACTATCTTTCTATGCGTTAGTGTTCTAAAGCCAAAACCAAGAAACCTGGCTGCCATTGCTTTGGGGCATGTATTAACAAGTTAATTGTTACTCCGTCAGTTTGTTACTTTTAGCCCCAGCCTCCATTTATCACATTTGTATTTTTATTTAATTATGTAAACGGTTATGTCTAAATTATGTTTTACGATAAAAAAAACTCAAGCTGATATCGTAGCTAATTAAACAAAGCATCGAATAAAAATATCAACATTATTACAAAACATTAATAAATCCACAAATGAAAAATTGCGATAGTAAAAAAAGTTCGTTTACCTGGTGAAACGGGCCGCAGTGACATGACATCTCCGTGCGGCTCCTGAGCGAGGACTAGCCTGTTAATTCTTACCCCTGTCAATTGCAGCCCCTTTCTCCCCTACTGATTTTTTTTCGAGGATCCTTATTAAAGATTTATAACCAAAAGCGACAAAGAAAGATTTTCGATGATAATGAGAATAAAAAAGTGAACAAAATCAAGAATTTTCGTTGCATTCCAGCGATGCAAACTTCATCAACATAATGATTTTGACTCGAGAGATGACTTAAGGTAGAACGAGCACATGCTCTTGATTTCTATAGATTTTGTTCAAATTTTAACCAGACATTGTTCATATCATTATGCATGTTTGAGTGAAATGTTAGAACAGTCGACTATTTACATTCAGATATAATGAGTTTTCAAATTGCAACTTTCAACACTGCAGGGTCTGCATTGAAATTTACACAGACTAATTTTCCGTAAAAAATATTTGTCCCCTATAATAGAAAGACATATGGCAACACCGCATCGTTCCACAGATCCAATGACGTAAACTTGCGCGGTATATTTAAAATAATACCGCAACACAAATTTTTATTTGGAAGTAATTTTTAATCGAACAAAGTTTTTAATTAGTTATGAATTAACCTACACTTTTATTTGTTAACAAAGATAACATAAACAATATTAAATATTAATATTTATAACGCGAATATTTTTTTATGACAAAATTTTTCAACTTTAGGAACACATTTTTTTTCTCGACATATTGAACATTACTGATCTGTGGTGTTGCCATGTCTTCTTATTATAGGGGACAAATGTTTTTTACGGAGAATTATTGAGTCTTTACTGAACGTTTTTAGCAAAACTGAATAGTAAAGGCAATCCAAACTTTTTTTCACTCTTTCCCTAACTAGTTTGCTATCTAAACATAACTTTTTTTCAAAATTTATAAACACAATAGAATGGTACGAATTATGTGACCTGACTTTCGGTCAATGTAGACCCTGCAGTGCCAACAGTTGCAATTTTAAAACCCATTTTCTCCCAATCTAAATAGTAGACTGTTCTGAAATTTCACTCAAACATGCATAACGATATGAACAGTGTCTCGTTAAAATTTGAACAAAATCTATAGAAATCAAGAGCGCACTCGTTCTACCTTAAAATCGTTTGGGGGGGAAAAAGAAGCGCCAAAATCGTTTGGAGCGGGAGGACTAAAATTAAAAGCTTGGATTGAAAGAAGGATTAAAGGTACGGATATAGAATTGTAAATGGCGAAACTGTCGCGTGTGTGCGAATGATGTTTCGAACGCTCGTTAAATGTTTGTCAATTAAAATTTCGTTTCAGTTTCAATTCCATCGTCCGACGTCGATCGTTCGGTTAGAGTTTGCCTACACATTGTCGGCGTGTTGTACACGCGTATATCGTTATGGTTATTCTCACAGACCATCGACAGAGGCACAACGAAAAATATGCTCCAGCATGAAACGACCAGAGAGAGAGAGAGAGCGAGAGAGAGAGACAGAGAGAGAACTTGTTTCATGCACGAAGGTGAGAGAGCCAGAGATGAAATCTCGTTGCGGTTTTGAGATCTATATAACGCGAGAATGATTCTGGAACTAGGAATGAGTTGATACCGCGAGTCTGATGCCTCCATCCCTGCGTGCAAACCGCCCTGATATCGAGAGCCTCGCAAATACGTATTGTTCTCGGTCTCGTGGCTTTGTAGTATACCGATTTTCCATACAACAAAACTTGCTATATCGTTTAAAAAGCGTATCGATTTCTGAAATCACGAAACCAGGTATGGGTTATTTCACGTGAAGTTAAATGGTTTGTGGCCCGTGGATTTTAAAACGTATCCTCTTGGTACTCCACAACATTTATCAAGGCACACAAGTTTTCGACATTTGTCTATTTACAGTATGGGCTTAGAAATGGTACGGCCATCGCGCGGGGCTGAACTCCTTTATTATAGTGAACATCCACCTTAAGACGGGACACCACCGTGACGGGTAAAAAGTGTCGATTTTTTTGCACTTTCTCAAAGTATACATATTCAACAATATGTGAAAAAAAAATTCGATCTAAAATATTGAAAATTGACCAACTTACAGACGATTTGGTGAGAGCAGATAGCGCAAATATTTAGGTATACTGAAACTTTTCGACTTTTTTCAACCTCGCCAGAATTATAACTCTAGCTATAATTGTCTGGTTTTCAATTTCTAAAAACCAAAATTTCCGTAAGTACAGTAGCTATCCTTGTACATAATCGTTTTTTTATCAATATTTTTGGAGCCCCCAAATAAAAGTAAAAATTTCGCCAAAATAACACCTATCTTTTTAAGGAGTTACGTGGGTTTCAAAGCCAAAAAAGCATATTTTCTCTATTTTTTAATATTATAATATATTCATTATATTATTCAAAATGTTAAGCACATAAAAGAGCAACATTTCAACAATAGTTTTTTTTAAATTCATTCAAAAAATTGGGAAATCCAACCGGTGGGACCTGGTTTGAAATTTAAATTTTTGGCAGAGTTGTATGCAAAATAGTTCATTTTTGAGCCTTGTAAAATTAGTTGTAATCCAAAAAAAAAACCTTTGTTCAATCACTAGTCAATGCTATTTTGAAGAAGTGTGCAAAATTTCAATAAGATCACTGCATTAGTTTTTGAGAAACTTTTTTCTAGACTTTTACTTCGATTGGCTTAAAACTGTGGGAGAATATTCTAGACGTATTGTACCATTAGATAATAAAATATAAAAAATTGGATTTTTTGAAACTTTCGAACCCACATAAGCCCTTACACCCGCCATTTCGTGATAATTTTTTTTCTAAAAACGGCTACCTACAAAGAAAACTACATTTGCATACACTATAAAACGTTTTATAAAATTATTTATTATTTCATTGTCAAGTTATCGAGCCGGCCGTTAGACGACATTTTTTACACAGATGCTCTATTACTACTTCAACACCGTTGTTAATTTTTTTATTACGTTTAATAAAAATTAACACGAAATAACTTCAATGTATGCTTAATAACACCTTTTTTCCAAATGCCACATAAATAATCTAGTAGACAACAAAAACTCAGAAAAAACTATCTTTTCCGGCCGGTTACAGTTCTACCTTAAGAATGATCACATCCATCCTATTATTTAATCTATCGAGCTCTATTCTAAATCCATGAGCTAAGGAGAATATATCGTTACAGTACAAAATCGGATAACGGCAAAGAAGTTCTTTCTCCCCGACAAAACATTTAAAAAATATTTGCCATTTATACTTTTGACGCATGTTTGGCGCATATTTTTCCCATTTTTATTTTTGACGCATATTTTGATACATATTCCGAAGATCAAAATCCCGACCCATCGTCGTTTCATCCCCAATAGGTGCTGCATTTTCCCAGCATATTCGCAAAGAAAACGAATCGACAAGTACAAAAAAAGAAAAAGAAAAGTGTGAAAAAATGCGCGAAGGAAATCGTCAAGTCTCGAATGAATACGCAATCGTTGAGTTCGCGTTGAGAGAGAAAAACGATATTTGCCATACGTATATATATATATATATATATATATATATATATATATATATATATATACATACACATATACAGAGAGAGAGCGAGAGAGAGAAAGAAAGCGAGAGGTCACGATCGATACGATCGAATCGACATCACGGTCGAGCGAATTCTTGCGCTCGACAATGAAGAAAAAGCGAGAGATGCGACTGTGTGGTGTAATAAGAATCGCACGTGTAGAAGGAAGATGGATGCACACACACACACACACACACACACACACACACACACACACACACACATACACACACACACACACACACACACACACACACACACACACACATATATATATATATACACATACATACATACAATATACTGCAGTGAAAGAATAAAAGTCGAATAGTGGTAGGAGACATAAAGACGTCACGTCGGATCACGCTGAAGACCCAAAGCGAAGAAGAGAGGGACGAAAGAACACCGAGATCGAGCTGTGATCAGCTTGCCCATCTCTCTCCTTTTCTCTCCCTCTCTCATTCTTTACTTCTCTCTCTCTCTCCCTCTCTCTCTCTCTCTCTCTCTCTCTCGCTCTCTCTCTCTCTCTCTTTCTCTCCATCTTCGCGAACTTCTGCCTCTTTCTCTCTTTCGCAAAGGTAAGACACGAATAAAGGATCTCAGGAACGCTAGCAAAAGATCGAAGGATCCTCAGCCTCTTTTCTCGTCGGAGAGTCTCGAGTTGGCGAAGACTGCGCGGCCTTCTTCGTTTTAGCTCTCGGGGTTTGCTGCGTGCAATGCGAAACGTGACAGTGTCCGCCCTCCCTTCGTCCGCCCTCTTAACAATACCCTCGTCCTTCGCCACGCTGCCGATGTGCGCTTCATCTTTCCCGTCCCTCGAATCTCTTTCGTTGTGCTCCGTCTCTGTCTTTTACCCTCTTATCTCATCGTTTCCTCCCTTTCTGTCAGTCCTACTCGTTCTCGCCCTCCCTCCTTCTCTGACGTGAGATCCCTAAGTTCCCTCGGTCTCCTTTATTCTTCGCTCTCTCGCTGCAACCAGTTTCACTTGTATCTTATCCTCACGAATTTTATTCCCTTATTTTTACCCCCCCCCCCCCTCCCCCGCTTCGCCGAGCCGTTTTATTTTTCATTCTCCGTCATATGGATCCCGCCTCATCGAAACGTCACCCCGGATATTGAGTACGCGGATTCTCCTGTCAAAAGGTTAAGCCCTTTTTCACTGGGAACGGGTTTTCATCAAGGAAAATTCTTCGAAAACAGTTGCCGGAATGAAAATTCTGCCGTCATAGGGAAGACGGCGGAATTTATAAAAAAAAATCAAAAATGCGTTTTTGGTACTGTTGGAACCAGTACGAAATTTCTCATGGTTCTGTATAATAAAACGCATTCTCGATTTTTTGTAGATGCGGCCTTCTTACATGTGACGGTAGAATTTCTCTGATGCAATTTTCCGAAAGAATTATTTCCCGAATGAATAATTTCCCGGACACAGTTTATCAAACGGACAATTTCTTGTACACAATTTGTTAAGTAAAGAACTACTCGAATACAATATCCCGAATGGACAGTTCCTTGAATGGATAATTTTCCAAATAAGACAATTTCCCAAATGGACAAATTTGTTCGGGGTAAACGATCAAATGATCAATAAATTGAATAACTTTAATTTTGAATAGTTAATATGTGCATTAATATTGCATCATTAATCGAAGTACATTCTTCGTGGAACGTATTTTTAACGTTGGTAAAGGGCTTACGTGGGTTTCGAAGCTGAAAAAAGCATATTTTCTCTATTTTTCTTAAACATAATATATAAATTATTTTATTCAAAATGTTAAGCACATAAAACAGCAACATTATAACAATATTAAAAAAAATGTATCCAAAAATTTCGGAAATACAGCCGGTGGGAAATACCCCCTTAAAAAAGTGTCCTCTTGGTGGTGAGGATAACTCATAATAGCTTTATCTGAAATTGAAAAACCAATTTTTTTCTGTTAGTAGATAAGTATAGCTCGTGATTGAACGAAGGATTAAAAACAAATTGAAATTTGAATTTCTGGCAGAGTTGTATGCAATGTACCGGCTTAAAAAATAGTGTTTTGAGAAAAATGCGACTAAAGCTTTGAGTAGAAACAAAACGAACATTTTTTTTAACTTACATAGAATCGTCGATTCCCGCTCCATAAAGCAAAGATCCTGCTGCAGCTGCAATGCCCAGAGCATCCTTTTGTTCCTGCCTTGATTTATTGAAATTTTCAAACCCACGTAATCCCTTAATCGTAAGATTTATTTCGCTGTATCTTTTTGCATAAAAAATCTTGCAGTTTTTTCAGTTTGGCTCACTGAAAAAATCATTATAAAACGTTAAATTATACTTTCGATAAGAAAAGTGTACATGTTAGTTAAGATAAAAATTTAATAAAAAGTGAATAATTAAACTATTACAAAATTGTGAAATTACTCAATTAATTAATAAATTTAAATTGGCTTTGTTTGGGTTTGCTCCGGAAATTGTTTATTCGAGAAATTCTGCCTTTTTGAAAAATGTTTATTGAGTATCCGCGATGACCCTTTCTTCATCATTCCTTATTTGTCAGAAAATTCGTATTTTTCGTCCCACAATAGAAACGCATCTCGGATGATTGTCGAATGCACGAAGGATGAGCATGGGGAAAATTTGCCGAGTACTTACTCGGGAAAGGAGCAAAAAGATCTCAAGAATTTCTTCGTTGCCAAGCGCGTGTACCGCGTCTCATATTTTCAATGGGAATAAAATGACCCCTCGATATCGCACGGCACTACTTACGAGCGAGAGAGAAAGAGAGGAAGGGAAAAAAGGATCGGCAAGGGATGATATGAGAGTCGAACGAAGGAACGTGAACGTGACGACGACGCGAGAACCGCCACCAGAGCACGTGCCCGCTAAGTAATAACGAGTGCCCGAGACACCGGAGAGCCGGAAGACAAAAATATCCTTGCAGTAAAAAAATTATGTTCACATCGACGTATCATCTAATAAATGTTGTTTAAATCAATCCTGTACTTTCGTATTTTTATCATTTTATCACTTTATATATAGTATTGTCGGCGAAAATTGAAGAAAAAATAATCAATGCTACCAAAATATGCAACACTTTATGCTTGAAACTCAAAAATTAATTTCAAAGTTAAAATGCAACGATCCGAAATGCATTTTTTATTTTAACAATTCTCGATTGATGATAATAATTAGTATTTTTAACCGGCCACTGAATAGTTGATTTATCGTGGGTGTTTATCGTACCTCTTCGAACGTTTGACAAATTATCGTTATCCGTTAATTATCCGAATCACTATGCAAGCCGAATGGAATATCGACGTCAAATTATGAAATAATATAAATAACAATGATAACAAAATTCACGGGGAGAATGGAAATAAATTGGATAAATCAGAGCTACCTTTGCATCTGGAATTTTCGTTGAATTACCGATAATCGGATAACCGTCTGTTTACTAATTCTCAAGGCATAAACTATTTGCGATTCCCGTTAATTCGCCGATATAAATTCGATATATCCGATTCTTCGATTGGAGGATTATATCGGATTACGGGCCGTTGCAGTACCGAATGACTTTTGCTAAACTTGTGTGTACCAGAATAGTCGAGCGACAAGAGGGATTCGAGAATGGTTGGCGAAAAGCACGAATTTTACGAGTTTACGTATTCACGACATCTACGAGCAATTCTTATCCCACCCAGTGGAACCGCCCATTCGAAGATCTGCTGGCGGAATCGCTCGTTTATTGTGTAATATACGCGGACGTAAATATGTATGGGCTTTCCAATGCAAGTTGGGACGTCTCTCGGATATAGTGTAGACGGGTATAAATAGATTCCTCTCCGTCCTTCAAATCGCGACTGCCCGTGCAGACATTTGCTGGGAAGTTCCCAGATCCTACGGCATCCGTGTAGGGATTCTATAGGGACGCCGCACGAAGGGAGTCCACATTGAAATCCAAGTGGACTTCGTGCTATTTGCCGATTGACGTTGTTTGATAATTTTTTATTTTGAATTCTCAACCGGAGTTTGTCGGGTCTCCCAAAAAATATCCTTCCGTGATCCAGGATGCACCCACATCTCTATGGGAATTTGTTAGGGACACCGCACATAGAGAGTCCTCATTGGGATCCAATTGGATTCTGCACTGTTCCCCTATGAACGCCGTTTGAGAATGCTTACCACATTTGAATCGAGAATATGTGAAAAGTCACGAGAAAATTAACGCGCTATGCTGAAACATAATCTGCACGCTTCGTGGGCGTGTACGTGCGTGGTGGTATTATGTCAAAGTGCAGTCAAATAAATAACAAACGATAATTACAGTGAATTTTTAGTGTTGTGATTCAAATCGACTTTCAAGATATACTTTTTTAAGCGATTTATACTTTTTTAAGATAAGATTTATACCTTTTTAAGATCCGCTTATTTTGTTTGGAAAATTCAACGTACAGAATGCGGAGGAAGCCATTAAAAGTTGTATAGGATTTTTTCGATAATATGGGAATCCTTTCGGATTTAAACTGCGTTCCTGCATTCCAATGGGGAATCCGGATTATAATCCAATCGACGGGTGTAACGTTTTAGTATAGGGTATAGACCAATGGGTCATCGCATTGGATCCTCGTACTGAAACGTCACGCTCGTACATTGGATTCTCGTCGAAATTCTCATTGGGTTCTCATCGGAATTGTCATTGGATTCTTATCGGAATTCCCATTGGATTCTCATAGGAATTCCCATTGGATTCTCATCGGAATTCCCATTAGATTCTCATTGGAATTCCCATTGGATTCTCATAGGAATTCCCATTGGATTCTCATCGAAATTCTTATTCGATTCTTATTGAAATTCCCATTCGATTCTCATCGGAATTCCCATTGGATTCTCATCGGAATTCCCATTGGATTCTCATCGGAATTCCTATGGAATTCTCATAGGAATTCTTATTGGATTCTCATCGGAATTCTTATTGGATTCTCATCGGAATTCCCATTGGATTCTCATGGGAATTTCCATTGGATTCTCATAGGTATTTTCATTGGAATTCCCATTGGATTCTCATTGGAATTCCCATTGGATTCTCATCGGAATTCCCATTGAATTCTCAGCCCAATTTCCCATTGGAACGTACGAATCCAATTTGAATTCTAAAAGACTCCCATATGGAACCTTGTGCACTTTAAAATAACTGCCAAGAATCCTTTTTGCTTTCGGAATCCATGCAGAAATTGTCGTAAAGATCCAATTGGATGCCCATACTTGGCCCTACTTTCTTATAGGGATCCAATGGCTCATCGCATCGAATCCCTATTAGTAGGGAACAAGTATGGGAATCCAATTGGATCCCTACGCCAAGAGCACGGCTTCCGAAAGCAAAAAACATCCTTGGGATTTTTTCCCAAGGATGTCTACAAGATCTCCCGGTCTTGAGCCTAATTGACCCATTGAAGTCTATCATTTTCCGATCGCATTGTAAAAATAACACATCTATAAAGACATATCCTATTTTTATTTCCCGCGAAAATGATTCAATATCGAAGCTTGCATCGTTGCAATGCGATAAAAAAGAACTTTCTGTAATTGCCTAAATACACGTGCATGGGGCTGTATTTGCATACAGACCAGGAAGATTGTGCGATGCAGGACGTCGCGACCGAGAGCGTGGTCCATGAAGGATCTCGTTGCTCGCGACCCCTACATTTGGACCACCCTGTAAGACGTGAGCGAGGCGTATGATGGCGTCCTCTACGTTCGCTATCTTACCTCACGATCCTGATCACGATCACGCACGCACGTGGAACCGCCCACTGCGTCCGCACGACTTCTCTGTCCGCTCATTCTCCTTCCTCTCTTTCTTCTCCAGCCTCCTCCTTATGCCCTCGACTCTTTTCTCTTTCTTTCGCGCTCTTCCCCATTCTTTGGTGCACACACCGTGTATGGTGTCTTTGGTGCCCGTCGCTTCCTCGTCCTGCCGCTCCTTGACTCGTTTTCTTTACTTCTTTCGCTTTCTCCCTCCTCCTCGTCTTCCTTGTGATCCTCATCCGCATGCTCGTCTTACCGCAGTCCACGTAGAGTTTCTTTACGTCGGACGCGCGATGGACGCACGTGCGTGTGCTCGAGAGGAGCGGAAAGAGAAACGCGAGAAGGAAGAAAGGTGGAGGATAAAGCTCTGGAGAGAGAGAAAGAGAGAGACAGAGAGAGAGAGAGAGAGAGAGAGGACGGAAGAGAAATGCCTTGTTCGTTGCGTTCGTCGTACGTGACCCCTGAAAATACTGTATCGGACACACACACACACACACGGATACATATCCAGCGATAATCACGCACTCGACCTCTACACTCGATGATCTTGAAACGTAATCGATAAATTGGCCCTTCGTCGATCTACCTGCCGCACACATGCTCTCTATACATCTACAGACGTGTGCAACGATCCCCTCGGAGTAAAACCGCTCGAGAAAGCGGTCCGTCCTTTTTCTCCATCTCTTTTTTTTTTATTATAATTTTCGGCACGATCCCTCGCCTTCTCCGATTCAGGTAATAGGTATCAATCATGCAACATTACCAGGCTACTCAATATGTGACGTGGAAAGTTAAAACATATTAGAATGCATCATCATTATTTTCCGAATCATACGATGATATATATATTTTTTTTCTCGAGATACAGCCCCTTTGATTTGCGGTTTCTCGGCTAACTTGCCTGCCTTTCAATTTTCCATTACATCGGTGCATTTGTTGGAATATCTCTGGGAAGTCTCGCCTACTAAGTTATCGATCGAGGATTGATGTTGCAGAGCTTGCTTACAGAGACATCACTGTGAAGGGCCGAAAAAGGTAGTTTCTGCCGAGATTTTTTGTTTACTAGATTATTTATTTGGGATTTTTTATTTTGAAAAAAAAAATATTAAAAAAAAGATAAACGACATTATTGAGGTACGATAGAGACTCTGCATAATATGTGGTTCAACGCCCGGGTCGATAACTCGACAATGGTTGGTCTGAAAAATTAAAATGAAAAGGTTTTATAATCTATGCAAATGTAGTTCTCGCAGGTAGCCGTTTTTCGGAAAAAAATGACGAAATGGCGGGTTTTAAAAAAAGTGTAATTTTGGCGAAATTTTTACTTGTGTTTGGGAGCTGAAAAAATAGTAAATAAAAGAAAACGGATAGGTACAACGATAACTACTGCGATTACGGAAATTTTGGTTTTTTTTTTAATTCAAAAATTGGACAATTATAGCTAGCGTTGTGATTGCGGCCAGGTCGAAAAAAGTAATTTCGAGAAAAACGCGATTGAAAGTTTTAGTACTTATAAGTAAATGGTTGGTCTACCTGCTCTCACTAAATCGTCTGTAACTTGGTCAATATTTCAACTCGAAATTTTCACGTATTCTTGAAAATGTATAGGGTCAGAGTGGGATCAGTGGCTCATTTTTTCACAGGTCCATAGCTGATAAAACGTTCACACAATCTCAATGAAACCTTGACTAAACGTGACGTGTGTTCAATGGTTTCATTTAGTTAAGCCTTCGAGTGCACACTGGGTTTTGACCCCAAACATTTTCTGTCACCGATTGTATTTTTCAACGTATGCCCCACTTTGAACCAATGTTTTGGCATTTAATTTTCGTTTTCGTCAAAAAATAAATTCAGGGCCATAAAATATGGATAATTTACTACAAAAAACTACTCTACAAAAAAATGCATATTTACCGGAATACAACGATTTGAAAAACGCCTTGGGTCAGATTGACCCAAGATGCACTTATAGGTTGGTGGCGGAGGTGTGCACTCAAAGGGTTAAAAGACACTGAACGGCCTATCCCAATAGATATTGAGATAATAACCATTTCAAAAAAATGGGATTCGATCCACTGTGTACTTGGAGGTATACACAGTGAAACATGCCTACTTTCACAGTCGAACAAAATTTAAAAATCAAGCAATATTTGAAGAAAATTACCCTGATCCATTCTACACTTGTAGGTAATGGAGTGCTTTTCTCTATACAATGGGGAGTATTGTACAGTAAACCATTGAAAAATTAATTTAAAAAAACAGCATATTATGAGATCAATCACAACAATTTTTTGAATTTTAATCAACAATGAGTACCTACCTAATGAGGTAGTGCCAGTATCTATATAAATCACAACGCGAAAATATTCATATTGTGACTTACCTCTCTGTACCTTGAAAAATTGAGCCACTGTGTACTGACCCTCTCTTTTTTTCTAAAGCGGGTACTGGCAAGTTTCTTTTTTTTTTAGGTCATCAAACACAATCCTCAAATGCCGCAATATAGCTGTATATTGCGGGAGAACAATGACTTCGAACATAACTGCGATAGGTCAGAAAGCAAAAAACATACGAACTCAGCTGATTTTTCTACTTTTTACACAAAAAAAAATATAAAATCACCTCTCACAACCGAATTGCGCGGCAGCGACTCACCGACAGGTTCAAAACTATTGGCATCCGAGGGCTGTTGTAATGCGAAAAAGATGTACATTTATACATGTGCACTTCTGAGAAACAAAAAAGCTTCAGTGTACCCACTGTTGCCACTATTCTCACTTTCACCCTACTCTGAGAAAATGCCAAAAAAATCCATTTTTTTTACCCCTCACAGTTGTATCCCGCCATAATGTTTAAGGGGCTATACCAGTGTGGCACTTTCAAAAAATCGATTTTTTTGCCTTTTTCCTTTGCCATTGTATGGGCCAGGTATAGAGCTGATTAGCAGTTTTTTATGGTAAATATCACTTTATCTTTCAAAAATTGATAATTAAATATTTAAGACGGAATGACACCTCATCGCGGTCGGTATGGTAGAGCAATTGTAGATACCCAAAAATCTCTGAAACGGCTCTTCAGATCCCGTCGAAACTTTGCCAAACGACGTCAAATAGATAGACGAACAGCTGTCTGGCCCTCAAATTTTCTGAATTTGAGGGGCAGACAGCTGTTCGTCTATCTATTTGACGTCGTTTGGCAAAGTTTCGACGGGATCTGAAGAGCCGTTTCAAAGATTTTTGGGTATCTACAATTGCTCTACCATACCGACCGCGATGAGGTGTCATTCCGTCTTAACGGGGTCCTCTAGTTTCTCGGCTGTTTTTTTACGGCTTTTTCAATAATTTTTTACGGGCAAAGCATCGAAATAATCAATCTCATTGTTTTTGCATAATCTTTATTAACATTTAAATAAGCTTTACAAATTTTTTGAAGTCAAAATATATAATAGAATAATCGTTATAGTGGCCGACAGGAAGACATCAAGTAAAAGAGGTGCTTGACGGTGACCAAGATTGCGGCTGTTCTGCTTATCTAAAATCAAAAAACCAAACGGCATTTTAATCTTCATATTTAAGACTAGCGATTGAACTAGAGTGAATTCTAAATTACAAAAATTGACTTTTTTATACACTTTTGAAAATTACATTCTATTTTTTACTCATTTTTTCTTAAGTTTTTCGCTCGTACAAAAAAAACTATCGAAGCAATCATGATAATCCTAGTTCAATCGCTGGCTTATAACATATTAAAGATGCTGTATAAATTTGAACAAGATCGGTGCAGTAGTTTCTGAAATATCGGGGTCACCGTTTCGAAAAATGGTGTTTCGAGAAAAACGCGTTTGAAAGTTCGCGCATGTGATTTATACTTGTGAACCACTTCGAATATCGAAAAATCCTTTGGCACACATTTTCTACACTTGTTGTAGATGTGATTTATGAAAAAAAAATCGATTTTTTCGACCCGAGAAACTAGAGGACCCCGTTAAACGCGTTTTACTCGAAATGAGATTTTTCAAATTTGCTGACATTGTAACTCAAAGAGCAATTATCCGATTGACTTGAAATTTGAACTGAGTACTCTTGAACATATTTACTCTACAATGACGTAGGATATTTTTGATTGGATGAAAATTGACGATTTGGCATTGAAAAAAACGACCATTTGATAGGCAAGTAAACATACTGTTTTCACAACTACGCCATTTTGTTCGATTTCGATATTTTTCGAAAATCCTACGTCATTGTACAGAAAATACCTTCCAATTTAACGAAATTTTTTCCTTTTTCGGTTTCAGCTACTCAATCGGCCAGAATCATGTCAGCAGTAGAGAAACTTTTTTTTGCGCCTCCGAAGGCAGCGCAGGTCGCTTGGATCTCAATATTTTTCTATGAAAAAATTACGTAACATAGGTCAAATATAGCCAAATATATTCTTAATTTTCCGAAACATTGAATCGACTACTTTTCTTTCAAAAAATTCCCGAAAATCACCAAAATTTTCAGCGTCCACACTGTTATAGCCCGTTAATTCGCCGATGGAGCCAACCTGTGCCATCACATGCCTAAACTTCGTATTATAATTTCCCTTTGTGGATCCTTCGTAAGGAAGTACGCATAAGAGGTACACAACCAGTATAAGGTATACACCTCCATATATTACTTAATCCAGATTCTAATCCTACGCTTATCTCTACCGCAGAGATTTGCTATCGGCCCTAGCCCCCCTCTCTCTCCCCGGCTCTCCCCCTTGCTGTCTCACTTCCCCCTTGCACTTTATCGTGTTCGAACGAGCGCATATCTGCTTCTACCGGTTTTTTCGTTTTCTTCAACTGCAAGTCTAACAGCGGCTATGTATGCGGTGTTGCACTCGGGCGAGAGTTCCCTGGGATCGAGGATAGTGTAGGAGTGGAATATACGATGGCACTTTACTCGCCGACCATTCTATACGATTCCTACGCGTTAGCCAGATAGTGCGTAGATCGTAGATAGATAGAGCCGAACTGTAGACACACTCGGCTTGCATTTAATACTCCCGCATTCGTGTACTCGCGCACGTACGTGCAAACGTGTACACGGACACTCGATGGCGGCACACACATACGACCATGATCCGTACACACGAAACAAAACGCGGGGGAAAATCTTCCGCGGAGACTCGGAGATAGTTCGCGATCTCTTCCGCCACCTCGACTCCTCATCTACCGTTTTCTACGTACGGAATACGCGCAAGTACAAGTACACTAACACATGTGCCAACCGAGATACGATTATTTATACGTCTCTTAAGAGAATACACGTACTTATGGGTATTTCTGATGCTGTTGCCAGTGGCTAACGGTCGTATGCAGATTCTTTTTATACATTTTTTTTTCTTTTTCGCCGGACCTCCAACGTGTGCGCGAGTTCTCTGTCTTTCGCTCCCTTTCTCTATCTCGCTCTTTGTCTCGGCTCGGATACAAATGCCCCTTTCTCGTACGGAGGAAGATTGTTGCGCGGTGTGAAATGCGTGGGTGAAATTACTCCCGGCGTTACTCTGAACTTGGCTGGCTTTGATAAGATAGAGACTCTCCCATCCAATACGGATCGATGCCGAAATCTACACTGCCAAAAAAAATTAATTTGAATAGGATCTATTTAAGGGGAGATATACACCTAGGAGCCAGAAAAAAGGTCATTTTTGTGAATTTTTTCAAGGAAAACTCTTTGAAATTTCGGATTGGGGTTTTAATTATCTACAAGTATATACATTTAAAAATATGTTTAATTTTCTTTATTTAAAAATATCAAAAATATACGAGGATATTGTATGATCCTTGGAGTGCCGTAAAAAAATCTGCGTATACGGTACCCACTGGCGTTTCTTCAAAAATCATCTGAAAAAAAACCAAGAAGATTATTGAATTAGATACTATGATGTAGTACTTGTCACAGCCGATTTTGAAAATATCGATTTATGACAAAATGGCGGACGTTTGAACATAAATAGTGATTTTTGGGCCAAAAATTAGTTATTATTTTGCCTATAAAACAAAAACTAACGGAAAAAAAATCATATGACAAGTACCGGATAATGGTGTATAGAATAACCACAAAAAACCTCAAGGCAATCGGTTCATTGGTTTTCGAGAAATTTTGGGTACCGATTTGAAAAACGTGGTTTTGAGAAAAACGCGGATAAAAATTTGGGAATGAATAAATCATGAAATTTGTCAACTTACATGGAATCATCGATACCAGGCCCATAGTGTAAGTCTTCTACGGTCAACGGAATGTAGGTGTAAATGTAGGTGTGAATGTAGGTGAATCTAGGTGTATATCTCCCCTTAAATCAAATAGGTAATTTCCTTGGCTCACGGCCTACTACGAGCTTATTTGGTTCAAAGATATTTTTTTTATTTGTATCAGCTATTCTTTTCAACGGGCTATACTAGTGTGAAGGCTGAAAATTTGGGTGATTTTCGGGATTTTTTTTGGAAGAAAAGTACTCATTTAAATGTTTCGGAAAATTAATAATATATTTGGCTATATTTGACCTATATTGCATAATTTTTTCATAGAAAAATATTGAGATCCAAGCGACTTAAGCGCTGCCTTCGGAGGCGCGAAAAAAAGTTCCTCCACTGCTGACATGATTCCGGCCGATTGAGTAGCTGAAACCGAAAAAGGAAAAAAATGTCGTTAAACTGGAAGGTATTGCCTGTAAAAAGACGTAGGATTTTCGAAAAATATCAAAATCTAACAAAATGGCGTAGTTATGAAAAAAGTCTGTTTTCTGACCTATAAAATGCCCGCTTTTTTCAATGCCAAATTGTCAATTCTCATCCAATCAAAAATATCCTACGTCATTGTCGAGTAAATATATTCAAGAGTACTCAGTTCAAATTTCAACTCAATCGGATAATTGCTCATTGAGTTACAATGTCAGCAAATTTGAAAAATCTCATTCCCAGAAAAAAGCGTTCAAAGATTTAACTATCGATTTTTGCACGATACAGTGATATTGATATAAATTATAGAAATGATAATGATATTCTTGAAAGTATAAACTGTCGAAAAAGGCAACGAAAAATCGATTTTTTTAAAGTGCCACACTGGTATAGCCCCTTAAATATTGACTATATTCAAGTTGAATAAATAAAGTTTCGATTCAACTAAATCTCTATTTGCCATGTACACTGTAAATGTAAGTGTACTATATGCATAAAATATTTCATAAATCCAAAATAAATAGAAATGCTTAATTGAAGGTTTTAGGACAACGCTTTTGTATCGTAATTCGTTATTCCCTGGCCTTTTGAGATGATTTTTATTGAAGAAAATATTTCACCTATATGGGAATCGAATCTAGAACCTACCTATTCATAGCTACGCACGCTGTCCCTATGCTACCGTGTGCTTGTTTAATCTTAGTCGCAGATATGGCTAAGAGACCAAATGAATTCCTATAAATATTTGCTGTATCACATAAACTATATCAATTAGTTAATATCATTGTCATAATTAGAGTTTTATCGAATAACATGCTATATATTTTTCTAATATAACCTATATATACATGTATATATATATCATTCCTCTCTCTCCATCCTCTCTGCCCCCTCACCTCCTTGATAGGTGTGTTGCAATAAAGACAGACCATTCAATCAAATAGAAAAATCGTTGACTATACGAAAATTCTATTTAATTTAAATTAAACAAAAAACAAACAGATCCATTTAGTGGATTCAACTAAATTGTTTTTTGAGCAGATGAAACCGAATCACAGATTTATTAGGTTAAAAAAAATATTTAGTTATTGGACGATATTGAATATATTTTCATGTGAATAAATAAATATATTTAAAGTAAATAATTTCAATAATGGAATGCAATAGGAAAAAAATACTTCCACGAAAAATCTAGTTAATTCAAATGAACAAAAATCAAATAGACGCGATTAGTTCATATCAATATAATTCTTCTGTCAGTGTAGTCCTCCGTACTTTTGGTAATTTCATGATTTTTTTTCGAGTTTTTTTCATCCGGGGCTTTTTCAGTAGCGACGAGTTCGATTTCGTCGAGGGTTTTCTTTTTTTTTCGTTTCACAAGTTGTCTCGGTACGAGGAAAAGATCCGTGAGAGATTGTTCGCTTCGTAAGCAGATTGCAGCTGGAAAATGACGACAGGACGCTTTTGACCCCGTCTCTGAACCCTCTCGATTATGTCCTCGCGTGGAGTATGCGATTTTTCGGCTGCCACACATGCGACGAACGAGACTCCGGGAGAAAGACAGCGAAATATGTGTCCTCGAGCGTTTACCGTCCATCGCACGTTCGTCCTGTCTTTTACGTTCTATACACCGAGCCCTATCCTTCCGGAACGTGTCCGCTGGTGACGAAACCACGAAAAGATCTACTACCGTGCACCGTGCACGACGTTGCATCTCATCCTGGGTGCATACGAATGACGCTCTTACCCCGAGCTAGTCTCGACGAGGAAGCTTGAACTTTACAGCTCGAATTACCGTGTAGCATAGGAATTGAGCGATGAAGAGCAAACGCGCGCTTCCAAAGAACGAAAAAAAAAATAAAAATAAAGCGAAACGATGGAACGCTGGGAAAAGGGCTCTTGCAAAAAGCGAACACAATCGGGATGTTTTTCGTTTTATTCCGTGGAGACTGGCGTCGAGTGCAGTAAAAAAAAAAGCTGTAAGAGTTTTGATGTCGTACGACAGGAAGCGTTGAATTGTAGTCGATCGATGGGAGACATTGACGTTGTATTAGATTGTGGCGATGTTTTGGATCAGTAGAAACAACTGGACTCAGACATCATCCACTTTTTTAAAAACTTCCTCTACAACGTTGATCAGAGTTTAAAAAATCCCTGAATACACATACATATATTGGGTAATTAAGGGGTCTTCTCACTTTAGACGCTAAAGAAGGCTATTTTCATTCATTTTTAAATAGCTTTATATTACAGATATTGATATAAAAGTTGCTACACTTAAGGAGTTACCCCCACTTGCGATTTTGAAAAAATCGATTTTTTTTATTGCATTTATTTGAAGTGCAATTTGAAGTGCAGTTTTTTTCATGCCCGGAATAGATGACTCTATGTAAGTTTACAAAAAATATATTTTCTTCGTGTAAACTGAAATTGAAACTTTAAACGCGTTTTTCTCAAAATGGCATTTCTGAAGTCGGTGACCAAGATTACTCGAACACTAATGAACCGATCTTATTAACATTTTGCAGGCTTATTTAATACATAAAAATGTAGTTTTTAATCGTTCGATTTTTTTTTCGAAAAAATGGCCGTTTTGTAGCCAAAAAACGGCCGTTTTTTTCGTTAAAATCGAACCATTAACTTTGACTGTCCGCCATTTTATGAAAAATTAATATTCTTTAAAATCCTTCGATTAAAGACTAGTTTATACTTATATTTGACTAAATCCATCCGCATTTTTTTTTTCAGATGATCCACTTCGCCGCAATGTTGGTCACCGCAAACCGTGTATGTAAAAACATTATTTCATTGACGGCCATTTGCCACTAAACAATGTAATATTTTTCAATAAAAAAATTACTGAAAGTTCTTCAAGATGTGTTCTTTAAGATGGTATATTGATCGATGAAAAAAGTTGTGTAGTTTTCTTTTAAAAAATTCACGAAGAAGGCCTTTTTTTGCGCCACAAGTGGGGGTCACGCCTTAATACATACACTTTCGAAATACATTTAAAATTTATTTTTTATGTATTCATGGAACCCAAACAATATAAAATCAGCGAATAAAATTCGATAAAATCTTCGAAACTACTGAACCCATCCTTATGAAATTTTAACCACATATTCTTTGCAACTATAGCTATAGCGCATAGCATGAATTTTTTTGCCAAAAACGGTGAAAAGAAACGTTTTTTTTGTTACTTCTTTGGATATATCAAATTTTGACATTTTGTTATTTTTGCATATATAAAAAATCGTATGAAATGCGCTATAGCCATTATCATACTGAATCTAAAACCGTATGATTTTTTTGTTTCGGATGATCCATCTTCGAGATTTTATCAATAGCGCAGACCTACAATTTTTTTAGGACATTTTTTAAACTACCATTTTCGTCTATGAATAGTGACTCAAATAAATAATTTTTTTAAAATGTATTTCGAAAGTGTATTTATTAAGTGTAACAACTTTTTATTAATATCTATAATATAAAGCTATCAAAAAAATCATGAAAATAGCCTTTTTAGCGTCTCAAGTGAGAAGACCCCTTAAGTATGAAATGTCCGATTACCTTAAATACCAAGTCCCATACCCAATATCTACACATATAAAACAGTTCCGTGACTGACTGACATATAGACAACGCACAGTACAAACCACTCGAGATAGAAACATGAAATTTAGAAGATATGTTCCTTACAAGGTGTAGAGGTGCACTAACAAGGAACATCCCTCTGGTGACACCCTTCGATTTTTTTTGAAATTTGGATATGTTATAAAGTACCGAAAAGTAAGCGATATTAATTTTTTTTATCGGCGGAACAACGGTTTTAAGGGGTGAAACCACCCCTCGAAAAAAGGCATCTCTAGGGGCAATATAGCAGTTTCACACACAAGGAGTCCACCGATTTTAATGAAACAAAAACGAAGATTCTTCTAATCCGAAGCAGTGAAAAATCTACTATAGTGACATTGCAAAAAAAAACTAAGGGGTGAAACACCTCTATATTAAGGGGTGTTTTCTTAAAACCGATTTTCCGTCGATAAAAAAAATACGTATCGCTTACTTTTTGGTGCTTTATAACATATCCAAATTTCAACAAAATCGAAGGGTGTCACCTGAGGGATGTTCCTTGTCAGAAAAGACTTTTCGGAAATTAACTCCTGAGGGGGTGAAATCGATGGAAGACATTGATGTTTGTTTTAGATTGTGGAGATGTATTGTGTCGGTAGAAAAATTCAACTAGGGTCAGACATCATCCACTTTTTTAAACTTCCTCTACAACGTTGGTCAGAGTTTAATGAATTCACGAATTCACATTCATATATTGGGTCATAGAATATGAAATGTCCGATAACCTCTAGTACCAAGTCCCATACCCGATATCTATACATGAAAAACGGTTCCGTGACGGACTGACTGACTAAATGACTTACTGACATATAGACAACGCAGAGCCTAAACTGCTGAAGGTAGAAACATGAAATTCGAAAGACATGTTCCTTAGAAAGTGTAGAGGTGCACTAAGAAAGGATTTTTCGAAAATCAGCTCCTAAGGGGGCAAAATGGGGTGTAGAAGTTTGTATAGAAAATTGTATTCCTTGGGTGTCTCAACGCGGGTGGAAACTAGTCTCTGATATGTCAGTTTGACGTTCTTGATTTTTTTTATTGTGAAAGTAGGTCATCAGCCTTGCAGACGCGTGTCTTCATTTGTCATTATCTGTCGACTAGCCTTTTGCAAATTGAATTTTGTAGAGCAGGGATAAGTCAAAAATTCGCGTTATTTTCCAATATGAGTTCCGTCGTGGAACTAATGCAGTGCAGACAACTCGGGGTGTGAACGAAGTGTTTGGCAAGGACATGGCTAAGGAACGCACGGTACGTCGACGGTTTGAGAAGTTCCGATCTGACGATTCTGATCTTCAAAAATAAACCACGTAGGCGACCTGAGAGCAGGGTGGATCATGGTGAACTGAAAGCTGCAATGCAAGCGGATATATCCCAAACTACGCGTGAATTATCAGCAAGGTTTAACGTTGCTATTCCAGCAATATTAAACCATTTGAAAAAAAATCGTCAAGGTCAACCCGTCGTTGACACACTTACATTTGGCCACGATTTCGACACACTCGGTCAATTTGACCCAGATAGAACTTCATCCACCTGTCATTAACAAGCCTTCGATCAGTTTTTATGGAAAAAAAACAGGAATACACTTCAAAAATTCCTCAAACCTTTGCGGCATAGTGTGACACTGGTGTTACACGTAATTCCATTCAGATTTTGACGACTCAAAAGTGTTTTTTAATCATATATGGCGGTTGTAAATGCGTTTCAAGGTTCCTAGGACTTCAATAACAACTAGAACAAACCTATTAAATTTTTATTTTTCACGTAGCGGGTTTCATCAATAACGAAAGTGCAAAAAAACGTGCACATAATGAAAAAAGTATGCTTCAAAGGGTTAATACATCTGCACAATTAAAATTCAAAAAGTATACAACTAAATTGTTGTAAAAATGATTGAAAACTTTAAATTTTGAGAAAGTGAGCATTTCATTTCAAATTCCTCCGGGTCAAAATGCCCCAGTGTGTCAACGTAGGGTGTGTCAACCCTAGGATGACACTCATATTTTTTGCTACTCAGTTACACACAGTGGGTCTATCAGACGCGGCCAACTGTCGAATGCCGTAATTTCCTTGAAATTGAACCTATCCAGATGACATTTTCTAATACGGAAGAGCAGACTGTTAGGAAAGCGCCTGTGGAGAGAAATTATATGGTCAACCCATAATTTGTCAAAAAGCTGTTATAGCAGATGAAAAGGTTTGCAAAACGCGAGTTTTGGATTCGCGAGTCGAGTCTGTGGTACCCATGAGTGTCATCCTAGGATTAAGAAGCTGTGAATCGGATGTTCCATACTTGATGATACATTCACACAAAATTTTCTCCTATTGCCAGCACATCAAATCACTCAGTCCAGTCCCTCGTGTCTAACGATAACGCCATCCCTCTTGTCACTTCTACGAGCATCGATCATAGCAAAAAAAAGCCGGTGCTGAGAAAACTAGCTGCAGTGAAATTCGCCAAGGATCGGATATAAAAAGACTAGACGCGTTTCTGCGCTGGCATATACACAGCGTTGGTTTAAGAAACCGGAGTTTGTGAAACCAACGAAGATACATTCTCCGATCCGGTTTCCCAATACAAATTGCTACCGTTGTTGGAAAACATATTTGTCGTTGCAGCTAGAAAGTGCCCACCGTACCTATATACGTACGTTCATATATGTGTTTACATAAAGTGTAGCTGATAGCTCGGTGTTCACGGAGACGCTCTCGTTAATCGAAGCGAGTCTCTCAGATCAAGATAGCAGGAAGGCGGGGGGTGGGGGAGGGTGCGGGTGGCTAGGGAAGGAAGAGAGAAATATGGTGGGTCCTTTGCGAGAAGAGGAGGAATGAGGGAGGTAGAAAGTATCCCGCGGTTGCCCATGGCCCGGTGCGCGTTCTGTCTCCTGGCTGTACGATGTTACGGAGCACAAGGAGAGCACATGCGGCGTTCCAATCCAAGCGGGAGGACACAGAAGGATATACGTTGGCAAATGTTCGCGGCGCGCTTCCCTCCGAACACACAGCGACTTTCATATCGGTCTCTCTCTCTCTCTCTCTCTCTCTCTCTCTCTCTCTCGTACTTTCGAACTATGAGCACACACACGGCGCCATGGATTTCCTTACGCCGCGCATTTTGACCTCATCTGACCCTATACGAGAGGGCGCCTCTCTTCGCGCTGCGATTCTCGTATCGCGGTATTCGATACACCGATACATCGCGCGGAGGCATATACATTAGACTGGCCCAACAAAAAAAAAATTGTTTCAATTAAAATTTTTGAAAATGTTGTTGAGAAGAACAGAAAATGAGTGCTGACCAAATTTCAGCCCTTTATATCAATATTTAGAGGTCCTTCATCGCGATTTACTATTTCCCATTCATTTGACATGGTAAAAGTTTTTTTTTGCGAAAATCTGCGAAAAACACGCGTTTTTGTAGCTGGTTATTTTTTATTTTGTCGCTGGTATCATACTGAATCTAATGAACATTGATTTTTTTTTGTTTCGGACAAGCCGTTGCCGAGTTGTGATGGAGCTACCTAGCCCGTCTATTTTTGAGGCGTTACGCTAAACTATAGTTTTTGTACTTAAAAATGAATAAAAAAGAATTAATTTTTTTTAAAATGTATTTCAAGACTTTATTATTCATGTCTTTTATAAGATCCTCAAAAAAAATCGCGGAGGTGGCCTTTTTTCGTGGCTCCAAAGTGGACTGGCTCCTTAAAAGCACTGCGTACCGCGCACTCTTTGGTGGCTCTACCCTATGTCGGAAATTCGGTTTGTGTTTATCAGGAATGGATTTTGGAGTAATATCTCAATTAGGCGTTACATCTGAGCAGCGAAAAATATTAGATTGTTTTTTTATTGTCTTAAATAATGTATGAACATCACAAGAAGAATGTGCGAACGGATCACACGCGATGTTGTTGTTTTTTTTTTTTTAAATTTAGAGCTCATTTTGCGAAGTTCCTTCGAGGGCTCCGAGACGCACGAAACAGCCTAGACGGTGAAAGTAGCAATTTGGAGACGTTTAGTTTTCAGTCCACTCGGACTTATAAGAAATATACAACGACCTAACAATTGAAGACCTACTATCAAAATGCCTCGGTAGAAACACGCAGAATTTAAATGAGAGCTTTGATAAGATCGCGTCGACTATTTTTAGGATTCATCAACAATTCTCGTTTTTATGAACAAATTAAGGCCAATGATGAAGCGAACATTTTTTTTATTCAAAATGATGCCATTTTGCGAAAAAGCTATATTCTTCAATAATTGTTCGTACTTCTGTAGCAAAACTAAAGTGAATGACGAAAAAAAAATTCTTTTCGTTCTAGGGCCTGATTCATAAAACTTCTGCATCCTCCCACAGAGCACCTAAAAACGCTCTTAGCATAAGTATGACTAAATCGCCATTTTGCATTTTTCTTTCATAATTTTTTTTGTATACCTTTGCACATGTAGAATAAACCCTCTAAACCTCATGTTAATTACTTTTTTAGTATTCTTACGAAAAATTTCCAAAAAAAGTCTCATTTTTCGTTG
Organism: Ophion slaviceki; assembly: GCA_944452715.1. NCBI lineage: Eukaryota > Metazoa > Arthropoda > Insecta > Hymenoptera > Ichneumonidae > Ophion > Ophion slaviceki. The sequence goes on along the minus strand of OX101788.1, from coordinate 14,169,409 downwards.
AGCCACATAGATGTAACGCCTTAAAAGTTGCAAAGCTTATTAGGGAACCCGTTCTCTATATAGCCTTAATGTATACTTAGCTCTCAATACCAGAGAAAACATAAAAATATTGAATCAGATAATTATTTAAGTTACTAAAACTATTTTTCATCGAGTATTTACTGAAAAGTTTTCTCATAAATGCTGGAGGGTATCGCTGGCCATTGCCTTTTCAAAAGGACGCGCACTTTCTCGGGTTCTTCTTGAGGGATCCAGACGAAAGTGTAGAGCATGCCGGAAGCACCGATTTTCACATGTCAAAGGTCCGGACAGAAATCTTCAGCCGTTTCCACACCAACTTCTTTCAATCAAGCATCGCCTCATCATCGTATTTCAACCCTACCGGGTGGATTTCAGGCTGAAAAAGCGAAAGTAGAAACAAACAATAATCTTCTTTTAAGGGGTGACACCACTGTAAACGTCTAAAATTCACCGATTTTTTCGGTGGAAGGACAAGTAAGAGGATAATAATATTGAAGAATGTTATTAGTCATATCTTCAAGTGAGCAAAATAAATTATACTAAAAAATTATACACAATGGTGACGCTGGAGCCATTTTCACGAGGCATGTTGAATTTGAGACGCTCTGCGGCACGCAGTATAACTGACGCAAATTTGAATGTGCACTGAAAAAAAATTCGTTCATCAATCCAAAATTAATTTGGTTTAACAAAATGTATCTTTAAATCCGTTCAACTTGATTTTTGATTGGCATAAAATACGTTTTGTCAATCTAACTGATAATTTTAGTGGTGTGAACTGTAGCTTATTTAGCATGTCTGAGCAACTGTTAAAACAACAAAATTTCGAGACAACAAAATGCATTTTGCACATTCAACGATTTTCTTTTCTCAGTGTGGAAAAAAATATGAAAAATTCGATCAATGTACATGAGTATAGCTAGAGAAATACGTAGGGGATTTGGAAAATATTAATTTTTGTCGAATTGTCAAGCATTTGAAGTAAAAATTCAATTTTTTCAATTTTCTCAATCAATTTTTCAATTTTCTCAATTTTCGAAATAAAAAAGGATAATCATTTGTCAATGTTGTAATTAACTCGTAGAAATACCGTACGTATTTCTCTTCGCAGTCTTATTTTAAAGATGTGCTCAAAATTTGGAGTGAATAGAATGAAAATTGTAGGAGTGATGCTGCGCGCCGTTTTGAAAAATTGTGTTCCGAGAAAAACGGTCGACGTCTCGCCCACGCGCCCGCCACTACCACCGCAGACCCACAGAGGTCTTTTTTGATAGCCAAACTTTTTTCCTCTCATTTTATATGATTCAAAGCATCTCTTGAGCCAATCACTAAAAATCCATTTTGTGGAAAATTCTACAGTCGTGTTACCCCTTAATATTGATGAGATCGGTCATACAGTTCCCTTTGGGTTTAATCTCATTCGAGACTCAATTTTTTTATGGATATCCATTCGGCTCCACTTTTTATGGATGTCCTTTAAGACTCCTTTTTCATGGATATCCTTCGACTCCATTTTTGAATGGATAGCCTTTGAGACTGCATTCATCTACTTGCAAAATCTTCAAACGTCGCTCAAGTCTCTGAACTTCGGTTTAGCATCCTTATTAGTAAGAAAAATGGTAACCAACCTTCCTGAGCTTCTTCAATTTCGCTACGAGTAGTCGAGTTCCAGCGTCTGCGCCCATTCATCGACGACGAAACAAGCGTGCGATCTGAGAATTCCTCATGCCAATACTGTGTTCCCGATTTTAACGAGAGTGTGGGTGCCACGAAGCATTAGCAAGGAAAGGATCGACGAAGTGAACTACAGGATGACCCAAAATTCACGCAAGAAGTTATTTTAATAGAAAACACAGGTTTTCATTAAAAAATTGTAGGTTTTTTTTATTGATTCATAAAGTATACAGTATAGGGTTATGTATGGAATAGCATATCGGGTAAATTGCGTCCACGGCCATGATTTGCATGAAGATGCAAATCTTTCGTGAGAATACGTTGTGGAGAACTTCTCGAAATGTCCAATTCTTGACCACGGTGCTGAATTGGTGTTCCTGGACTCTCACCAAGACTCTCACGAACTGCTTCGATGTTTTGTGTTGAACGACTTGTTGAAGGACGGCGAGAGTGTATAAGATCACTAATTGATCCAGGCTCCCTGATTTTTTTAAATAAGTGGTCCTCTCACTTTAGACGCCAAAAAAGGCTATTTTCATTTTTTTTTAATAAGTTTATGTTATAGATATCGATATAAAAGTTGTTATACTTAATAAATACACTTTCGAAATCCATAAAGAAATGTTTATTTATTTATTTAAATCACTATTTATAGACGAAAACGGTAGTTAAAAAATGTCCTAAAAAAATTCGTATCAAACGATTTTTGATATACGCGAAAATAACAAAATGGCGGACATTTTTTGAAAAAATAAAAAAACGTGTTTTTTACCGTTTTTGGCCAAAAACATTAGTAAGCATCAAAATTAAAAAAAAAACATTGATATGCGCTATAGCTATAGTTGTAAAGAATATGTGGTTAAAATTTCATAAGGATTGGTTCAGTAGTTTCGAAGATTTTATCAACAAGCCGTCCAAAAACGTTGTTTCGAGAAAAACGCATTTAAAGTGTGTTTGGATTACATAAATACATACATATTTTTCAAAATGTATTTCGAAAATGTATTCATTAAGGCCTTAGGCCGCCTTTGAGGCTGAAAAAATAGGCTTTTTGGGGATTTTTTTCAGAAAAACTACTAAATAAATCGAGATTACAAAAAAGGGTGTTTATCACACATATCAGTGAATGCATACATTAATTTTTTTGAAGCAATTAATTTCAAAATGGCGACTGTGCAGCGTTTATCTCAAAACTGAATCTTTTAAGTTGGCCGGAAACATAACTCAGACAATTTTCAACCGATTCACTTGAAATGTTGAATATATCTTGAAAAATACATTGTCTATGGAAGTACGTAGAATTTTTTTTATATTGCATACTTCATTTGTTATTAACAATTATCTGACGATTTTTTAGGCAAATTTTTCGAAAGTGAAAAATTTCGTCAGATGATTGTTAATAACAAATGAACTATGCAATATAAAAAAAGTCCTACGTACTCCCATAGACAATGTATTTTTCAACATATATTCAACATTTCAAGTGAATCGGTTGAAAATTGTCTGAGTTATGTTTCCGGCCAACTTAAAAAATGCAGTTTTGAGATAAACGCTGCACAGCCGCCATTTTGAAATTAATCGTTTCAAAAAAATTTTTGTATACAGTCACTGATATGTATGATAAACACCCTTTTTTGTAATCTCGATTTATTTTGTAGTTTTTCTGAAAAAAATCCCCAAAAAGTCTATTTTTCGGCCTCTAGAGTGGCCTAACCCCTTAAGTGTAACAACTTTTATGTCAATATCTATAATATAAACCTATAAACAAATAATGAAAATAACCTTTTTTAGCGTTTAAAGTGAGAAGACCCCTTAATCTCTTCACAGTTGATGAAGTTGAATCACCGACCATATTGTGAAAAAATGGCGATCTGTAGCTGCCAAATCTTCATTATTTTAAAAATATTGCTCAACAACGAAAGCGCGTTGCTCTTAAGTGTAGTGCTCCATTTTTAATAACTCAAAATGCAAATCGCGTGAATTTTGTAACACCCTTAATATAGATTAATATTATATATATATATATATATATATATATATATATATATATATATATATATATATATATAACAAACACATAAAAATAAATAAATGTGAAAAAAGGCACAGAAAAGCACGGTGTGTTCGAACGGCGCGTTGCCTCCGTGGCAGCCACATCAGGAGCGTCCAAGGAGCGTTCTCTATATCCTCCATCTCAGTTCCCACTTTTACCCCGCTGCCGCTCTCCTTCTCTTTGCCCGGGCCATCCGAGAGCAAAAGACACGCGTTGTGTGCGAGAGCTGTGCGGGGTCATCCACGGTTCATAATTATTGCCTCGTCGTACTGCACCCACGCTCCCTCGGACGCTCCTGTCCTCTCTCCTGCCATCTAATTGGATACTCCAAGTGTAGAGGAGTCTCGCGCGGCATCCTTCGTCTCCTCGTACTCCTCTTTACTCTTCCTTCGGCGTTCGCGCGCACGCTTCTCGCCATACATATATCGACGTTAAGAAAGAAGTAAGGATGGAAAAGAACGACAATGACGCGAGAATCCGACCGATGAACCAGACCGAGAAACAGCGAAAGAGGTAGAGCCAATAAGGGGGGTGGGGGTCGAGAGACTACACAGCGTCACTCGATTGCCCTCGTACAACACACTGCCAAGATTTCTCCCGATCCTCCATCGATTTACGAGTTACGATATTATTTCCCGTGAATACCGGGAATCCTCAACGGAGGGATGTATCGATGGAAAGAAGAAAAAGAAGCGAGAAAAAAGAAAGGAAGATTCCTCGGGGGATGAGAGAGAACATCGAGTGTATACACGACGAATTCGTACGCCAGGTTTTCTCGCGGAATCGAACGAATATCGTAAATTCACTCGATCGCGCCTTCATTTTATCATTATCGTCCTCGTTATTGTTATTATTGTTATTCTCGTATCGTTATCATTGTTATTATTTCGTTTATTAATCTTCTTCGTTAATAATTAACCACCCGAGGATTATTGCTAATTGGTCCAAAGGGCCATACACTGTCTACACTTTAATCGTTATACTCAATTTAATTACGAGCTGTCGAGAAAGCAAGAGAGAGAAAGAGATGAAGGACGAGCGAGAAGACGGGGAACGATAAAGGGTAAAACACAAGAGCGCGTAGGCAAGATATGTTTTTTTTTCTTCATTTTACTCGTGTCGTACGTATAGAAACAATAAATATATAAAAGAGTCTCTCACCCGGACGTTGGGCGTGCTGATCCTCGGAGCACTTTGCGAAAATATGTACAACATATATATATATATATATATATATATATATATATATATATATATATATATATAGCTTTCATCTTCACTCCAATGTTCTTCGTCTTTTCTCTCTTTTCCTCGATATACATGTATATATATTAATGTATAATGGAGCTATGGTGGTGGTATGAGCTGGATACAGTACGCTGTATAAGCGCGGTAAGGTAAGCTAAGGTACGAGTAGATCATTAGCCATGATTTGTTGTCGGGCAGGCTGCCCAATGACCTCCGAGGCCCGAGCGTGAACTCTTTCTCTCTCTCTCTCTCTCTTGCTCTCTTCCTCTTGCTCTTTCTCTTCTGCCTGGTCCGGAGAAGGTAGTACAGAGAGAACGAGATCTCAGACCCGATGATCTCTCGTATAGGCCGCTATATACCACAACCATCGACTTTTAACAGAGAAAGAGAGAGGCAGAGAGAACGAGAGATAAAGAAGACTCAAGGAGTCTGGAGACTCTCTCTCTCGCCCTCTCTCGCGATCTCGTTGCGTCCGAGTAGTATAAATTTCGATGAGTCGAACGAGAGTAGAAGACAGGAATGAAAAAAATAGATCGTGCTCTCGATACAAGTTGGATAAGCCTTGGACCATAATTAAGACGTTCGTTTGGTGATTTATCGCCCGTTTTGTCAGCGGAAATGGAAAATTCTTGGGGAGAATGAAAAACCCCAACTTGGCGAGGAGGAATGGGAGGGGAAAATCATTGAGGGACTGTGTGCTGATGAGGGACAGAAGACTGATGGCGACGAAGCGAAGAAAGTTAGTAACCTTGTTTTTTTTTGGCTCATTTAGTCCGCGAAAATCACTCAAACGTTTTTCGGGTTCCTTGTTAGAGATCTTCAGTCTAAGGGCGCGGTCACATTGGCGAGCCATCAACTGGTAGATAGTGTGTTAGTAAACTATTAGCGAATGGCGGTCATAGTCATTGGTGGGCTACTAACTAGAAGACAGTGAGCTACGAACTAGTATCCAGCGATGGGGGGACACACCTATTAACGCTGAGCTATAAACAGTGAAAACTGTGGAGGTGTAATGTTGAACTGTCGGATAGTACCACGGATAGATGCCGTAAAACGCGGTTAAATTGGAATTAAGGGTTGACAGTTTTTGAGGCGCCTTTAACAGAGCGCCAAAATACGGTGTAATGTGTTTAAATTTGTTGCTCAAGTTTATTATAATGTTGCTAAAGTGGATTGTAATGTTGCTGAAGTTGATTTTGATCTCAATGATAATTATAAGACTGATTAAGTGCCTACAATAGTAGCCTAAGTACTTGATCTTTGTATGTTAAATGTTTCATTAAAGATGACAATTTGATTGTAAAAAATCGTCGTTTTTCGTTCAATTCCATGTATAATGCATAAAACATTAATTTTGTTATCCAAATGATGTCAACGTTACCCTTAATCTTTGACATAAGTTGCATTCCAATGCGTTGTCAAAGAAACCTCACACTCGAGATTACTTTGACACTTTAAAAAGAATTGTCAGGGGTGGCTTGACTTTCTTATACATTTGGTAGCCAAAGGACACATCGTTCTGTTGGAGCAAAAAAGTTGGACCTTAGGATGTTAAAAAAAGTTACCTACAAAAAAGTTCCAAAACCTGTTCAAAGTAACCCCATTTTACGGTAGTACACCAGTAGAATTAGCTGAGCCGGAATTTAAGTAGTTCACAGAGAAGCAAAAACTAGTGAACTATTATATGGCCATTTCGCTCTAACCGCGTAAATCAAATTGATTCTTCTTGAACTAATAAATAGCTACTAGCTACTAGTTATTGGCTCGCCATGTCATCGCGCCCAAAATGTGTAAGGAAATATTTTGGATGATGTTGAAGTTTGCAACGTTGGAACGCAACTAAAGTTCATTTTCTTCAATTGCTCAAAATTTGTTTTCATCGATTCAAGGTACGTCAATCACGCGAACGGTTTTTCAAATCCTCATCAGAGATCAACAACCTAAAAGTTAAAAAAAATCGCATCACAATAAAAATAAAGTAATTTAAAAAAATCTTTAGTTGCGCTTCAGCGATGCGAGCTTCAACGCCGTGATTTTGGATGGCGATGAAAATGGGAAAACGAAAAATAAAAAAGATTTTCCGTTGCATTCCAACGATACAAACGTCGACATCGTCAAAGGGAAGCAAATTCCGAGCATCTTGCGGAGCACCTCAAGCCGCATTAAAAACATTAGGAGTCAAAGTCGTTCCAGGTCATTTAAGGTCACCTATTAAAATGAAATACAAATCTAAATATCTCTGATCACTACCAAATATTTGGTAGTGATCCGAAATATTTAGATTTGTATCATCGATACTGACCTTGAATGACCTTGAACGACCTTGACCCCCTAATGTTTTTCAACGGCTTGTGGTGCTCCACAAGATTGTTGAAAAAAATATGTACCATTCCATTTTAAAAAGTGGAGGTGACTGCGTCAGCGCCTCCACCGAAATAAAAAAGAAATTGGTCGCATTTGATGGCCACCGTAAAACTTTTGTCTGGAACATTTTTTGTGACATCGATAATTACCGAGTTATTTCGGGTGGCAGAGATAAGAGGGATACCCTATATATATATATATATATATATATATATATATATATATATATATATATATGAGGTATGCCACGTGAATCCGGTGGACTTTTTCCCTGACTCCCGCCAATTCGATTAATTTTTTTATCTGATTACATTGACTCTAAAAGACACCCTGATTTTTTTTACATTTTTCGAAAATGTAAAAAATGTTACCCTTAGTCAAAAAAAGAAATTCTCCGAAAAAAACGCCCCGATTTAAAAATGTGAAAAAATTCTCAAAAATGCGTGATTATATGGAAAAAAATTTAAGCTATCACCCGCAGTGGAAGTATGATTTTTCCTGTGCTGTCTGATCGATTAACGTTAAAAAAAATCCGAAAAATTCATGGTGGCTATCAAAATATTTAAGTATCCGCCCGAAGTAAGCGGTTCTTGAATTTCTCGGATTTTCTTTAACGTTAATCGCTTAGAAAGTACAGAAAAAATCATACTTCCACTGCGGGCGATAGCTTGAAAATGTTCACATATAATCACGCATTTTTGTTTTTTTTTCCGACTTATAATTCGGGGTTTTTTTTACTAAGAGTTATTTCGAAAATTGTAAAAGAAAATCAGGGTGTCTTTTTGAGTCACCGGAATCAGATAAAAAAATATAAATACAATTGGCGGGGGTCAGGGAGAAAATCCACCGGATTCACGTGGAATACCTCACACCCACACACACACACACACACACACACACATATATATATACACACCTATACGTATGGCACAGTTGTAAAAGCATAATGGGAAGAATTATTATGCTTCCATTTAAATGTTTATCTACGCATCTTCGGGTCTTGCGTAACGGTAAATCATACATTATATTCACTCGGCTCGGCCGCTTTATTTAGCTAGGTGTACGGGCGTATCGTTCGAGATGTATAAGGACGCGAGGATGAGAGGAGGCCGTCGCTGGAGGAGGAGACGACGGTCAGGAGAGAACGATAAACTAAAGGAGAACGGTACCGAAGTGCGTCAGGATTCCGGTTTCTATTCTCTCGAATCTCTTCACGGTATTTTGTGTCTCATTATTCGTGCGTTCACTTCAGGGTTGAGTAATCGCAATGATTGTCGGATCGCTCCCCTCTTCCACGCACCCGAAACGATTAGGCAACCGTCTCGGTAGAAGACCCCAAAAAAACCAACA
>OX101788.1:14087370-14160499 GCA_944452715.1 Ophion slaviceki | reverse complement strand
TTCAAAAACATTAAGGGTCATATTTGAGAAATAAGATTAGAAAGATTTGTGCCAAATTTCATCAGAATCGGTCGATTTGTTTTTAGCCATACGTCAGGCCAGTTTTAAAAATGGAGTTTAGAAGACCGTGCCATACCTCCACTATTTTTAAAGATTAATAAAAAAATACCATGTAACAGCCAAAAGTAGTAACAAAACATACTCCAAGTATCAAAAATTATAAAAAAATCTTTCCTTTAAAAAAAAATCATGAAAAGCAGCGAATGTTTTCCTCGCCTAAAGGTATCTCCGCTTTTAAGCCTCGTAGATACAGTTATCCGATTTTGTTGAAGTTCGCATCATTGAAACACACCGAACTTTCCATTTGTTTTCCTTTTTTCTCGATTTTCATTATTATCCAAAATCATTCTCGATAAATTCACGTTGTAGGTCTCCAATGACGATCTTGAACAAAGATTACCATAGTTCCGCCAAAAAAGAAAATTGGCAATTAGAAAAACCCTATTTTCGTTGCATTCCAACGACGCACACTTCAATACCACGTTATCCAAGTGGTGTTGTGAAACTCCTTCAAGTCTGGCAGCTCAGGGTAGTCGAATCTCTCGCAAGAACAAAAGCAACATTGCAGAGCATAAAATAATTCTCCGCAAAATGATAGACTTCCGGAGAGTCGAACGATCCTTCTTGAACGTTGGTTGTTTTAATCGCCACGCTCTTACTCTCCGCAGCTAAGGAAAATAGAAGAAACCGCGATGAACCGCGTAGGTAAGAGTGCATATACCGACTCAAAATAACTCTACCCAGTTTTCCGCGATAAACTTCGCTGTAAGTGGGTTTCCCGACAAACGGCGGTGGAGGAAAGAAGAAAAAAAAGAGAAAAAAAAGGATTCGAAAGGTATATACGAGTACACACGGTGGTAGCACGATACGTCACGATGCTATGGAGCAGTGCACCTGTGGCACTGTATTCGTGGGATCTCGCGAAATCCGCCCATTGACACGGACGAACACACAGAGAGGAAGGAGCCCTCGCCAAAAGAAAGGGCATGCGATATAGTATTTTTCCGGAATATACCTCTTCGCCACTCAACCCCGAAGCCAGAGAGTGTAAGCTCCTCATACCATCCCTATTCTTCCGCAGCATCATCTCGATCTCCTCGACATTCTCTTTTCTCATCTCGTCCTCCATTCCTTTTCCTCTTCTTTCCTTGGACTCTTTTCCTCTCTCTCTCTCTCTCTCTTTCCCCCTCCCTCCCTCCCGCCCCTCTCTCTCTCTCCCTCTCTCACTTTCACGCTTCATCCCTCTACATGTGGATAACTCTCGCGTGTCTCTTTATCTCTCGTCCCCCTTTTCTTCTTTAGTAAACCCGTAACCCCCGCATTGCCCTCTCGAATCCTCATCTCCCTCCTTGCTCTCTTGCATCTCCGGCAGTTGGCGCGAAATCGTGGTGCCCGGCTTGCGATATCGGGCTACGTGAGTCGAGCGAATGAACGGGTAAACGAGGGACAGGGGTGGAGTGGGGTGGTCGCTGAGGGAGGAAAGGATAGGACGTTAAGGAGGATGAGTTCGTGACGCGAGAGGATAGCTGCAGAGAGAGAGAGAGAGAGAGAGAAGAGAGAGAGAGAGAAAAGGGCCAGGGGGCGACGGGGGTTGGAGAGATAGGGTTACAGAGAAGGGACGGGGGTTCAGGTCGAAAGACGGGCGTATAGGGGGCACGTATAAACGCTGCTCTATGCGAAGAGATGTAGTGTATCTTCTCCTCGCCTCTTACAGAACCCTCTCCGACCCCTCACCTCGCTTCTCCATAGAGAAATACAGGTAGACTGGCCAACGCTGCTGTGTTGAAGCATAGTGCCCAATGTCAGCAAGCAAAAGGACGTAAACCTGAGAAATTTTCCCCAGTGGACTGCAATGGGCTACGACCTTTAGGCTACTAACGAACCTGCATATACAGGGGATCAGTGTAGTCTCCTTATACACCATACATATGGGATGTTCCGACCCAAATTCGTCATTCGTCATGCAGCAATCCGTTGATGACGTTCAGGAAAGAACCAGTCGTCGAAAAAATACCAATGAATTGGGGTTTCCATGTAGGCTACACACGTGTGTTTTACCTTCTTTCTGATCTTCGTCCGGAAAACATTCATACGTTGAAAGCGTTTGAGAAACAACTTTCGTGATCCCACCCAATGGCAGATAATATTGCTCCATAAGCAAACCCTGGACAGTTTTGTTGGTCGAAAAATGGAACGCTCGGATCGTCAGAGTCACCGATCGCTCGCCAATGTGGAATTTCAATTGTTGACGGGTCTCACACGAGTTGACTTGAGAATCGATAGTTCGTCACGGAATGTACCATACAGACATAACGTAGGTAAGTATAGTAGTGATGCAAGGAGGCTGCTGCTCCCGAGCAAACGCGGGTAGAGGAATCGGGGGAGGCGGAAGGGTGAGAAAGGGATGAGGAGCTAGAGTATAGGGTATAGGGTAGATAACCTGGCATCCTAGTGCGAAGATAACCCGACTTGACCCGCGGGTCCTCCTTGCTGAATAATTACGGGTAAGGCGCGCACCAGCAGCTACGTTGGACTAGCTTCATTCCATATATACCTACACGCTCACACTGAAATATGTATATTCAAGGTATATGCCTGTGTGGTTCATAACGACTGAGACACGATAGCGTCGGTGGACCGAAAGAGCCAAAAGGCACAGTGCGCTTTGCGCAGAGCTTTGAACTATCCGACTCTCCTCGAAATCACCAAAATCAACCAAAACTCGGTTACTTTTTCAAGTCTCGTGGACTCGTCGGATTTGGTGTTTCAATCGCCTCAGCATTGTTGACAGATTCTTGAGGTCATAAAAATGGATATTTCGAAGGTACAAAGTATGCACAGATATCGATTGCCCAAGATCATTGAGCGAGTCCTTACAACAAAATAACCAGTTCTGAATGTGAAAAAAACAACCCCTTCGCTTCAGAAGGACATATCCCTTTCTTCTTCGTAAGATAAGTTTCGTCGTGTTGTTTTATCTCTCCGCCTCCTTCACGAATCTCTGTTCAATTATTTTTTTGCGTAGAGTTTTTCCGTGTTCGCAATAATGGTGTACCTCGGGTCTATTATCCTTTTTTTTCTTCGAGACTCCAGCTCGTTTATGTACGCTTCCACGTTTGTTAGTTACCATCGTGCGGCTGTGCGAGATCGGGCAACGAGAAAGAAAGCAGTGCGAGAGGGGGTTGAAAACGTGACCATGGAGGCCTCTCTCTCTCTCTCTCTCTCTGTCTTCTCTCCATCTAACTCTCTCTGTGTATGCGTCTACATATATATATATATGCCGTCGTTCCTCTCGGACGCCCATGAGAGCCACCGAAGACACCCAAAGGGACTTTTGCGTGTACAGTAAGAGTGGTAACAGGCAGAAGGGTTGCAGGCAGAGTACTCCAAGCATGTAGGTATGGCCAGTTAGGTCCTTACGTTAGTCACTAGTCGGTGTACTCTATTGCTTCGCTTTACCGGGCTCTCGGTACTTTCTCGCGACCCGGCCCAGCACGCGGGCCGGACCCGAGAGTCACGAACGAACACGCACGCCAAGGATAGATCCTCTGTGCAGCCTCCCGCGTACCTTCTCATCCTTTTCCATCCATCTCTCTTGCCACTTGTCCTCTCTCTCTCTCTCTCTCTCTCTCTCTCTCTCTCTCTCTCTCTCTCTCTCTCTCTCTCTCCCTCTCTCTCTCTCAGGTTCTTCGTTGCTCCGCTTCTTCCACCCCTGGCCACCGAAGCAATACGAGAACGATCGACCGCCGGGAAGAGAGGCCGAGAGATGAAGAGAGAGCGAGTATAGGTACAGTAGATGACTTTGCGAGAGCACAGAGAGCAAAGAGCATCCAGAGAACGAGCTGAACTGATGCGCTTCACGGGGACGCGCGTATCGGTCCCGCATTGCGAAAGTACGACGAAAAGGATTACTTCACAAGACACGGGGAGTGTGTGTGTGTGTGTGTGTGTGTGTGTGTGTGTGTGTGTGTGTGTGTGTGTGTGTGTGTGTGTGTGTGTGTGTGTGTGTGTGAGAGAGAGAGAGAGAGAGAGAGATGCAGACTTGGTCGCATTTGTGTGAACTCCGTCCACAGCCATAGGCCAAAGCACAAACTCTTGCGGTGTGCTCGCACGATCATGCCGGAGGGAGCAAAATGGAGAGTGGAGCACAGCATCGCGCTCTCAGAGCACAAATCTACCTTGTGCACTCATCCCGCCAACCTCTGCCGCACGACCACGCGAAATCGAAGACAACGAACCTCCCTCTCTCTCTCTCTCTCTCTCTCTCTCTCTCTCTCTCTCTCTCTCTCTCTCTTTCTCGAAGTCCCGATATAACGCTCGTTCTGGCCGGTATACAATGCTACTTAGACCGGGACGAAGTAGCCGCCGTAAGACCCACGGCGTTACGGAGAATTCGCTCACGGGCACAGAGTTCACGGAGCATCGCGAGCCCGGTACCACAGATCCAGCGAGAAAGAGAGAGAGAGAGAGAGAGAGAGAGAGAGAGAGAGAGAGAGAGAGAGAGAGAGAGAATGCGCGCAACACCAAGGCAACGTGCCTTTTACGATTTCTACCGCGCGCACAGATCCCGATCGATTTGCCTATTCCCACAGCTCGATCCAGGAACATCGAGGGCGGTAATGCGGGAGCTGCAGATTACGGATGTTGAAAGTGAAAACGCGAGTTTACCCATTTTCGGTATATTTACTCTTCGATCTTGCGGGCGGTCTAGATATTTTTTTAAATACTGAGGATTATTCGATAAACCCTGATAACGGATGATGAAGGCTGCATCGTTTGGACGTGATAGATATGATTTCAATAGACCAACTTTTTTAGAGGATTTACGGTAGGAAATCCCATTTATTGGGATCCTGGGTAGGGATCGACAACCCAAATGTGTCAAAAACAGACTGGGTAATGGTAGGAAATGGAAGATGAAAACATCATTTTGCTGCGTTCCAACGGAACGGAGGAATATATGGAAGGCTATTTTTTGGAAGATTTATGGTAGGAACGCCATTATTTTTTTAGGATCCTCATTAGGGATTAACAACCCAAATGTGCCAAAAACAGACTGGGTAATGGTAGGAAATGGAAGATGAAGACATCATTCTTGATGCGTGGAAAGGAGGAATATATGGAAGGCTATTTTTTGAAAGATTTATGGTAGGATGGTCATTCTTTTTTTTGGATCCTCATTAGGGGGTAATAACTCAAATGTGCAATGAATAGATTGAGTCACGGTGGGGAATGAAAGATGAAAACATCATTTATGCTGTCAATTCCGTTCCAACGGAAAACAGAAGTAGGTATATGGAAAGCTATTTTTTTTAAATATTCACGGTAAGAAGTTCATTCCTTTTTGTGGGATCCCCATTACGTAGGGTAGTTTGGGGTCGACAGAAACACGGGTCAAATGAAACAAGTAGAATAACTCGAAAATGGTTAGTGACAGCAGCGCGGCCCCGAGGGGGGAAGGGACTGCTTTGCGTATCGGAATCTGTCGCTCAATGCGCGTCGCCTCCCGAGCGCGTCGGACATTTGTATGTGGGTGCATCGCACTGAAAAAAAAAATCGTTCATCCAACTTAAATTTAGTTGGTTTAACAAAATGTATCTTTAAATACGTTCAACTTGATTTTTGATCGGCATAACAAACGTTTTGTTAATCTAACTGATAGTTTTAGTGGTGCGAACTGTAGCTTATTTAGCATATCTGAGCAACGGTTAAAGCAACAAAATTTTGAGACAACAAAATGCATTTTGTACATTCAACGATTTCTTTTTCTCAGTGCGCTTTTTCAACATCAAAAGTAAGCTTTTTGATTATTAGTATCTTGCGTATTGGTCCAAAACTATTGTTCCTCGTTCAGCGTTGTTTACAATCATCATTACTATGAATATCCTAGTTGAGTTTATTGTGATCAATACCTACCTACGAAACTCAGGTGTTTTGCTGTTTGATCAATTATTTGAAGCGAGGCTGTGTGGGCAGTTGAAACAAACGGTTCGGGATCAATTACAACGTGTTTCTATTGACCCTGAACAAACATTTCATACGCAAGCAAGTTTTCCAAATCTTGATTCATTTTTTAGACGCCAAAAAATCGGCCGAAAAGTAAAATAATATTAAAGAACCTCAATATACATTCAGTGATACTCACACTGGAATGAAAATAAAAAAAAATGATTATTTTGATTAAAAGTGTATTTTATTCACAACAAATTTACTTTATCACTTCATACATATCATTAATAGTACCTGGGTGGGGTGAAAACATTTGTTTAAGGGGTTACCCCCACTTGCGATTTTGAAAAAATCGATTTTTTTTATTGCATTTTTTTGAAGTATAAGTATCTGAGAATATGTTCTGAAAATGTTCTTCGTGTAAACTGAAATTGAAACTTTAAACGCGTTTTTCTCAAAATGGCATTTCTGAAGTCGGTGACCAAGATTACTCGAACACTAATGAACCGATCTTCTTGAAATTTTGCAGGCTTATTTAATACATAAAAATGTAGTCTTTAATCGTTCGATTTTTTTTTCGAAAAAAAATGACCGTTTTATAGCCAAAAAACGGCCGTTTGTTTTCGTTAAAATCGAACCATTAACTTTGACTGCCCGCCATTTTGTGAAAAATGAATATTTTTTAAAATCCTTCGATTAAAGACTGGTTTATACTTATATTTGACTAAATCCATCCGCATTTTTTTTTTTCAGATAATCCACTTCGCCGCAATGTTGGTCACCGCAAACCGTGTATATAAAAACATTATTTCATTGACGGCCATTTGCCACTAAACAATGTAATATTTTTAATAAAAAAATTACTGAAAGTTCTTCAAGATGTGTTTTTTAAGATGGTATATTGATCGATTAAAAAAGTTTTGTAGTTTTCTTTTAAAAAATTCATGAAAAAGGCCTTTTTTGCGCTACAAGTGGGGGTAACGCCTTAATCAGCTGAAAGCACCTATTTCAACTAACCCCAGGCACTTTTTCGATTGGCCCCGACACAGGGTGAAATGAAACGTATTCCGAACGTTCTGAACAGCTTCTACCTAAGTTAAGGGCATATAAGATATAAGTTAAGGGCATATAAGAAGCAAAATCAATGATGCTATCATATAACCAGACAATCTAGCTATAATTCAAGGTATAAAATGAACTCACACTAACAGATTTTCTCAAAAACGTTCCAATTGACCCCAGCCTACCCGATCAACAACCCAAATATGCAAAAAAAAACAGACCGGATCATGGTAGGGAATGCAAGATGTAACCATTTTTGCCGCGTTCCAACGGAAAACAGAAATCCGTCATCGATTCCGTTATTCGGCGCTATGATTGAAGGTGGCAGCGACTGGGGTGTGGGACTCGACGCCTAAAGGTAAAGAGGTCAAAGCTTCTATTATTGACAATGACGGTGAGCGCCTGTACAGCAGAGTGCATTGGATATTTCTGTAACGCATACGTGTGGCTCTGCATGGAAATAAGTCGCGACACGTGCCCGAGATTCCACTAATTGACGTGCCGTGTATCCGCGCATACATGCATTCGCGAATCGCGGGCGAATGACATTTTTCGAAGTTGCGTTTGACCTCTTTTCAACGTGCAAATGTTACCCGTACCACTTGAACCCTGTCAATCCGCGTAGAAGCTTCGAAACTCGGAAATTCCTGCACGGTTGCACTTGCATTTTCCCAAAGCTATTCCGGCTTTTTCGTTCGAGCCAACTGGTTCAATTAGCCGGTGCATTTCTGGTCGCACCGTTGCGAACCACCGGCGGTAAAAAAAAGATCGTTTCACCCGAATGCCGCGAGGGAACGACAAAACAAAGACACAGGGAAGAGGAAAAGTTTCTCGTTCCGCACTTGATACCCGTAACAAAAAGGAGGGGAAAACAATCCACAGGGAAATCTCATTTTATGGGTTTTCCTGTGACTCAAGGTATCCCGGACTAATCGGGAATTCATGGAAAAGGCGAGAACCGGAAGAAGAGAAACGTTCGGGTTGCCTAGGAGGATCTTTTGGGCCTGCCCGAGTCGAAATTTTCAGCCTATTTTGCCCCACCAGATCCTCACAGTGGTAGGAGATAAAGGCAGTAAAGTAGCTTCGTATTCAATATAAAATGAGCTCCTACTTAACGCCTAGAACGGGAACAAATTTCCCTTTTCTCCACTGGCAGGCGCTAAGGAGGACGTCGATTGGCACACGCACACACTCTATTACGCATATAGAGATTCCGTGCGGAAATTGAGTTGGGGCTGTGATCGGGCCCCAATAATATTCCCCTAACTTTATTCGGGCCCTAATCTGGAAGCCACATGAGGGCCGTTAACGGCCGGTCACACTTTGTCAACAAGGGCCCTTAAAGGCGCAACGACCGAGGCCTTATAAGTTGCCTCAATAGCGCCTCATCAAAACCATTTTAGCGCCCTGAAAATGCCTCAACGGCGCCTCATCATAACCATTTCAGCGCCATAAAATATCCGTATCAGTGGATATACGTGTATATTAAATGCGTCAGGGTATATCTGTATTTGTTTTTATGTAATTGTTCATGTGCATAGGTGTGGGCGTGAGTACATGTGTATGTATGTGTGCGCACGTAGAAATGTGATTGCGTATTTGCATGTGAGCATTTATGACAAACTGCTATGACAAAATTAATACAAAAAATAATCCATTCTAAGGAATGGATGTGTAGTAGAAATAAAAAAAATATATGGGTCTACTGAGTCACTGGAATCTATTTCCATTGAGGAAAAGATCTGGAAAACAAAGACCAATTTATTTACTTATCCTACACAGTCAGATAAAGTTTATGAATGGGAAATATCAGCGAAGTCTTCAGAAGAAATAATTTTCCCTATGATGAGTATTGAGCGGAAATTAGTTGCTATAAAAATGTCGAGAAAACCGGTTGGGACTGTTCACACTTATGCGCTAGCATTACTCCATGTATGAGTGAAACCATGAGTAATTGTTTGTATCTATGTAAAAAGTTTCTTTAATTTGATAAATAAATACTGTATGATGTTTGTCTGCATATTTGTGTTCATCGTTGTTTTTTATTTGCTAATGCTCTTACGCTTTTTCCCAATTTGCGTTCGATAATATTATTCGATCGATGTATATAATCGATTTGAATAATTGAAATACCATCAACCATGTAGCCTAAGCTATTTATACTGGTTTATCGCTATAATAGTCAGATCTGGGCCTATTGTGGAGATCCCTACTTGTTTATCCCTATACTGGCCAAGTCAGGGCCTATTGTGGAAATCCCTACAGGTTTATCCCTATAATGGCCAAGTCGGGTCCTTTTGTGGAAATCCCTACAGGTTTATTCCCATAATGGCCAAGTCGGGCCTATTGTGGAAATCCCTACAAGTTTATCCCGATAATGGCCAAGTCTGGGCCCATTGTGGAAATCCCTACTAGGGAAAGCACTAGGAAAGCCCTGAAAGGCCCTTATTTTCATTAGGGATGCCCTAATAAAAAGTTTTCCGCACGGGATATGCCTGAATACGCGCATGCGTAGACACACGTATATACCCGCACACGTACATGCCTAAACATTCACCAACACACGTATACTAGTACCTATCCGTATGCATGCGTACCTGCTATAGGGATCCGCGTACACATGCATACGTGAGGGCAATTCCTATCAAAAATATTGTAACTGTTCGCCCAAGATCCATTTCTTCCACTTTGGAGAGTTGCTGGAGCTGCAGGGGCAAGTTTGAAGCGAATGCGAAAGGCTCGCTGGGTGGAGATAATGGAAAGGCCATTGGAAAAGTAGGCCTCTACGGCGAACGCGCGGTGCTACCTAGTCCAACGTATGACGGTTACTGAAAACTATCAGACCCGCTCTTTCGAATGCGACCATCCGCACCCTCGTTTCGTCGAAACAGCCAAATGCGCGATAGGTCCAAACGCAATCAAAAGAGGAGCTGCAACGCCATCAGCTAGGTTAGGTAGGAGTATAAGGGCCTATGCAGGAGGTAAGCAGCAAAGGAAGAGCATGTGGTGGCCCATAGTAGGACTTCTAACAGTAAACAGACTCAAGTGAGGCTGACATAGGATCAAAGGCCTTTAAAATAGGCTGGAAATTTCGACTCGGGTGCTGGCGGTGGTTTTTGTTTGCTCGCTGGAATAGGATCGATGATATCGGCAAACGAGCCCGCGACTGTATCGTATCGGCGCTGATGCAAACAGGAACTCGATGTACGAAGGGGGAGTGGGAGTAAGGACGGAACAGAGGGCGAGAAGGATAGAGGTAAAAAGAAGTATACGTGGTATCGTTATAACGAGGCCTCGTTTCGTACGGAAAATATACCCATACTACTGGATATAAGCGGGTGAGGTTGCCCCGGTAATGAGAGCACCGCAAGAAGAAGATGAGCTACCATTACCCACTGGCTACTGTACATCCCCAACATTGATGTGTGTACCGCGCGTTCTGTGCACCTCCTCTTTCCCCGCCGGGCCACCGCATTCTCTAACCCTGGCATTAGAGGATCGTCCATCATCCATTAGTCCGTCGTCGAATATCTTTCTTCGCTCGTGATCCTGCCTCTCCTCTGCCTCGTGCTCGGCTTTATTGGCATGTGAAACGCTCCGGCAATCCGCTCCGCGGCGGACCTGCGTCCATAAATTGATCCTCGCCAACTTCGTAAAACGGGGCAACTATTTTAAATCGCGCGGAGCGTTGTTGCTGTTTGTTAACTCGGCGTACATTTCCCCGATCGAATTAGCCGCTGATCAATCACTTTCGACCCGATTCCCGATCATTCTCGAATTAAACGTCGCGTGCTGAAATTTGTCGGGGAATCCACATCCCCACGTTGTCCACGTTGGAATCCAAGTGGATTCCGCGCTATTTCTCGATTGACGTCGTTGGAGAATTTTATTCGAAATTCTCAACCAGAATTGGTTGGGTCTCCCAAAAAAACTTCCTTTCGTGATCCCGCGCACAAATTTGTCGAGGAGTCCCAAGATACACCCACATGTCTGTAGGGATTTGTTGGGGACACCGCACATAGGGAGTCCTCATTGGGATCCAATTGGACTCTGCACTGTTTCCCGATGAATGCCGTTTGAGACTTCTTAACAGATTCGGTACGAAAATATGTGAAAAGTCACGGGAATTAACTCGACGTGTTGAAACGTAACGTGCACGTTTCGTGGACGAGCACCTGTACGGTCATATTATGTTACAGTGTAGTAAAATAAATAAACGATAATTACAGTGGATTTTCAATTATGTGATTCAAATCGATTTTCAAGGTATACCGTGAAACGGGGCTACTTTGAACAGGTTTTGGAAGTTTTTTGTCGGTAACTTTTTTTTAACATCCTAGATACCAACTTTTTCGGTCCAATGGAACCGTGTGTCCTTTGGCTACCAAGTATATAAGAAAGTCAACCTCCACCACCCCCTCACAATTCGATATATACATTTTTTTAAAGTGTCAGGGTTGCCCCGAGTGTGGAGCTTCTTTGACAGGACATTGAAATGCAACTCATGTCAAAGATTAAGGGTTACTTTGGAATCATTTTGATAAAAAATGTAATATTTTATGTAATATACATGGAATTAAGTGAAAAAACAACGATTTTTTATAACCAAATTGTCATCGTTATTGAGGCAGCAGAACTCGAAGAATTTTCGTCCAATCGACTTGAAATTTTAACTGTAGCTTCTTATATTGCTGTAACAGTCAAGTACGCGCGCTATTTTCGATTAATCGAAAATGGTAAAAAATATATCACTTTTGAGATGAAAATTATGGTCGAAAAAACGAACTTTTTTTTCAAGCTCGTCGGTATTTTTCTTTTCATTATTTTTTAATGCCCCCTGTACTTGACTGCTAAAAATAATAAAATTAAGGAAAATATTCCACTCTTAGCTCCGGGACTAAATTTACGAAGTTCTACTGCATGCCGCGGAGAGGGTTGGCTAAAAATCAGTAGTGCTATAGTGACTCGTGCGCCGCCATTTTGTATACTTTTTACAAATAATTTTTTTTCACATACTTCAATATATACCTTATGAAACCTAAAAGCTCTTTTGACCATGTATTTTATTCCTTTCGAAAAAAAAAACATCCAATGAAAACGGTCGAAAATGGGCAGTTACAGTGGTGCCCTCCCTTAAGGAAACATTTGACATAATAATATCAAGTACCTGGGGTGCTATTACAGGCACTTTATGAGTCTTATAATTGTCATTGTGATCAAAATCAACTTGAGCAACATTACAATCAACTGTAGCAACATTACAATAAACTTGAACAACAAATTGTTGTTCAAGTTTATTCCCCATACCCGCAGCCCGCTACAGAAGGTGGAGCGGGCTCGCTGCGGACGCATTTTAAACATATTTTGGCGCTCTGTCAAAGTAGCTCCAAAAACTGTCAAAGTTACCCTGAATGTCAAAGTAGACCCGTTTTACGGTACTTTTTTAAGCGATTTATACTTTTTTACATTCATCCCTTTTGTACATATATAGCGTGTCTCAAAATTACCTGACATTTAAATTTATTAATAAAACGTTTTATTTATTTGAAAGGTACGAATATTTTTATTTTAATGTAAGGTACAAACATAGAGGTGATGTGTGGAACACAATATCCGATAAATGGCCGCCTCATCCCTGCTTGCAAATGTTCACTCGTTTGACGAAATTTTCAATAACATTTTGGAATAATCGCAGACTAATTTCATTAAGGGAGACTTTGTCCTTGGAGTGCCATATTTCAGGTGTTTACATTTTTTTTTTTAAAGGAAACGAGTAAAGCTTTTTGAGTGCGGTTTTTTTCTTGCTTTTATTCATGATATAAAGAACGTTAAAATTTTTTTTTTTAAACCAAAATGGCGGCCGTTGCAGTTCCGCGAACATAGGTCCTCAAATCGCGGGAGGTAAACGGCTGACATCACTGCCCCCTCTTTGTTGATCTGAAGCACAAATTCAAAGCATATTATCAATCCGTGACCCTTTGGTCATGGAATGACGGATGGGTTTTTCGTTTAGTACTAATTTCAGAAAATGGCGGCATTTAAAAAAAATCGAACTTTCGCGTTTTTTTCGCATAAAAAGATAAATAATAAATGCAAAAATGTATCTATCGAAAAAACGATCCGTCATTCCGTGAAGACATATTTTCTGAGTATGCTCTCCAAATTTCAGGTCGATATGTTAATTACAGCGGTCAGGAGAATGTCAGCCATTTTTAAAAACGTGTTTTCGAGAAAAACGCGTTTAAAGTTTTGTAATGTCTTTACACAAATGTGTTTATAATTACCGCTAATCGGCAATGCCTGACCCATAGAGGCATCCCTCCTCTTCTTCTAGCTGCTCATGTTGAGCCGCTAACATCTCCCGCTGCTTTCAAGGACAAAGTCTCCATTAATGGTGCGTCCAATTGCTTCCTTGAGCTCCGGAATTGTCTGTGGACCATTGACATATACTTTTCCTTTCAAAAAACCCTAAAGAGGAAGTCCAATGGCGTCGAATTGCACGATCTTCGTGATCAATTCACATAGCCGCGGCGCAAGATAACACGAACATGCAACATCATCTGCAATGACAATGCAATTGCACACACAATTTCTATGTGTTGCTCGATCGTGTAGTTCTCCATGACCTCAATACTTCCTGATGTCAGTTGTCAAAGATTAGTACTCTATGTTTGCCACAAAAAAATGACGCGCCATTTAAAATGTCAGGTCATTCTGAGACACCCTTTATATATTTTGTTTAGGAGATTCAACGTATAGAATGTGATGGGATCCATAAAGAATCGTATCGGATTCTGTTCGATAATGTGGGAATCCTTCAGGATTCAAATTACATTCGTACATTCCAATGCGGCACCTCGATGAGAATCCAATGTACGAGCATGACGTTTTAGTATGGCGGTTCAATGCGATGACACATTGAATCCCTATCATGAAGTAGGAATCCAATTGGATCCCTATGACAATTTCTGCACGCAGTAGCACTTCACACCCTGATCTAGAGGATCGACGGCGGAAGTCGTAGCTTTTTAATTCTTCGCTTAGTGGATTAGGCACTGATAACAGTGCGGTAAAATAACTTCTGGTCAGCCCCTATTGAGGTGGTTCGAAGAGCAGCTCGGTGACGCATTAGCCAAAGGAATGTACACATTGAAGGTCCGAAATCGGTCTGTCAGATTAACCAGAAATTCCGCTTATTTAAGTGAATTTAGGCCGGTCAATTTTTTTCTCAGGTTTTTGTCGAAACTTATGTATATCGTAGAGGATCATAAACTATTATTTACGTCTTTTTTTATGGGCGGAAAAACGGTTTTCGATCGGAAACGAAAATTCTTCTAATACAAAACGATCAGAAATCCACTATGGGTACATTGGGGGAAAAGAAGTTAAGGCATGAAACACTCCATATTTTTCTTTCCCTCACCCCGCATTTGAAAGGGGTGTTTTTAGTTGAACGTAATGGATGACACTTTGAAGGGAGGACAAAATGAAACTTTGCTTATTTTTTGCCGCGTAGCTAGCTTAAGGGGGTAAACAATATTCTATACATTCTTGGGGATTTCTAATAGCAATTAAGGGTTGAGATGAATGGTGATTTCGTATTCAGGGGCAAATAACACATAGGCATGGACTCGTAAAAAACAATTTTTCAATCCAAATTATTTCCCATCTCGGAGAAGAATAACTGGCGTCACTAAATCGTCGATCTTTTCTTTACGGGAAAGTCGCCAAAAGAGTCGAAAAAATGTATCATTGACGTTTAAACCGTTTCAAGGGTCTGTCTGACGGAAAATTTTCTGCTGATTACGGATATGCCAGAGTTTTTGTTAAAAGCTGAAAATTAAGCCGGGAAAACGCGAAAAACATCGCCTGATACGTTTTTAATGATTTCTCGTGGAAATAAAGGGTTTGGGGCGCATCTAATCTCGAATTCGTGTTCAGGGGGTAAATTACATCGAAATGAGCTTATGAAAAAAAATATTTAAAATCCAATTGTTTTTTCCACCTCGGCCAAAAATAAGATGAAAAATAATTTGGATTTTGAGCTCCACTCAGTGCTCATTCTCTTCGTTGTCTTTTTCCTTATAGAATTCCATTCGATTCATTGAGCTCCTTTAATTTTTTGCTTTTTGGCAGAATTTCAAAATCGGACCATTGGTTTTTGCCTATTTTCCCATACATACCCCTTTGTCTTTTTGTCGGTCATTTTTCAAGTCGACTTTCCGAAAAAAACCCATGGAGGTATCGGGATGAATGAAGCGGCATTCTTTAAGGTTATTAAAACCCTTTTCAAAACGCCCCTAATAAGCTTATGTCTCTCAAATAGACCCGCCGTTGCGGTTGTTTGAAATTTCGTGACTTTGGCAATTGCGTTTGGCAAAAATATTTGTTCGACCTTTAAACGATTCTAAGGGTCTCTGATGGGAAATTTTCCGATGGCAATTTTTTTGCGGATTGTGAGCCGAGTTTTTGTCGAAAGCTCAAAATTACACCGGCTAAACGCGAAAAACGTATTTCCATACACATTCGACGATTTTTAAGAGAAATTGAGAATTTAGGGGAAAGAAAAAGATAAATTCGTATTCAGGGGAAAAATACATCATTAGACACTTATAAATAAAATATTCTAAACCCAAATTTGATTCGCATCTCGGTAAAAAATAAATGTCTTTACTCAATCGCCGCTCATTTCTTCTCCGTTTCAATTAAAAACTCCGCTTTGTGCGCATTTCCTTCGCAATCGTTTGTTCTAAAAATTGCCACTTGATTTGTCAGGCTGCGATTATTTTCCGATTTTTGGCAGAATTTCTGAGTTAAACGATCGATTTTCGGCTATTTTTCCATACTCTAAGCATCAATTTGGGGAGATATTTGTAGATATATTTTGAATCAGCATATACGTTTTAATCATTCAAAAAAAAAGGTAAATGTGATAAGGAATTTCAAGTAAAGGGTGGTTTACTCCCTCAAGCTTGCTATCCAACAAAAATCATAAAATACGTAAACTTCAATTTTACCCTCCCTTCAGAGTATTTTGCTACTGAACAAAAATGAAAAAATACGTAAACTTTAAGTTTATCCTCCCTTCAAAGTGTTACCCGTTTCATTCATTTTAATGCATCCCTTTTAAATGTGAAATAAGAGAAAGAAAAAAGGCCTGGTTTATCACTTAATGTTTATCATTTGCAATGTACTCATAGTGGGTTTCTGATCTTTTTGCATGAGAAAACTCCGTTTTCGTTGCACTAAAATCGGTGGACTGCTTGCGGGTGGAATGTCAAAATAAACCCTTGACATGCTCCACTCCAAGTCTCACCCCTTAGAACATTTTTTCCGCTCATAAAAAAAGACGTATCTAATTGTTTTTAATGTTCTTCTATATACTACATGAGTTTTAATAAATTCGAAAGTGGACACAAAAGTGATGTTCGTTGTCAGTAATCCTGAGGTCCATTTTGGAAAATGGACAGTTTCCTGCTCGCGAAAAAAACTATCCTAAATAGTTTTTATACTAAACAATAAAACTCAAAAGTAAACGTCCTCCTAAAAATTGTACATCTTCGAAAAAAAAAACGTTCCACATTGTACTGGCTCGTCGATTTCCCCGCAATCGAAGTTAAAAACTCGCATTTCTTATCAAGTTATGAACAAAACAAAATCGTTGATGTCCAAGACCAGGTTTGATGACCTAAGAGAAAGAAAGCGAGTCTCGCAACTGGATTCCCTCCGATTTCATTAGCTCGAGTACACAATCGTTCCAAAAAGCCACCCAAGGTCTTCGGTAATCCAGAGAATAATTGATTCAAATACGATTGATCCGCGATCCGTCTGAGTGGCATCGCCCGCAGAGTCTCGCGTTTGACTGCCCCCATACAATATCGTACTAAGGGCAATACGTTTGCGCGGCTCAGGCTCGTTTTCGAAGGGACTTTGATGACGACGGATAGGCCGCGAGAGACGAGAAGGATCCCCGTCTCGTCGTCGTCGACGTGGTGTTACGTCGTCGAGTCTCCTGGTCGACGTTTTTTTTTCTTCTCGCGCTCCCCAGCACACACACACGGGGGGTCATTATAACGAGGTCTCGTGTCTCTCGCCGAGCGGCCGCGGATGTGTTTCGTAATAGGAGATGAAGATGGTCTTGCGGAGCAAACCCGCGGCGGGAAAGAAGGACGAAGGGAAATCCACGTGGAGGAAGGGAGGGAATAAAGAAGTCGATGGAAGTACAGAGAGAGAGAGAGAGAGAGAGAGAGAGAGAGATACTGAAATGAAATGAAAGTATTGGAAAGCCAAGGAGATGAAGGAGGAAGAAGAAGCAGAGGATGAGAACGAGCAAGGTACGACTTCCACGTGCTGTTGGTGATGAGCTTGCAAAGATTCCTACGACGCCTCGTAGCCCTCCTTTCTCCTCCTTCTCTCCATCCATCTCTTCCCTCCCTCCTCTCTCTTTCGCCCTCCGCCTCGCCACCCCCCTCGCTGATCGTTAAGCCCTCCGATAGGCAAAGTGCGCGAAGAAGTTACCAGAAAAGAAAACGTAAGACTATGAGTAGCGGATATGGAAGGGAGTGAGAATAAGCCACTGTATACGACACTTCATTGTAGCGTTGTGTATAGAACGAGACGTGCGGTGTACGTCCCTAACGTCTCGTAGCCCTACTATGCACTTATACATGCACCCATACGTAGTTGAAGAGCACATCATGTATATACATATATATATATATATATGGAGAGAGAATATCCGTATGGAAAGAAGCCCCCGTATCTCACTGGTCAGAGCCACTTAATTGACACGCGGCGCGTCCCTAACACGTCGCGACCCCCCAACCAGGTTCCGCATGCTGTCCCGCGCGGCACCGCCACCGGCAAATCTCAACGGAGAAAGAAGAGACAGAGAGATGGAGGGACCGAGGAAGAGGTATCCAAGCAAACTGTATGTGTGCAGCATCCACCGCGGCGGAGCAACATCACGGATCTCCATCTGTCGCGGCTGCCGCCACCAACACACTCCCTAACATTAAAGTGCCAACGATATACTACCAACTGCGGTGCACAATACCTACAGGCTGGCCCGAGTTGACTCGATGGTAACTCGGCTGCAGCCTGCTTTTACCTGAAATCCCTTTCGGGACAAAACGGCGCGAATTGCACGATTAACGGGGTATCCCGCTCTGGAAACCCAATTTGAAGGGTCGGAATGATGCATTTTTATGTAGTAACACATTGGTTGGGATGGGTTTATTTTTCCCAGCATGTTGTGCACGTGTTTGTGACAATGTAATTTTTTTCGGAAGACAAGGTTTAGAAGTGTTCGTGGTGCTGCAGTTGGCGTTGCAGTGCTCCAGCGGCGAGGCCCGAAACGGCTCCACCAGGCTCAAATGTAGTTTGAAACGAAATTAAAAAAAAAATCTCCAAATATATCCTACTGGCTATGGGTTCACGATCCACTTTTCGAAAATGCGAAAATACGAACAATGACAGCTTCTCCAAAGAAAACCTCATTTTTCTGTTCAAAAACAGCAGGCTGAAGTCATCGTTATTAACAAATCGTTCATCCGATTAAAAAATGCGATCGTGAACCGAAAATGACTACTGATTGAACGCTAACTGTGCGAATTCAAGTCAATAGTGTGAAAGTTCATCATGATATCCAGCCGTGTCAAGATATGGGGGCGTACACAAATTACGTAACGCACAGTTTCACAATTTTTTGGGAAAGTTGAAAAATATAAAAACAGTAAGCGATCGGAAGGAAGTTTGTTTTTTTCCAAAAATTTTCGTGGTTTTTTGCGCACTTTTTTTATTTTTCAATTTTCTTCTTGATTCTAGGTCAACTTGTACACAATATTGTACAAAGTAAAAATGTGTTTGATTTTTTTGCTTCAGATCACATGTCCGGGACTTAGGACTTCCGCAAGCGAAGAATGTCATCGCCCGCGCACTGAAGTACGTCCCACTCCCACCACCATCTTTATCGAACTTTAAAAAATATTTTGATGTTCAATAAAGACCGCTCAGTCAACATACCAAATATCAACATTCTATATATTCAATACTTTTCGCAAAAAAAATTGGTAAAAAATCGAACATTTTTTGGCCCCACAAGGCAGAACCTTCCCTTAAAACATTCTTGAAAGTTCACACTATAACGATATGCAAAAAAACTATTTTTTTTCCAGAGAGGGATACCCCCTCAATGATTATTGGTTGATTTTGAGATGGGGAGGAAAGACAGGCGTGTTTTACATTCGGAGCTGAATGTTGGATTCAACGATTCTCGAAGGGCCAAGGGTGACCGTAAAGTTGACGAGTATTCGAGGATATAGAATTGGAGGGCGCGGATAGTGGGAGGAGGCGAGGCGAAAGCGAGATTCATTAGCAAAGTGGTGAAGTAGACAGATTTTGATAGCGGAGAAATCGTAATATGGTGAAGTATGATTTTACGTGTGCTTTAAAACACTTGATTCTACACTCCGCAATCTGTTAAATATTGCGGCGGGAGCAATTTTCATTGATGTTTATTGAACGAGAGAAATTTTGACACGTGAACGTAACTTGGAGAGTATGTTTAAGGGCTTACAGTCGGTTAAAATGTTGGAAAATGTCGATTTTTTCGACGGATTCTCAAAATATAACGATTTGAAAATATTCTGTGAAAAGTTCGAGTCGATCCGGGCACAATTGAGGGAGCTATGGGCCTTTATAAGTAGGTTCCGCGAACCGGCAAACTTTAAACGCGTTTTTCTCAAAATAAGTTTTTCAAAATCGGTGATCACGGTATCTCGAAAATCACTGTGCCGAAGAACTTCGAATTTTACAAGCTTCTTTTACATGTCAAAAAGTACTGCGGAAACGAAGGAATTTTTTTTCGATGCATAGTTTTTTTTATTAACGAAAAAATCAACATTTTATTAATTTCCTCGTAGAAACACTAAATAATTTCATGAAAAAGCTAAATGCGTTTGGTTTTCTTTATTTCCGATTATTTGCTTTCGAGCAGCAGTGGTCACCGCGAAGGACGTTTTTCAAACAGCGGTCTGCACACACCATTGTATTTACCACAATTATAAATATCTTTCAATAAAAAATTGTAAACAATACTTAAAACCCTACTCTTTACTGAAAGAAAAAAAATAATTTGAAAACCTGCACACGTTTTCCCAGAAAACATTCACGAACATTCGCCCTTTTTCCGCCCACAAGGTAGGTGTAACCCCTTAAGCATAGCAAATGTATTGCTATAATTTTATCATCGACTATAAATTTGCAAATGATTTATTCTCGCACGACTTTCACGGATTGTCTGTGTCTTCGGGCTGTCGTTCTCCCATAACGACTCGGTGGTCCTAAATTCTAAGGGTCACAATCTCGGTTGACACTGAATCCCTCGCTCACGGCCTAATCGCTACCGTTAACCACGGAATTCTCGTTTAAACATTCGATAACCGCTATTTTTTCCAGAACCATTTTAATCCTTAAAATCTCTTACACCCATTACGTTTTTTATTGTACGTGTATGTGATTGCAAAATCCGAAAAAAAACTGAACAAGCGAAATGTCATGACGCCTTATAAGAAAAACCCTCTAAATGTCCCAACTTTGGATTTATTTATTTAGCCTGAATAGCCGGTAAACTTGCTTGAGTTTCTAAATACGCATGCCTACGTGCATTATCTGCAGCATACAAATTAAGCTCGGGCAGCGATCTAATATTCAAGGACATGCTCGGACTCTCTTACAAGGAACAGCCCTCAGGTGACACCGTTCGATTTTGTTGAAATTTGGATATGTCATAAAGCACCGAAAAGTAAGCGATACGTATTTTTTTATCTGCGGAAAAACGGTTTTACGGGGTGAAACCACCCCTTAATATCGGGGTGGTTCACCCCTTAATTTTTTTGTTGCAATGTCACTATAGCGGATTTTTCATGGCTTCGGATTAGAAGAATTTTCGTTTTTGTTTCATTAAAATCGGTGGGCTCCTTGTGTGTGAAACTGCTATATTACCCCTAGAAATGCCTTTTTTCGAGGAATGGTTTCACCCCTTACAACCGTTTTTCCGCCGATAAAAAAATACGTATCGCTTACTTTTCAGTGCTTTATAACATATCCAAATTTCAACAAAATCGAAGGATGTCACCTGAGCGATGTTCCTTGTTAGAATCAAGCCGTTCAGAAACCTGCGGAAATAATGGTATTGAAGTTCGCATCGTTGAAATGAAACGAAAATATATTTCTTTCGTACTCACGTATTTTTTTATCACATTTAGGCTACGAAAATCACCGAACCATTTTTTAGAATCTCGATTCGAACATTTATAACCAAAAACTGCAAGAAAACATTTCGTTGCATTCCAACGATGCAAACTTCAACAAAGTCGGGAATAATTGCACATATGTTGAATATAAGTATGAGACGTTCCACGCCATTTCACCTAGCCTGTGACGCCGACCATTTTTGGTTTGCCTGATTTTTTTTGTAAAATTGTGCCCCATAAAAGGAATATCCACACCAATTTGTAGATTTTTATATCTTCTCTTTTAGGAGTTATAATTTTCCAGAAAATGTCGATTTCGGAAGTTTTGGAAACGTTTAAGCGCTGATGACTCCTGAACTAATTGAGATATCGAAAAACGTCACTGTATCATTTTTTCATTTTAAAACATACTTTCATTTTTAAATATGAAAAAAATTATCAATTATCAATGTCAACGTTTCTTTTTATACGCGAAAAAAAATGATGTTAAATAAAAAATCATTTTTTTCGTTAAATTCAGCACAAATTGAAAATAAACCGTTTCAGGCCTGTCGAAGCCGATTTGGAAATCAGAAAATCATTAACAGCATTATTGGCGATTAAAATGATAAAAAATCTTCTCAAAAAAATATGATTAATTCGAAAAAAAATAGAAGGAAAAATGGGCCCATGATGAGATTAGTCTGAAAAATCATAGAATGGGTCACTCTATTTTACAGAATTTTTTGAAAGAAATTAAATAAGTTAGTCATCTTTTTAAAAAATAGTTTTTACTTTAGAAGCAAAAAAAACGTTTACATCGATCAATGATAATTTTTTCATATTTTTTAACGAAAGTATGTTTCAAAATGAATAGAAATTATATAGTGACACTTGTCGATAGCTCAATTAGTTCAGGAGTTATCAGCGTATAAACGTTTCCAAAATTTCCGAAATCCACATTTTTCGGAAAATTATAACTACCTAAAGAGAAGAGATAAAAATATAAAAAATGGTGTGGATATTCCTTTCATGGGGTACAATTTTAGAAAAAAAAATCAGGAAAACCTAAAATGGTTACGGTCACGGACTAGGTGCACTCAGAAAAAAGATTTAATATGTTTCAATAAATTGGCACATTAGAACATAATTTCTTAGAAATTAATAAACGTTTACTCGTATGGAGACAGTTTTTATGTGATTGTAACTACAGAATTTATTCGGCGTCACTAAATATGTCTCTTTACGTGCCGATTTTTCGCATCAATTAAAAGCCATATTTAAAATAGAAAATTTGAATAAATATTTCCTCAAATCAAATAAATACTACTTTCCAATCACGAAAACCTCTTATTTCGCGACTATGATACTAATGCGCGCATGCGCACTTTGCCTTTCAACGCGACGGGCCCGACAGCAGGCCGCTCGTCAGATGTAGCTCACGCATACGCTTACCATGTAGCTTCTTCCTATGCCAATGCTTTTGGCACAAGTGTCAGTGTTGCGTTTCGGAAGTGAGAAACTCGACAGTGAGGAATGATTTGAGTGTAAGTAAGAATATTAAGTGAGAAAATAACGATCAAGTGAAAAAATAATGACGGACGAAATGACACAATTCCTCGAAGAAAACCAGCTGGGGGATTATGAAGAATCCTATTAGATGTTAAGAAAAACTCTATTTGTCGGACATAAAAGACCTATTTCTTCTAACTTATATATCGTATTAGATGTTAAGAAAAATTCTTAGTAAATCTTAAACATAAAGTGAAATAAAAAATGTTCTTAGCTGTTAATACAATCGTAGTAGGCCGACATACGAATAAGAAAACTTATTCGCCGGGAGACAAAATTCTTTGTCCTTAATAAATCTTTTTTCTGAGTGTGAAATGGCGTGGAATGTCCCATATATATATATATATATATATATATATAGCTTGTATTCAGGAATTGCCAGGATGCAGAAAGCTTTCGAAGAATACCCAGTCCCCATTTTAACGATCATAGAAATCAGAACAGGCCCCGTGTATGTATAAAAGCTTCACGTGTCCACCCACGGGCACCCGAGGATACGAGTTGGACGTTCGAATGAGTATCTCCGTACCTCCTCTCACGTACTCTATTGACAAGTCTATTTATAATCCTCAGCGC
Source organism: Ophion slaviceki (assembly GCA_944452715.1). Lineage (NCBI taxonomy): Eukaryota > Metazoa > Arthropoda > Insecta > Hymenoptera > Ichneumonidae > Ophion > Ophion slaviceki. The sequence continues at coordinate 14,137,046 of OX101788.1, read as the reverse complement.
ATCCAACCAAGATAATCCAGAGCGCACCTCGCGCTGGTCAAGTAGCAAAAAAAAAGCTAACCTGCTGAGCACCTCGTTTATTTGATTCTCCACCTAAAGTGTGAAACAGATATGACGATTGGTGCGAAATGTGCATTGCAATTGACGTTTACCTTCCAGACGTCTCGCTTTTTTACTCGTCAAGCTATCTGAAAACGCCGCTGAACATTTTTTTTTTCATCCGAGACCTGAAATCATACTTGACCAAAGGGCCGAAGATTTTTTTCCGCGAGGTGCGAAAGTGCTTTTGGCAAAGGATAACCGCGATCACGCCTATTTACTTAGCAGCCTCGAGGCGTTGATCAATTTATGGCCTTTCTTGAGGTTGCATACGGAGTGAGAAGAAGAAAAAAAAGCGCTCTCGGTACATTTAGCCGACGTTCGAGCCGTGAGTTTCTCGACACCGCGGCAAAGATCGTGCCGCGATGACGCCGAACGACGAGCCACGTCGGGAGCGAGAGGGAGAGATAGATGGAGGGAGCGAGCGAACACATCAGCCTGGGCGCATCAGGAAAGACGAGAAAGGCTCTTCCCTTTACCTTGTGGATGTCAGACAGGATGGGCCTTGTGTTTTCCATCTCTCGCCGATTTTACCGGGCCCTCTTTCGTCCGCCTTTCAAGTCATGCATATGTTTGTGCATGTGCAAAATCTTGGTCCAAAATCGAAGCCCCAGGTGCACGAAGCCAAACAAAAATTCTACATAGCCATCATTTCGAACGACACTCCGTTGCAGTGCAATGCATTTTTTTGAGATATCCCAAGCTTTTTAGCAGATTTAAGGGGGGAGATAACTTGGGCGAGGAAAAAAATTTACTGATTGTCATGATAAAAACATGAGATTCCCTAACGATGAAAACAGGAATTTGTAGAAAAATACTAAATGTTTATAGAAAATATTAATGTTGAAACTTGGAAAAATGTGACTAGCAGAAGAATATTCATAGCCGTGAGTTTTCAGAGAAAATGTGAAAATGTCTGAATATACTGAAGTTGCCGTAATTTTTTTCCAGCTTATAATAATTGATTGTGAATTATTTTTATTAAGGGACGAGATCCCTTGAGGCGAGGAAAAAATTGGCTAATTTTCATATTTTTTTTTAAGGAACGTTTTATTCGCCACTTTTTAGACTTAGGCTATGTTTCATTACTCCTTTTGGCTGTTAGATGGTATTTCTTTAGTTTTTATTTGTTTTAAATAATGGCGGAGGTATGGCACGGTCTTTTAAACTGCATTTTCAAAACTGGCGTGGCATATAGCTGAAAAACTAAACGACTGATTCTGATCAAATTTAGTATAAATGTTTCTAAGCTAATTGTCTAAAAGATGGCCCCAAATGTTCTTGCAAATAAAAATAAAAGTATTTTCATTGCAAAATGTAGCCATTTTTTCGGAAAGTTCAATCGTTTTGTTTCGAAGCGTACCATCTCATCGATGTTCAACATTTTTCACTTTTTTGGTCCATATTCTGCGTATGAGTGTTAAGGGGCCAGTCCACTTTGAAAATTTCAAAAAATCGAAAGCAAGCGAGGCTTGAAGAAATCGACGATGATGAGCAGTCAGAAGGGATTTTGTACGGTGGAGGAATTGCCGATTGTGTTTAGGTAAGACTTTTTCATAGTATAAACTTCAAACGCGTTTTTCTCGAAACGACGTTTTCACAATTTAGCTCCATCGTATATCTAAAACTGATAAACCGATTCTCTTGAAATTTGAACCACATATTGTAAACATTATTCGCAACAAGATCACCCTCGATGGTTTTGCAATTTTTATTTTTACTCTTTTTTTGCGAAAAACTGCGAAAAAACGCGTGTTTTTTATTTTGTTAAATTCAAATAATAAATATGTTAGATTAAATATCAAATAACAATTTTTACATTGTTATTTGATATTTTTTGTCCTACAGTTGTACGTGTGATTTGGTACGTGACCCAGTTCAAGAGAAACATGTTCCTAATTAAACCAATGCGATCTCGTTTTGTGATTTAGATACCTAGGTAGACATTAGTATTACAAATTGTTTTTGCTAGTCTTTTAAATGTTTCGAAGTTTATGGATGTGTTACCGTATAAATAATTAAAAAATACCAGCTGTTTATCAATGAAGTTGATTTTGAAAAGTGAAGGTGTAAAATTTGTTCCATCAACGCAACCCCAAAACAATAAAAATCGTTGTAATTTTCGATCACGTTGACCCTTTTTTTTCTTCAGGGAGAATGCTCCTTTATGGGGTTACTTCCGATTCTCATGAAGAAAAAGGCTGGTGTCAAAGTAACCCCAATGCCAGTATAACTTTGATCACGACTAATTTTTTTTCTCATTTATTTTTAAATATTTTTAATTGTCATTTGAAAGATAAAAAGACTAATAAAAGTTGATGTCCCGATAAAAAAAAAATTGCGATCTTATTTAAAAAGATGTATTAATGTTCACTTCAAAATTGTTCAAGGTAACCCCGATCCACGGTACTAAAATATACGCTAAGTTCCAAAAATAGTGAAGAAATCTTTCCTCAAGAAAAATCATAAAAATCAGCCATTTTTTCTCGCCTGAAGGTATCACTTCCCATCAAGCTACGAAAATACTTCAAAATCTAATTTTGTCCTTCTTGAAGATCTACAACCCAAATCGGCAAAAGCAGCTGCGAAGAGAGAAATTAAGGGGAGATACACACCTAGGAGCCGGAAAAAAGGTCATTCTTGTGAATTTTTTCAACGAAAACTATTTCAAATTTCGGATTGGGGTTTTAATTTTTCGAAAGTATATACATTTTAAAATATGTTTAATTTTCTTTATTTAAAAATATCAAAACTATACAAGGATATTGTACGATCCTTGGAGCGTCGTAAAAAATCTGCGTATACGGTACCCACTGGCGTTTCTTCAAAAATCATCTAAAAAAAAAAACCAAAAAGATTATTAAATTAGATACTATAATCTAGTACTTGTCATAGCCGATTTTGAAAATATCGATTTATGACAAAATGGCGGACGTTTGAACATAGTGATTTTTGCGCAAAAAATTAATTATTATTTTGCCTATAAAACAACAACTAAGTAACGGAAAAAAATCCTACGACAAGTACTAGATAATGGTGTATAGAATAACCACAAAATACCTCAAGGCAATCGGTTTATTGGTTTTCGAGAAATGTTGGGTACCGATTTGAAAAACGTGGTTTTGAGAAAAACGCGTTTGAAAATTTGGGAATGTATAAATCATGAAATTTGTCAACTTACATGGAATCATCGATACCAGGCCCATAGTGTAAGTCTTCTACGGTCGACGGAATGTTCATAGCTTCTAAATCCTCGACCTTGACCATCTAGGTGTATATTTCCCGTTGATAAAAAAAAACACAATTTTCGTGCAGTTTAACCATGCAAACTCCAATACCGATATACCCCCCCCCCTTTCTCCCCCCTCTCTCTCTCTTCAGGGATGCATGCTAATGACAAGTTCCTATTCTGAACTCCCACCTTGTATCCCATTTACAACTGCCAACTTGTCTACCTTGCCTTTTCTTCTCTTTCTTCTGCACCCCCGAAATTGCGGCTGAAAATACAAACGTCAAATGTCCACGGGACGCTGACATTTTTCATTCGTCACGTGAACCGATGATTATGACCACCCTTCTGAAGGCACCCTCTTTTCGAATTCGTTTTTTATTCACTTTCAGACGAACTGTTCTTTTTTTGCGTTATTTTTTTTGCACTACACATACTCCGTGCATACGGACGTGATATCGTGAACCATATCGGGAAACATGAGAAGTATGTGCCTGTATGTATATGTTTGTCGGGAGGAAAAGATAACCGGCGGAGGGGTGGTGCAGGTAAAGAGGCAGGAGGTCCGGAATATGCGGTCGCGGATGAGAACGATCGCTCCGGTAAAAAAGGCGGACAACGCGAAAAGGTAAATATATGTATAGACGTACACATTTATAAGGAGCCTCGAAGAGGAGAGAGATGCCCAGGAGTGTACAAGAGGGGATAGTTTGCTCTGGATTCCAAACGTGACCCCACGTGATGACCCGGCGAGAACATCTTCGCCAACATCCCTACCCTGCTCTTTCTCGCTTTTCACATTCAACCAACCTCGTCTTCCTCTCCCTCGTCGTCGTTCCTCTCCGCAATTATATCCCCCCCCCCCCCCTAGTTCTGTTATCGCTTCACCTACCGGTTCGTATGAGATCGCGTCTACGTTTGCTATATATATAACTATCTTTATATATATACGCATGTATGTCCGAGCAAGATGTGTCTGTGCAAGAAAGTATTATCCACCACTTCTCTTCCGAATGTAATGACAGTTTTGTGAAGTACCAAACTGAAGTTTTGCACAACTTCAAACAACCTTCCAAAGCCCTACTTGCGGTAGCTGTGGTAGCGGTGGAACGCTTTAATAAATGTTTTTCTCGGAAAGAAATGGTTTTGTTAAGATTTTTTTATTGAGATATGCTCAATTGGGAGGGTGATACGTAAGAACGCCCAAAGGTATACGTTGGAACTGAAGAAATCAAATAAATATTTAAAAAGAAATATATATATATATATTTATTTATTCATAATATACTTTTATGTGTATTTTTTACTTTTTTATTATGCCATGTATACGTACGCACATACACACACACACACGCATACACACGCGCGCACACACACACACACACACACACACATATATATACAGGACTACTAGTTATTGGTCAAATAACACGGTAATGCTTTATGCAAACGTGCACCATTTTCGAGATATCGTTATTTTTGTTATTTTTTTTAAGTAAACGGTAGGCAACTTTAAAAATTAATTGAAAAAAAAACTGCTGTATATAATCAAACTTTTTTAATTATTTGTAGTTTGAGGACGCAGTAACAAAAAATTATCAACAACAAGATAAGAATAATTATTGGACTTGCAAAGTTTTGGACCCCAAATTCAAAAATGTTTTCGAATTAAGTATTCTTATTTTATTGTTGATAATTTTTTGATACTGTTTCCTTAGACTACGAATAATAGACCCCTCACTTTAAAAAATGATAACAATTCGAAAATGGTTCACTTTTGCATAAAGCATTTCTGCGTTATTTGATAGCGGAAAATGGGCCCTATAACACTTTCACGGGATTGTGACCAATAACTAAGTAGCCGTCAATATATATATATATATATATATACTATATATACACACACGTATACACGGTAATGATAAAGCAAAAACCAAAATAAAAAATACACTACGCAAAGGGCAATGAAAAATACACGAAAAGGTACATAGTACATTTTTTCGAATGTAGCAGATAGACGTATATTTGTATATGTATACGTGTATGTAGATATCTTTTATTTTTAAATGTCCATATTAATGTTATTCTAGCTATTATTACCGATATGCAACAAAATTTAAACTGAGCTGCAAAATTGGCACTCATTTTCGATCGCAGCACATATCGATCCACATATAGACCCTCCACCAGGCTAACCTTTTGTCTCTATTTTTTTGTCTCGAGACGCGAGCAATGTTGCGACAAAGGGAGAACTTTTGCCTCTCGCTGTTTTTTCCTGTTTAACTAGGAACTGGGTCGTAGATCAAAGGCGAGAACGATGCATTGCATTAGTAATAGCAAATAATAAATGTCCGTTCGCTCCCTTCGACGGTCTGCTTTAATCGATCGACTCACCTTTGCCGTACGTGGGTTTTAAAAAAACATTATTTATGTATTACTTTTAGGTCGATTATTATTATCACAGTATCGAGAGAAAAAATGGGCAGAGCGACGCGTAATGTAAGTAAATATGGTGAATGTTTCGTTAATAAGTTTATCAATCAATTATCATGACGGATCTTTGTGGACTACCTATATTCGTTTTAGTTAATTATCAATTCGTTGATTTTGAGGAAGTGGTACGAAATGTTCGAGAGAGAAAGAGCGAAAAGGAGGAAGCGGGGGGGAGAGGGAGAGAGAGAGAGAGAGAGAGAGAGAGAGAGAGAGAGAGAGAGAGAGAGAGAGAGAGAGAGAGAGAGAGAGAGAGAGAGAGAGAGACTTTATTTATCGTTTGTACATGGTGAGCTTAATCCTATAAGTAACCTAAAAATGCAAATAATGCAAAAATAACAAAAAAGAAGAGAGGGACAGAGAGAGAGAGAGAGAGAGAGAGGGCGAGAAAGGGAAGACCTAAAAAAATGAGAAAAGAAAAAGGGATCTCATGATATTACGTTTGAAGCGTAAGACTTTAATTGACTGTAATTTGCGTGGCGGAACGCGATCCCGAAGACTGTAAACAACTCGACGATCGCGCGGTGTACAGAGGAATAAAGCGGTGGTGGAGTCGCGGAACGTTATGTAGGTCCGCGGGTAGAAAATCCACGAGGTTGCCGACCTTAACTTTCTCTCTCTCTCTGTCTCTCTTTCTCTCTATCTATCTATCTCTCTCTCGCTACTATGTATCGCGCACCTCTTCGCAATCGTACAACTTCGAGGGACACAGGGCAAAGAAAAACAGAAACGAAGCGGGCGAGACAAAAAGAAATGGAAGAAACGAAGCGAGGAAGTCAGCGAGGGTAACCTTAACCCTGGATGGATCTGGAATTGCTCATTTTAATTTCCAGACCCATTCGCTCAAACCCTCATTTCAACCCGCATCATTATGTTTATTAAACCCTCATGCACCCTTTCCCCGGAATGAACAGCCTGCGCTACTTTAGCCTGCAAGAACGACAATTCTCGCGATGGTGAGGTTTGCTGGGTCCAAGTACGATCCCGACATGTCAAGGTCAGTCTACCAATTTTTCCACTATTTTTACAACCTCATTTTCCGGCCTCACCTGGTGGCCTCACCTTTTGGCTTACCGTAATGGAAAATGGACCACATCTTATGATCAGTCTGCCGATTTTTTCACAATTTTTTCGATCTTATTTTCCGGCTCCACCTGGTCCGGCATTTTGGCTTACTGTAATGGAAAATGGACCACATCTTAGGGTCAGTCTGCCGATTTTTCCACAATTATTTCAATATCATTTTCCGGACCCACCTGTTCCGGCATTTTGGTTCACCGTAATAGAAAATGGATCACCTGTTAGGGTGAGTCTGCCAATTTTTCCACACTTTTTTCAATCTTTTTTTTGACCCACCTGTTTCGACATTTTGGTCTACCGTAATGGAAAACGGACCACGTCTTACGGTCAATTTGTCAATTTTTGCGCAATTTTTTAACCTTATTTTCTGGTCTCACCTGTTCCGGCATATTGGTTTACCCTAATGGAAAATGGACTACATCTTAAGTTCAGTCCGCCAATTTTGCCACAATTTTTTCAACCTTATTTTCCAACTTCACTTGGTCTCCCGTAGGTGGAGTTTGTTTATTCGTAGCACATACAATTTTTTTTTCCAACATTGCGTTGCTTTAATTAATTACTCTTGACGTCTTGATAATTTTTTTAACCTTATTTTCCGGCTCTACTTGATCTCGTAGGTGGAGTTTGTTTATCGTGGCACGTACAAATGTTTTTTTTTGCAAAGTTACTTTGCTTTAATTAATTTACTTTTGACAAAGTACACTTCGTCAAAAGTAAATTAATAAATCGCACCCCACCTCTGGAGCTATCAGCTGGGAAAAAATACGGTCATAAAATCGCAGAGGGAAGTGAGAGAACATTTATCTTTTCTCTTTTACCTCAAAGGGTTTATAACACGAGACAAATGTTTCGCAGCGTTTACCAGATACGATTGAGGGCTTATGCCTAGTTGTGAAAGTTGAAAAATCAGTTTTTTCGAAACCGATATGTTTTGACAGTATATCATTTTATAAATGTTCCACGAAAATTTCAAGGTATTCGGATTAAAATTGACAGACAAAATTGAAAATACGTTTTCAAAGACAATATCTCAAAAAATACTGCATCCATCTTTCTAACATTTTTAGAACTTTTTGCAGATGTAAAAAATATAGTATTCGATCGAAGGATTTTGTTTTCCGATGTATACTTTCGATTTGATGAACGAAAAATGCTGATTTTTACGCAAAAATCGAGATCCTCACTTTGAACAGACACCATTTTTTATAAATTTGATATTTCGAAAATTCCTTCTATTAATCATACGATAAACTAATATACTGACGAAATCCGTTTGATTTTTTTATATTAGATAACCTGATTCAGAAGGGCATTGCTCACTGCAAAAGACGGTTTCGAAAGGTGCTTCCCGGACATCGGCTGTAAATCGATGACAAATAAATACTTTTACTCAAAAAAATTACCGAGTGTTCTTTAGATGATACTTTTTTAAGTATCTAATTTTTATAGAAATGTGTTATCACGATTTCCTATTTTGAAAAATTCCAATAATGAGCTGCTTTCGACCAGCTAGGCATAACCCGTTAATTTAATGTCATTAGTAGCTATTCGTCAATAAATATTTGACGATATTTGTCTGCTATATTTAATTTAATACCATTATTATTTATTTTCATCACCATCGAATAAAAACATCAAGTGCTGCACGTACAAAGCTATGTAGGGATTGAAAATCCGTTTCAAAACGATAACGTGATTATCGTAGTCCCTATATTAAATTTCGCTCAAAGTTTCTTCCCCCCCCCCCCCCCCCATACCGCGACACCACTGTCGATGTTTCTACCATTACAGGGAAAATAATTTGTCCATCGTGTGAACGAAATGCTGTTGCACGGACTCGAGAAAAATATTTCCTACAGCCGTGACAGTGAAAAAAAAAGTCTATCGTTATAGGAGAAAGGAAGATGGCGGAAAAGGCACAAACTCGAGGGTTGATAGTCCGATATTCGCTATAAGACATACGCTATACGAGCTCTATCGGACGAAGGGGTGAAAGAAAGGAAAAAAGTAAACGCGGTTGAGGAAAAAAAAGCTCGGAGACTCTTCGAGCCCTTCCGAAGCGAGACTCATATATCTGTATATGTTTTTTCAGCCACGGAATTCTTTCCCTCTTGGCTGTATGCTTGGCTCCACTTAAGAGGTCTATTAATGTTCGGGCTGCATTTTATCCCTCTTCGCCCTCTTTTTACTCTCCTCTTCTATATATATCTCACCGAGTAAGCAACTGATGCTCTCTGTCCGGTTCTCTTTTTTATTTCGCCTTTTTTTGCTTCTGCCGCACCTTCCGCGACCCTTTGAGACCCACGACACCAGCCATTCCAGCCTTAATGAAAATTCTCCATCGTCCTCGCTCGCTGATCATCCGGCATTGATTTCCAACGCGCTTTGTCTACATATTTTTCGTGTAGTTCAAGTTCGCATCGTTGAAATACAACGATAAATTATTTTTTTATTCCGTCGTCTTTATTAACGTCCACCATTTTTTTTGCATATTTTTGTTGTACTTCCATAATAACGATCCTCAACAATTATATTCTGCTTTGTAATCTCGAACTGTCAAAAAAATTGGGCTTTGTGAAAAAAAAACCTACAGGTATTACACAAAGTGCAACTATTTCATGGCATTGAAAATGTAATCAGACTTTTCGGGTAATGACAGATACATGTAAATAATATGAGTCGGTTATTGTTATTTTTCAAAAAATATTAATACATTGAGGTATATGATTTAGGATTGTTTAGGTTTATTTGAGTTTATTTGCGTTTGTTTCGGTTTGTTTGTATAATAATTGTTATATCATTTGTGATTTATATTATCAATACAAGTTGTAATATAATTTTTTAATTAAGGGGCAATATACACCTAGATGATGGAGGTCGAGGATTTAGAAGCTATGAACATTCCGTCGACCGTAGAAAACCTACACTATGGGCCTGGTATCGATGATTCCATGTAAGTTGACAAATTTCATGATTTATTCATTCCCAAATTATCAAACGCGTTTTTCTCAAAACCACGTTTTTCAAATCGGAACCCAAAATTTCACGAAAACCAATGAACCGATTGCCTTGAGGTTTTTTATGGTTAATCTATACACCATTATCTAGTACTTGTCATAGGATTTTTTTCCGTTACTTAGTTTTTGTTTTATAGGCAAAATAATAACTAATTTTTGGCCCAAAAATCACTATTTATGTTCGAACGTCCGCCATTTTGTCATAAAACGATATTTTCAAAATCGGCTATGACAAGTACTAGATTATAGTATCTAATTTAATAATCTTTTTGGTTTTTTTTCAGATGATTTTTTAAGAAACGCCAGTGGGTACCATATATGCAAATTTTTTTACGACGCTTCAAGGATCATACAATATCCTTGTATATTTTTAATATTTTTAAATAAAAACAATTAAACAGATTTTTGAATGGATATACTTTTAGATAATTAAAATCCCAATCCGAAATTTCAAATAGTTTTCCTTGAAAAAATTCACAAAAATGACCTTTTTCCGGCTCCTGGGTGTATATCTCCCCTTAATAAGAAGATTAGAATTGGGTGGAGAGAGGGCATTGTTCAACCAATCCCAGGCATTCAGCATGTCGCCGCTCCCCCCACTTTACCACACAGTGGCAGTGGAGTGGGGGTAGGATTAGTTTCGTGTAACATCCAGCTAACTCACAAGGAACATCACTCAAGTGTCGATTTTGTTGAAACTCATATATGTGATAAAGCATTGAAAACTATTAGACACGTATTTTTTTTATCTGCGGAAAAACGTTTTTAAGGGTGGAAACGACCCCTCAAAGAAATACGTGTCACCTCTTAATTTAATTTTTTTTTTTCAATTATTAAATAGTGGACTTTTCATCGCTTTACATTAGAAGAATTTTGGTTTTTGTTTTATTCAGATCGGTGGACTGCTTGTGGGTAAAACTACAAAACCACCCCTTGAGACCCCTTTCTTTGAGAGGTTGTTTCCCCCCTTAAAACCATTTTTCCGCAGATAAAAAAAATACGTGTCAAATAGTTTTCAATGCTTTATCACATATATGAGTTTCAACAAAATAGACAGCGGACCGTGATGTTCCTTGTCAGACCCCTACACAGCCTACCTCAACAAACATATACAGTTTTAAAGGCATTTTCAATGCTAAAACCACTGCATTCCAATTCAAACATCGTTATCAATTTCCACGCGACGCGAGAAAACGCTCTTCCGGCATTTATAATTCGATCATATCCCGGAGAATTTTGTCTTCGGAATGGATTTTGACGTTTGCATCTCTCCGCTCACATATTCGCTGAATAATTTCGCTCTTTGGAAATCAAAAAGCCTGCCGATCGTTCAGTTCGACTTCACTCGATTACTTCACCCCCTTCGATTTCGCACGTTCCCCTCGAGGCTCGCATCGAAATTGAATCTCGCCTTTTTTCAACCTTCCTAGCAACTTCCTCAAGTGTAAAATATTCAAAAAAAAAAATAAAACGTCTGTATTCTCGCCACTTGTTGAATCGCGCTAAAACTCGTCGAATATATTCACAGACTCGACATGAACGAGCTCCGCAACCCTCCCCATCGGAATATCCTCCCGCGTCGTGACACGTGACTTCGTCTTGCAAAATTTCGAAAACCACGTTCGGTAAAAATCGATCGATTAATACCACCCCTCCAACTCCTTCCGAGGCGAATTCTTCGAGGGTGTAGAAGGCGTGGGTTAATGGCCAAAAAAATTGACAAAGAAAGACAAAAGGAAGGAATTCCCGATAAGGGTTGGAGGTCGTGGGGGATGTACAGATTGCAGCTTCTTTTTTTCCCCCTCATCTCGTGTATGCAATAAAAAAGGCGTAAAACTCCGAGTGCATACACGACGTATATAAGAATAGTACATACGTGAACAAAAAATGTATGGTGGATGCTCATAGTGTACCCAGTCACTGGTTCGTTGCTTCGGTGCCCCCCTCCCCCCTTCCTCACCTCCCATCCACCCGAGTCTCCCATTCGCGAAATACAGCACGTAGGGTAGTAATAGCGCATTCGGTGAGCCTGGGAGGGCAAAATGGAGCGCGGGGGTTGCTGCAGAGTGGAGGGTTTGGTACGCGAGACTGGTCTGGTCGTTTAGCAGAGAAACGAGACGAGACCCATACACATGCACAAACACACACGCAAACTTCAATGTGTAAATTGACTTCTGGCATAGAGGACTCGACCGATCCGAACTTCCGTCTTGCAATGCCCGAATTGCGTCCATTTGCTTGGGAGCATTGGACACGTACGAGTATCAGAATGAGGGAGCGACGAAGGGGGTTGGCGAGAGAGGTGGATGAGTGAGGTTGAGGTAGCGATCGCACGGGGCCAGGTACGCCGTCTGGCCAAAGTCTGCGCTCCGTGCGGAGGGTGGATGAGGTTCGGGGGGGGGGGGGGGGTGGGATGGGAAACGAAGGGTGCGCACCGTTTCGCAGGGTAGATATAACCGGGAGGGGTAGTTGGGGTGCGCGTGGAGCGACGAAACTGCCGCACTCTCGTAAAGTCTAATGCATTTGTTGGCGGGCAGCTAGGTGAGTAGGAAGAGAGGTAACGTCAGAGGGAAAAAGGAAGGCTGCAATGTGCAATGCATGAAGGTGGTGGGGGGGGGGGTGGATACGAGAGGAGCGCAGGAGGGTTATAACACGGTTGCACCGACACCGCGAATTTACGCAGCCCTCGTAAAACCGGTATGGATTGACACGTCGACGGGTGCAGTAAACGTTGGCCCACCACCTACCGCGCTACCTAATCTACAGACGTACCTACATCGGCTGCGCTTACCTGCAAAAATGGCCCAGGAGGCCTCACGGATTGAAACCCTCTGGCTGTGACGACGGAACAAAAACACGTCATTTAAATTCGAGCTGTTGCGGATAATGTGCAAATTGTATTTGACGTCGGTGGTATTGACGTTTGCAATGACGACACCTCGTGCAGATGTGTGTTGTCTGTCGTTCGTTGATCTGTCATTCGCTGAATACTTTTAGGAAGATATTAACCCTAGAACTACAAACCGGGGTAGATATCTACATCAGGTTTTTGTTTGCAAAATGACTTTTGGCCGTTTTTCAGCACTTTCAGGTATTTCAGGGATCTTCTCACTTTGGACCTTAAAAAATGCTATTTTTGTGAATTTTTTGATAGGTTTATATTATAGATATTGATATAAAAGTTGTTACACTTAATAAATACACTTTCCAAAAATTTGCCTAAAAATCGTCAAATAATTGTTAATAACAAATGAACTATACAATATAAAAAAAAATCCTACGTACTTCCATAGACAATGTATTTTTCAAGATATATTCAACATTTCAAGTGAATCGGTTGAAAATTGTCTGAGTTATGTTTCCGGACAACTTAAAAAATGCAGTTTTGAGATAAACGCTGCACAGTCGCCATTGTGAAATTAATCGCTTGAAAAAAATTATTGTATACAGTCACTGATGAGTATAATAAACACCCTTTTTTGTAATCTCGATTTGGTTTGTAAGTTTTCTGAAAAAAAATCCCCAAAAAGCCTATTTTTTCGGCCTCTAGAGTGGCCTAAGGCCTTAATAAATACACTTTCGAAATACATTTTAAAAATTTGATAACTACTGACCCGATCCTTATGAAATTTTAACCATATATTCTTTACAACCATAGCTATAACGCATAGCAAGGATTTATTTAAATTTTGATATTTTTTCGGCCCCTAGAGTGGCCTAAGGCCAATCGAGATGTATTTCGAATACACTTTCGAAATACATTTTAAAAAATTCGAAACTACTGACCCGATCCTTATGAAATTTCAACCACATATTCTTTACAACTATAGCTATAGCGCATATCAAGGATTAATTTAAATTTTGATATTCACTATTTTTCTTTGTTGCCATAAACGTTAAAAAAATCACGTTTTTTTCTCGAAAAATGTCCGCCATTTTGTTATCTTTGCATGTATCAAAAATCGTATGATATAAGCTATAGCCATTAACACACTGAATCTAAAAACGTTTGACATTTTTTTAACTAACATTTTCGTTTATAAATAGTGACTTAAATAAATAAATAACTAAATGTTAATGTATTTCGAAAATGTATTCGTTAAGTGTAACAACTTTCATATCAATATCTATAATATAAACCTATCCAAAAAATTCATGACAATAGCCTTTTTAGCGTCTTAAATGGGAGACCCCTTGAATCGATTTTTCACCTACTAAACTTTCATGAAATTGAATTTGCTTTTCACCATTTCTCTTCTGCATGAAAAAACAACGAAGTTCATGTACTTACGTCTCATTACTGCTTTCGAAACGATTTTACGAACAAGAAACGCGTGGGGTAAATATCTACCCCGGTTTGTAGTTTAAAGGTAGAAAAAATGGGTTTGGAGTTCTAGGGTTAATATTTGCTTTATCAACTTGAAGGTTCACAAAAATGTACATATGCAAATGCGAAACGAATAATCATTTTGATGAGATTGAAGCTTGTATGGTTGGAATGCAACTTCCACAAAAATCCCTTAACAATTTTTCAGATTGTTTATTTAGAAATGTATGATCTTAATCTGAGAAAAAGATTTTGTAGAATGATGAAAATGAGAAAATAAAAAAATCAAGGAGTTTTGGGACAATTAACGATATGTTACCATTTGATTCAGATTTATACAGTAAATTCTTTGTCAGATACTGAATGCACCCTCCAAATTATAAATCGATCGTTTTCGCCGTTTCTATAAAGTTTACAATTGAAGAAACACTTTTTAACATAGAGAGATGCCTACGCTCATCATTGGATGGCAGTATTAGTCACGAAATAGTGTGAAAGAATGTTTAAAACGATATGAAAAGCTGTCCAATCACTCACAAGGAAAGGTTGCGAGGACGATCTCTCCGATTTCGCTGAAATTTGATATGATTGTAGAATGGGTAAAAATAGGCGACACGAATTTTTTTATATCTGCGGGACCCGATTTTTAAGGGTTGAAACGCACCCTCGAAAATTGGGGTGTTTTTCGTCGATAACGTTTTAACGGTACGAGATATGGAAAAATTTCAAATTGCAACAATGTTCATTTTTTGTGTACTATGCATCGGAGATGCGAACGATAACGTTATCGACGAAAAGCGAAAAACACCTTTACTTTCGAGGCTGCTTTTCACCCCTTAAAAATCGGGTTCCACAGACATAAAAAAATTACGTGTCGCCTATTTTTAAGCTTTCCTCGTCAGTACATTATGACACGAATGACGAAATTGTCATAATGTACTGGATGAAAAACTGTCAATTCACTCTTTACATTATGACGATTAGATATCACCCTATGTTGAAAAGTGTTCTTTATTTCTAAACTTTATAGAAACGATGTAGACGATCGATTAAAATTCTAGAGGGTGCGTTCAGTATATGAAAAAGAATTTACTGTATAAATTTGAATCAAATGGTAACATATCGTTAATTGTCCCGAAACTCCTTAAGAAAAATCTTCGTTGCATTCCAACGATGCAAACTCCAGCGCCATTCCGTTTGTTCGTCGTACTATTGTAATTGTTGTATTGAATTCGATATTACATATCTATTGTTAACATTAAATGTATTATTGGTTATTGTTCATTTATTTACTGATTCAATACTCGCAAAATAAAGCATAGTTATATGTATTAATTAATGTAATAATTAATCATTATTATGTGTATTTATTTATGTATTAATTGATCATCATTATATGTGTTAATTAATGTACACAAATAGGTAAAGGAATCAATACATCATTGAGGGTGTATTATAATATCAACCCGATATTTTAGTCAATGCACATTTCACGCATAAGCATATTCTAATGTTCACTTTATACACACACATTTGTGAGTAAAAAATAATCAGCTTAACTAATTAGCTTTACAATTCAGACATGATCCTATTTGAATCTTTCATTCGAATACGTTAAAGTCAGACTTGCAAAGCTAATTCGTCAAATATACAACGCAAGCTAAAAACAACTTGTGTACAAAGTACGAAAAATATTACAATTTCGTTATGCAACGATGAAATCTACGTCGACAAGTCGTTGCATAAACTACTCCGGCTAAAAGCAATCTAGGGATTATAAAAACGGAGCCACATATGCATGAGCGCAACATTCGTATTTTTCACCCCTTTGAGAAATGTGACCTACTTCAAACCGAATTGCACCCAGTGCGTTCCTGAGCAAATGCAACAAATCTCCATCATCGTTTTTCCACTCTTATCCAATCAAACAGTCATACTTTTATTCGAATCCACCACTGCCCCGAAAAATCCAGCTTCCATCGATCCGAAAGACAAAATGATAATTTCGCCGTTCTTGACACAACGATTGATCGACGATATTGTACTTACTTCATATTGTTCATGTGAATTTGATCATTTCCTGTGTGTATTAGCCGTTTGATTTTGTAACAAATGGCCGATCGCGTACGATTTCTCAAACGCACCTATATATCGAAGCCAGCTAACGTAGGGGCGAGTTCTCTTGTGCAGAAGTGAGTTGTAGGTACATTAGGTATATACGGAGGTTCGCCAAGATACGTATACGAGTACGTATACATTGGCTATACATTATTCCAATGGGAATGTATATATAGTGAGGCAAAAACGCACCGAGCCCTTGTGCGGCGTTCATTTATATACGGACACGGTGCGTACGAGCTTGTGTGCATTCTCGCGTGCACGTCGAAGTTGGAGTTAGGGGATGTTACGGCGCGGGGTGGCTCGAAGGGAGAAGAAGCCTGGGGAGGGACGAAGAGCGGGGGTGGAAGAATAGCGAATGAAAGAGTGGGACAGAGATAACGGAAAAGAGGTGGAGGAGAGCGAGAGTAAGAGAGAGATAGAGCGAGGCAGAGGGTTAGGGGACAATAACAGCGCTGCGTTTTCGGGCAACGACCCTCGTCGCCATCCCTTCGATCCACGAAAGGCTAAGAGACAGAAGGAGAGAGAAAGAGTAAACGAGGGAGAGAGAGAGAAGGTGAGCGAGGAGAAAGAGACGAGAGGGGAAGAGAGAGAGAGAGCGAGAGAGAGAGAGAGAGAGGGATGAGGAGTGCGACTGAGAGCCGAACAAACCCGCACCATTTCGTCTACTATTCCGTCGTTTCACCCCCAAACCGAACGAGAGCACCCCCGCCCCTGGCGGAATTCTCGCACACAAGCACGTTCTAACACAACCTCGGAGGTTACGACACCCTTGCGACAACCTGACCTGTGCGTCCTGCACCTTTTCGGGCCTTAACCCCATTCTATATACGTACTAACGTTTTTACTATACCTACGTTGCTTTTTTTTGTTTTTTTTTTCGAGACGTTTTTTGCGTTTGCACGCTTGGTTATGATTCACCCGTCGCACAACCCCCAAAGGCCTCGGAACCTACGCGTTCTTCCGGCTCTAAAAAGTCTGCGTTCCGTGGAGTCTCTGAGTAATGAATGATACGCAAGCTCGCTATTTTTACGCGACCGTTCGATGGGGGAATCCTTTAGGATTCGCGAAATTTTTATTCGTTGATTCGATCTCTTGGACGGTGGAAATTTTTCGTTAGTGTTGTGGAAAATGTATTCGCGCCGTGTCTGGAAAAATCACGCTGATGAAGTGGAATGGAAATGTTCTTTGTTTATTGTTTCAATTTTTGGTACTTTAGCGCCACAGAATCACCACAATGTTTTTAGGGACCTTGTCAGAAATTTTGTTGCGAATTGTTCGGGGATTCGTGATGGATTGGGTGATGATGGGAATGAAGGAGCTGGACGGTTGTGGGTAGGAGATTTGGGAAATTTCAAGCCAGTTGCAAAGGATCATTGATTTGGTTCGTTTGGGTGGAAAGACACAAAGTATTTGGAGAATGAATAAAGAAATGACACTAGGCTAAAGGAACCTGGCTGATGGCCCTTGGAAATGCTCGGATGTTATAGGACGTTAAGAACTTGCACGTAGTTGAAATTTTTGAGCATAGCAATTTAGGGTTTTTGATGGGTTCTTAAAATATAACACTTGAACAATGTTTTTTGAAATTTTCTAGTCGATCGGGTTAAAATTGAGGGTGTTATGGGTATTTCCGTATTCCGTGAACCGACGAACTTTGAACGCGCTTTTCTTGAAACTTCTTTTTCGAAATCGGTGACCTCGATATCTCAAAAATCACTGTACGATCAACTTGAAATTTCACAAGCTTTTTTTACGTATCAAAAAGACGTGCTTGAATATAGACATTTTTTCGAGGCTTAGTTTTTTTCTTAACAACGAAAATAGAGGATTTTGATGATTGAAAATTGATACTTTCACTTTGGACTGCGACCATTTTTTTCAAGAATCAATATTCTATTTAATCCTTCGTCCAAGCACCAGATAATTTCATGCAAAAACTAGAGGCGTTTCATTGTTTTATTTCGGATGTTTTGTTTCCGAGCAGCAGTGGTCACCGCGAAGGGCGATTTCTAAAAACCGGTTTTCACCAAACCATTGTACGTACGACATTTATACATATTTTTCAATACAAAAATTGTAAAAAATACTCAAGACCATACGCTTCGAGGCAATCATCTCGTGTGACTGGTTCAAAAAATCGAGAACTGATGCCGAGGAACAACGATCGGCTTTGCAGGATTTTTTTGACGAAACTGAAGGTTCACGTTATGGATCAGGCGTAGCAGATTAAGGGTGAGTCAACATTTTACTAGTGACAATCGTATTTGGACCTTTAAACGCGTTTTTCTCAAAACTGTACTTTATGAAACTCGTAACCACGATATCTCGAAATCTATCGAACGAATTCCTTTGAAATTTGAATGACTTATTCAGTACTCATGTGGACACTTTGCAAACTAGCATAATTCTGATTCATCAAGCCATTTTTTTCATGTCGAAGACGTCGTGAAAAAACACAAAAATTCACTTCAAAATTTTCAACAAGATGCCAAAAATGTACCTTTCAATATTTTGTAATAATCCTAGTTCAAAAACTTGTTCATACTTCACAGATTAAAATGCCTTTTGATTTTTTGTGTCAGATAAGCAGAACGCCCGCAATCGAGGTCACCGCAAAAAACTTTTTTCGACGATGAGTGGCTAAGTTGCCGTGTGCTTCAGCAATGAGCTACGATTTCGAGCTGAAAAAATTGTAAAGTGTGCTCAGAATATGAATAAATATGTGATAAAAAGTTCGCAGCTGTACGTTTATTTAGTTCGCCAAAAAAAAATCCCCAAAAAAGTGAAAAAAAGAGCGTCATACGGGATGACTGCCTGAATGTCAACAAAAAATTGAATTTGCCCCTCAAATTATTGAAAACCCTCTAATTATTAGCAAAGATAATTTTGTATGTCATCCTTGTTATCTACTAAACATTTTATTACTACTAAACCTAAATAAATTAGCAAACAAAAACAAATCTCCGTTGTAACCAAAACAAAATCCCTTGGCATTCCACCAAATTTTTTCCACTATTGATATCTATGAGCAGACACATATTCCGCCTAGTTTTACGCAGGATCAAAAGATTTCGTCGAAACAACAGAACAAAAAAAATACGTCGACCTATACAAGTTTTTCGTTCCAGTTTAAATCTGATACGTATGCAGTACACGCGTGTTTCACGTGAGCCGAGTTACCCTCGCTCGAAGCTCTCGGCGAATTTCCGACGATTCTTGTCGTCAGCGCGATGATCGCTTGTCGGCCAAACAGCGTTGATGTGGGACCATCGGCCCGGCGAGGATATTTCACTGTCCGTTTTATTTATTTCCATACAGGGGCCAAAAGTATCACTGACAAATCTTGCTGAAACCATACTATTTCATAGAAATGTGTCGAGTACGGGACGAGTGGAGAACAGAGACGACGAAAATGAACATATTGGATTGAGCTTGTAGCTGAATACAGGTCCTGTTGAAGTGTTCGTCCTTGCTTTTCGCTTCTACCCCAATACACCCCCAGCTAGACCCACATATATATAGCGCAAATTGATTTTGGGGACGGAGCACTTCGAGGACCGTCCTCACAGTAGCCCATGGTCCCCATACTCAACGTTACGTGAACATGTGTCCGCCCATGTCTTCAAAATCGCCATCGACAAATTCGAGCATATCCATACAAAGTTAATTTCGAGAATGGAATCTTCACAACCCTTTTCAAGGGTTGGAAAAAAACAATGTGGAGGATCGTCCTCAAAACTGCCGGATGTGCCGATAGCCAACGTTACACGGATACAACGGCTTCGAAATATCAGTCGTTCGCCAATCGATATTCGTGGAAATCGAGAAAGGGCACTTCATTTCTTGCCGTATATACGATTGAGTGGTTTCGCGATACGCCGATGTAACGCATTCGAATTGAAGCAGATTGAAACACGGATTAACCCCCTTGACGGTGATTGAAATCGATTGAAAATTCCGCCCCTCCCGACCAACGACTTTTAATGGGAAAAATAACCCAGAGGATCCGCTTGGCGCGCGAGGGTGGAAAAAACGATGCACCCGTGTAAATGTTAATGAACGTGACAAACCGCGAGCGTGACTTGGGCTAATTGATGAATTTGCTTGATACGAATCAATTTTTATCGTTATCCGGCAACAATCTGATCAATTCGCTCGTCGGGTCGGGTTCGCATGTACAAGCCTCGGCCCTTAATATTGTTTCGATACAAATGTGGAAGTAGATCGCTTGGTCATAATCGTGGCGTTCCTAGCACGAATGACAATGCCAGCAGGGTGGGGTATAGCCAGCGGAGAGCACTTTGTAAACTTTAAGGGGTTACCCCCACTTGCGATTTTCAAAAAATCGATTTTTTTATTGCATTTTTTTGAAGTATAAGTATCCGGGCCCATACCTCTGTATGGGCCCGGAATAGATGACTCTATGTAAGTTTACAACAAAAAATATTTTCTTCGTGTAAACTGAAATTGAAACTTTAAACGCGTTTTTCTCAAAATGGCATTTCTGAAGTCGGTGACCAAGATTATTCGAACACTAATGAACCGATCTTCTTGAAATTTTGCAGGCTTATTTAATACATAAAAATGTAGTCTTTAATCGTTCGATTTTTTTTCGAAATGAAATGGCCGTTTTATAGCCAAAAACGGCCGTTTTTTTTCGTTAAAATCGAACCATTAACTTTGACGGTCCGCCATTTTGTGAAAAATGAATATTTTTTAAAATCCTTCGATTAAAGACTAGTTTATACTTATATTTGACTAAATCCATCCGCATTTTTTTTTCAGATGATCCACTTCGCCGCAATGTTGGTCACCGCAAACCGTGGATATAAAAACATTATTTCATTGACGGCCATTTGCCACTAAACAATGTAATATTTTCAATAAAAAAATTACTGAAAGTTCTTCAAGATGTGTTCTTTAAGATGGTATGTTGATCGATTAAAAAAGTTTTGTAGTTTTCTTTAAAAAAATTCATGAAAAAGGCCTTTTTTTGCGCTACAAGTGGGGGTAACGCCTTAATTTATAGAAAAATAAATGTTCATAATGCACTTTTTACTTCTTACTTAAGGGGTCTTCTCACTTTAGACGCTAAAAAGCCTATTTTCATGAATTTTTGATAGGGTTTTATATAAAAGTTGTTACACTCAATAAATACACTTTCGAAATACATAAAAAAATGTTTGTGTATTTATGTAACCCAAACAAATTTTAAACGCGTTTTCTTAAGGGGCCAATCCACTTTGAAAATTTCAAAAAATCGAAAGCAAGCAAGATTTGAAGAAATCCACGATGATGAGCAATCAGAAGGGATTTTGGACGGTGCAGGCATTGCCTATTGAGTTTAGGTAAGAGTTTTTCATAGTATAAGCTTCAAACGCGTTTTTCTCGAAACAACGTTTACAAAATCTAGCCCCATCGTATTTCTAAAACTAATAAACCGATTCTCTTGAAATTTGAACCACGTATTGTAAACATGATTCGCAACAAGATGACCCTCGATGGTTTTAAAATTTTGATTTGGACTTTTTTTTTGCGAAAAACTGCGGAAAAACGCCTTTATTTACTTTTTTCGTTTTTCATCTGCCATTTTTAATTTTTTTCATAAATCTTTATATCAGAGGGTCATTTTGTAGCTGGTGCCATACTGAATCTAATGGACTTTGATTTTTTTGTTTCAGACAAGCCGTTGCCAAGTCGTGATGGAGCTACCTAGCCCACCTATTTTTGAGGCGTTTTTGTACTTAAAAATGGTTTTTGTACTTAAAAATGAATAAAAATGAATTAAGTTTTAAAAAAAATGTATTTCAAGGCTTTATTTATCAAGCCCAACAACTTTCATATTTATATCTTTTATAAAATCCTCAAAAAACTCGCAAAAATAGTCTTTTTTCGTGGCTCCAAAATGGACTGGCCCCTTAAATCTTCGAAACTACTGAACCGATCCTTATGAAATTTTAACCACATATCCTTTACAACTATAGATATAGCGCATATCAAGATTTTTTTTATATTTTGATATTTACTATTTTTTTGCCAAAAACAGTGAAAACCCATTTTTTTTGTTTTTTGGAAAAATGTCCGCCATTTTGTTATTTTCGCATATACTAAAAATCGTATGATATGCGATATAGCCATTAACATACTGAATCTAAAACCGTTTGATTTTTTTGTTTCGGATGAACCATCTCCGAGATTTCATCAACAGCGCAGAACCACAATTTTTTTAGGACATTTTTTAACTACCATTTTCGTTTATAAATAGTATCTTAGATAAATAAAAAAAATATTTAACGTATTTCGAAAGTGTATTTATTGAGTGTAACAATTTTCATATCAATATCTATAATATAAATCTATCAAAAAAATTAATGAATATAGCCTTTTTAGCGTCTAAAGTGAGAAGACCCCTTAAATCAAGCTTTGGTCATTTAGAGACATTATTTTAAATATAAATCTTAAGCAACAATCTCGAAAAATATATAAAAAGGCTTAAATGTAGAACTCGTCCCGTGCGCACTCTTAGGGTGCGTACTCTTACCAAATAAGGTGCCTGCGGGTAATAAGGCCTAGCTAAGGGATATTTGAAATAAAATGAAAAATGTCCAATTTAATCGACATTTTGAAATTATAATCATTATTTAAGTTCAGTTTCTATAAAATATAAACGAAAAATGGTAACTAGTACCATAAACAAAAACAAAATTATACATTTTTAAAAACGTTGATAGTAGGACTTATTTTACTATGGTAGGATAATAAGGCCTACGGCTTTGACACACTTAAATAACCAAACTATACGGAATATATTTGGTATTCGAGATCAATAATCCTCTGCAGCTTTTCTTAAAGTTCCTATTGCAAACGAACTTAAAGTTCCTCTTTGCACTGCTCGAACAACTGACACCAGGTCGTTTTCTAACCACAACACTCGTTTTGGAGGCATCGGGATCGAGGCACTAAAAATAACGATAAATTAATTAGTAATAAATTTGCGTACTACTTATTTACATTCGTAACACCTTAAAAGTAATGTAAAATACGTTATAAAACAAACAAACTTTGCTGCAAGAAGTGGGAGGATAATAAGGTCTATGGTTAAATTTAGTAGGCCTTAATAACCGTCGACCACGTATGTAATAAAAACAAAATAAAACAAATTCGGACCACGATACCTTATTCAAATATTTATGATCATCGAAGCTTGAATTAATAAAGATAAAGACTGTGATTTTATATAGATAAGTGTAATATTACAAAAAATACTTACGATTTATTCGGACCGATTTTTATGATTGGTGCTGCGCGGCCGTATCTTATGATGGCTGATGCAACACTGGCAGTGGGGAGCGGGGTATCGCGCCTCCGCAAACTTGTAGCGACATAGCCGTGCACTAACCGTTTTTAGGCGATTTTTTAGGCAAATTTTCACTTTCCAAAAGTTAGCCTAAAAAATCGTCAGATAATTGTTAATAACAAATGAACTATGCAATATAAAAAAATCCTCCGTACTTCCATAGACAATGTGTTTTTCAAGATACATTCAACATTTCAAGTGAATCGGTTGAAAATTGGCTGAGGTATGTTTCCGACCAACTTAAAAAATGCAGTTTTGAGATAAACGCTGCACAGCCGCCATCTTGAAATTAATCGCTTCAAAAAAATTATTGTATACAGTCACTGATATGTACAATAAACACCCTTTTTTGTAACGTCGATTTATTTTGTACTTTTTCTGGAAAAAGGATCCCCAAAAAGCCTATTCTTTCGGCACTCTAGAGTGGCCTAAGGCCTTAATTTTAAAAAAATTATTTTGTATACTTAAATATACTATTAAAGTATACCCAAAGTTTGATAATAGTAGAATAATTATTTCTTAGTTTAAAAAATCCCTCAATATTGCTAATTTTTTTCCTGATTAAATGTTTCCAGAAATCTTTGTTCGCAGATCCCCGATAAGCATCTTGGAGACACTTTTGAAAGATTTTCCGTAGCCTCGATCGAGAAAAAGATTCAGAAGATTCGAAAAAATCTTCATAGCCATGCAAACTCCAAAATAAAATTATTCAAGTACGCGAATTAGGATAAATAATGCTGGCAAAATAAATAGCGCGAATTGGAGTATCGTTGTAATGCGCTATTGCCTCGTTGTTAACGAACTCGAGAAGCGGTTGGGCATACATATGGGGGTTTAGATGGAAACTCGTGGAACGCTTGAGGGTTGCTCGGTGGCGGGTGAGTCAGTCCGCGGTTGCTTGAGTGCCAGACAAAAGTTTGGCGAGCAGATTTGCACAGAGTCGTGTATTTGGGCTTGTGCGTGTGCCAGGGGGAGTTTCGTCCCTCCGGGTGTGGAGGGGGCTGGCTTGAGGTAAAGGGCGAATCAAGAAAGCGAAGACAGCGAACTATATTTCGCCAAACGTGAGGAAGATTCACAGCCTTTAATTTTGCACGTGCACTCGTGTATGTACATACGTTATTACGAGTCTACGACTTATTTGCGGATTCGAGAATTTCGGCAGGGCATCCCAAGTATTTATTCTCGAACAAAGCACTAACGCGAGAAGCATCAGGGGAAAAAATTAATTATCAAACTTGCACGATTGCAATACAATTCATTTTTTTCGGCAAATTTACATTACGACGATCACACAAACATTCTTCACGAATTTTCATTATAAATCTACAACCTACATTTTCAACAAACATTTTTGGGTAGTAAAGAAAATGATGAAATTAAAAAATAATTGATTTTTTTCGCTTTTGGAAGATGGAAACTCTAACTCCGGCGAAATTCCGAATTTTTCTCGCCAAGCAGCGCTCATTGCTCATGCGCCAAGTAATTATTGCAATTGTACTAGCAGCGGGGCATGAATTTTAGTTGTGTCAATGTAAGAAAATTCCGCACAATTTAATTTGTAAACGATGTTGAAGGAGCCTCAACGGATGTATGGAATTTCTAATGAGCAAATTGAATGAGCGAGTCTGAGAGGACTTGAAGTTGGCGCAGACGGAAAGACACAATTTGTCAATTTAATTTATATCGTACGAGTATGGATTTAGCACAAATGTGGAATCGTCCAAACCGAGTTTACAGGATTGAAAACAGGTAGAAAGAGAGAGAAAATGAGAGGGATGATATATATATATATATATATATATATATATACACACACACACACATATATATATATATATATATATAGAGAGAGAGAGAGAGAGAGAGGCAGATATGCATACAAATATAGAGAACAAAAAAATTAATTCCCCTGGAATGAGTCTTAGCAGTCGGATCCCGAGCAGGCTTATGTCCACCGACTAATCCAACCAATCTACGGAAAACGTGAACTCCCCGGGTCCTTGCTGATCCTCCCTTGCTCCCTCTCCCTTCCCTCCCTTCTCACACAACACTTTCATTAATTTTCTCTCCGTCAATTGAAAATAAATTCCCGATCAGATAACGAAGCGGAATTCTCAAAATCCTACGACCTCGGAATTGAAAAATTCCTCGCTCACCATTCGCCTGTTTGTTTTTTTTCCCGGACCCTATCCGGGATTATCATCTAGCCTGCTCTTCGCAGATGAATTTCTGCAAAGAGGAGAAGCTTCCGGTGAGCTAACACCAAGGAGCTTGTCCTCAGCTTTTCGAGCTTCATCCACCCGAATTGTTCGAAACTCAATGATTTCGCTCCTCAATCACCACAGAAACATCCCCAAAATCACACGCCAATCGTCCAGAAGAGAGTCCAGAATAAAAAAATCCAGATTGAAACGGTCACGTCAGTAGGGTGAAACGAAAATATCCGCGAAGAGGGCATCAAACCACGACAGAGGGATAGACAGCGAGGGTGAGAGGGGCAAGACTTTCGCCGAGAGTCCTGAGTTGAAATTCTCGCTTCGTCGGGAGAGGGGGTCGATTTTCGCCCAAGAGTGCGAGAGTCCACAAGAGCAGGACGAAAGTAGGGAAGGCCGAGTGAGGGAGGGTGATCGAGGGGTTGTTGGCACGCGGGGAGGTTCGGGGATGGCGCCTGAGACGTCGTTAACAGAAGGTCTCTCCCTCTTTCTCTCTCCCTTTCTCGGTGTGAACGAACTCCGAGCTCTTTCTCTCTTTCTGCCCTCTCGACGCGGTATACGGAGCTGCAAGACGGAGCGAGAAGGCTTCGAAGGGTGGTCGTCGCGCGCGAGGGAGCAGAGAAGCCCAGACCGAGGCCCAGACGCAAAAGTTGCTTGGCCAGACGCACGTGTACAATTCGGTGTGCGTGAAAATACATCTGTACATCTCAACATACGCATACGCGCATATACACAACATTCCAAACTCGTCCTATCAACCTATCCTCGACTACCAGCACATCTGGCTCTTTCGAAGACGCGCCTCGAATTTTTTTCACCCTAGCGTTTCGGCCGAGACATTTATCCAAATGAGCTTGGAAAAATATTTATCCGAAGGTGCTTCCAAAGACGCAGGGGCCCGAATAACGTTGAGCATGAGGAGAATAGTCCAGTACGAGAACGGTCCTCGAAGTCGAGCGCGTAAAATGGAGCCTCCTGTACACACAGACACGCCATATTGCGTATACGTACGTGCGTGATAGCCCTACTGCCAGAAAAGATTCGGAGGGGGTATGGAAGGAGTAGCGGAAGGAGAAGGAGGTGAAGAGGTTGTTGCTCGATGGCTTAGCGTCAGGGGCGGAAGGGACGGGGGTGAGGTGGATTTTGCCAGGGCCTAGATGCGACGCAGGCCTGCGGGGAGGTCAGAGCTTCTGAAAGAGGAAGAGGCTTGAACGAGTAGGTGTGTGTGTGTGTGTGTGTGTGTGTGTGTGTGTGCAGCTGACGTTGGGAGCAGTTATAGAAGGCTGTGCGCGCGGAGGGCCCGGGAGGGTAGATCGGGGATGAGAAACCGAGTCCGTAAGAGCAGAGGGGGTTGGAGGCGGGAGAGGGAGGGAGGGTTGCGCGTCTGGTGGCGCGACTTGACCCCGGTTGACCCGAGAGCCTCTCTCTCCCTCTCGGTCCTCTTTCATTCCTCTCGCTCTTCTCTTCTCTCTTCGTGTTTCCCGTTCGCTCTATCCCGCGTTACTCCCTCCCCCCTCCCTCCCGTTTATAAGCACCCTCTCTCGCTTTATCCCTCTCGGCTTCCTTCGCGACTGATGCCTACCACCCTTTCCTCACTGCAACGACGACGACGACGACGACGACGATGAAGCTTACTATCTGCCACGACCACTTCGAGGATCTGCGTAGTTATATATATATATATATGTAAACGCGGATGTGTATAAAAGCTGTTACCACCCCTAACTCGACTGCCCCACCAAGCCGCGTCGCGTACATACCCGGCCTCGGTTGGGTAATTATTGATGTGTCCGCACCGTCGTCGGAACACATATATACGTTTATGCATATGTATACAGTATTTACACACGAACGCGTACACAGTGACGAGAACGTCCTCCAATAGCGCGGGAGTGACGTTAGATTCGTATATAGACGGGAGACCTACCCCTAAACCTCCTCATCTACCCTCCCTCCCTCCTTTTAGAGTGCCCTCTGTCGCGAAAAGCCTCGACCGTCCGCGCGACTACCCAACGGACACGCATCCCTGACGACGATCTCGCCTGCTCTGGCTTGAGCACGTGACTTTGGCACGCGACGCGCAACGGGGAACGAGGGAGGCCGGGGGCGGCCAGAGGAGGAGAAACGAATACGAAAATTTGCAAAACTGGTCGAGGATTGACGCGACGGAGTTTGGGATTGAAGGGATGAATGAGCTCGTTGGGGGGTGGTCGGGAATGGTCGCCGAGGAGTGTGGGGGAGAGGAGGGAGGAGAAGTGGATTTGATAGATTGGAGATGATGCGTGGACTTGTGGAGGGGTTCTTGTGTGTATGACTTTGTCGGGGAGTGTTTCGGGGTGTATTTGGGAATGCTGGTTGAGATTTTTAATGTGGAGATTTTGAGCCAAAGGGGTTGGGGGTGGATCTTGCGTTTTTGGTGGTACGCTGAATTGGACATTTTTTATAAAGGGGTGTTGGGGTGAATCGAACGTTCGATCGAAAATTCTATATTTAACCCTTCACTCTGTGATGGAGAAATAGGTAAGAAGGTAGCACTCAGCTGGATCGATTACATCGTCCTAGAAGTCGATTTAGCTTGACGCCGTTTGAGGGATGAAATAATCATAAGGGATTAGATATTTAGGGGTTTGACTTATGGGAATCCCATTTAGAGCGTTCAACAATTATAACGACTCTGACGAATTAATAATCTACCGATAACGACATCAATCTGTCTCCAAGTGGTCTTACATCATTAACTTTTAAAATACTGATTTACTTTAAAATACTGAAGATAATGATTTTCACGCGGTTTTGTTAATTTTGTTCTTTGGAACAAGACTGAACAAAAATGTAATTTATCATGCTCTCAAATTACCTTTATCGGAGATGTTGAAGTTTGTATCGTTGGAATGCAACAAAAAATCTTCTTGATTTTCATTAGTCTCTAGAATCTTTTTTCTGCAGATTTTGGTTATAATTTTTTTTAAAGGATGCACAAAATGCGCCTAAAAAATACGGCAGTAGGAACAAAATATATTGTCGTTTTATTCCAATAATGCAAACTTCAATACCATCTTGATCGAATGTGGATCAACTTTCCAGGTGCTGTCTAATTTTATATTAACATGATTGATTGTGTATATTTATTTATTTAGCACAATTTTCCAACAATGTTGAAGTTCGCACCATGAATGCAATGAAATTAATTTTTGTCGAGTACGCGCGTTTTCGTACCAATTCAGACGTCAAAAACCATTCAAATGGGCTTTAGGGTCCTTGTAACAGATGTTCAACCCAATTGTGACAAAAAATAAGATTTTTAATATTATTAAAACTAAATAAAGTAAATTTCCATTGCATTCTGACGATGCAACCCGCAAACCTGCATTTTTCACAAGTATGTAGGTAAAATATCAAATCAAATTAATCAAATTGAGCATAAAAATAATATCCATTTATCGTGTCACAATTAAATTGTCGAAAATTACCTCCTGCAGAAAGCTGAGGGGCTACTCTATGACCCCAAAATCGCAGATAAATCGCTAGGTCATTTGGTCACAACATTTCTGAGTCTTGAAGCTTTGAATGCTTTTTCCTGAAAAGTAATTTTTTTAACCTTATATCGAAGGTTTCAAAATTTTGAAATTATGCATTCTTCTAGACAACATAATTACCGCCTATGTGGATCTAAAGTTCCTTAAAAATTATTTTAAAAAAACGACTTTTTCATTAACAAATACAATAGTAAAAATTTCATGGAAAATAGAATATTTTTTCAAAAACGTACATTTTTTCAATTTTATTTGGATTTCTCAGGTCCACATAGAGCGTGTGGGCGTAGAAATCTAAAACTTCTCGGCTCTGCTGTTTCAGATCAATTCACCAAACGCTAAGATGTACGCCGTGGAACAACTTAGACGGCAACCGTCTCTGAAGCAAGTGTCATAGAGCCGTCATTTTTCAAGTATAAAAAAATCGAAAAATTGAAAGATGCTTAAATTTTTTTATGTACATTAGAGTGGCACAAATTTGAGCTCTATTTTTTTCCTTATTTTCAGCATCGAATTAACTACTTTAAAGAGAAAAAAAAAGTGGTCGCGAAAGCTGCGAGCGGTCAAAAATATTTAGAGGTCGCTCAAGCCTACAAAAAGTTGAAATTTTTTATTAAAAAATCGATTTTTTTTTCGTTCACTTCTTACTCATGAATTTTATGCTTTATAATTTTTAAATGAAGCTCGCGAAACCTCTAGCCGGTCAATGAATATTTAATGGTCGCTCAAGAGCTACGACATTTGAACACTGATTTGAAAATTGAACACTTTGTAAAAATTTTAAAACAATCCTTTTTTTCTTTAGAAACGGATTTTTTAAATTCACCTCACACTTCTAACCCGATAAAACAGAGGAACTATAATTTTGTTTATGGACAAGAGCTTTAAAGAATTATTTTATGCGAACAATGATTTTGTGAGACTTTATGAGAACGAACAAAGATCTTATGAGAACAAAGATTTTTTGAGACTTTATGAGAACAAACAAAGATTTTATGAGACAAATTCTTGGATTAGTAGTGTGAGGTCAATTTGAAAAATCTGTTTCTATAAAAAACGATCAAATGTTTTGAAAATTTTACAAAACGTCAAATTTATGAGTGAAAAGAGTAAAAATTGTCGAACATTGGAAATTTCGAGAGAAAAAAATCAATTTTTTCATAAAAAATTGATTTTTTGGCAGACTTGAGAGACCTCTATTTTTTGACCGCTCGTAGCTTTCGTGACATTTTTTTTTTCTTTAGAAAAGATAAATGGATGGTGAAAAGCAGGAAAAAAAATAGAGCTCACATTTGTCCCACCCTAATGTACATAGAACTTGATGTAGAATAAATAGTTTCGACACAAAAAAATCTTGAAAAATTGCTCATATTCAGCTGCCCAAAGGGATCTGCACCCTTACAACAGTACAAAAAAAAAAACAAGTCTTTCAATGGCAATTTGGGTAACCGTTGCTGTCGAAATACACAGAAGTGTTGGTTTCCGACCGAGGCTTTTCCCCTCCGCCGCGAATGGAGGAAAAACGGAGGATGGTTGAGAGATCGTGGAAGGAAGAGGAACGAGAAAGGGAGATCGAAATGGTAGGGTGGAAGCTAGGATAAGGAGTTATCGATCAGTTTAAGTCAGGAAAATGGAGTAGCCCGTTAAGAAACTTCGTTACCCATCGACTCGGGTATCTTCGAGCATATCTTACTATATACCTCAAGGAGTAACCTCAGTCATTCTCCTCAGGATCCAAGCTCCCAAACCGCCAGCTCGTTCGGTTTAAAGTAGCTTCGAAACTCGCTCAACTTCGTACTCAGCGTGGGCGTAAGTAGCGTTGTTACTGTACTCCGCGTAACATTGTTTCCGTAATTCGCCAATGTACACGCGCCAGCGTTTATTAGGCCAACGCGCAATACCTTCATGCTCTCGCCTCCTCATTTCCGGAGCTCCGCTGTCGTCTCTTGTTTCCAACCACCCCTTTCTCCCAAATGAATTGGCGCACTTGGAGATCATTAAAAAAAGGACAATCCGTGAATTGCTCGTTAAAATCTGCACCAGTGTGCGGATGATTGGAGCTTAAAACAAATCGTATTGCAACGAATAATTGGAAACAAACGACGTTGAGATTTGCATCGTTGGAATGCAATGAAAAGCGAAGTTTTCTTTTCAGCCACCCAATTGCTGTTTGGGTTAATCATCACATTGTAAAATTTTCAAAACAATTTTTTGTTGCATTATCCGATAGTATACACGGTTATAAACGTTTTGTCCAATTTTCAGATCGAAATTCGAATTATTTCGGTCGCTACAGCCTTTCTTACAAGGAACATCCCTCAGGTGATACCCTTCGATTTTGTTGAAATTTGGATATGTTATAAAGCACCGAAAAGTAAGCGATACGTATTTTTTTATCGGCGGAAAAACGTTTTTAAGGGGTGAAACGAACCCTCGAAAATAGGGGTGTTTTTCGTATTTCTTCGATAACATTATCGTTCTCATTTCCAATGTATAGTGCACACAAAAAATAAACATTGTTGTGAATTAAATATCTCGTACCGTTAAAACGTTATCAACGAAAAACGAAAAACACCCCCATTTTTAGGGTGCGTTTCAGCCCTCAAAACCGTTTTTCCGCCGATAAAACAAATACGTATCGATTACTTTTCGGTGCTTTATAACGTATCCAAATTTCAACAAAATCGAAGGGTGTCACCTGAGGGATGTTCCTTGTAAGAAAGGCTGTAGCGACCGAAGTAATTCGAATTTTGATCTAAAAATTAGACAGAACGTTTATAACCGTGTATACTATCGGGTAATGCAACAAAAAAATTGTTGCTTTTTGGTATCTTCATATGATGTGAAGTGCTGCTCAGACAGGCCGTGCGTCATCGATCGAAATAAATGATAGTCAGAGGGAGCAATGTCTGGTGGATACGGCGAATGGGGTAGAACTTCCCAATTGAGTGTTGTGAGTGACCCTTTCGCTTATGCCTGGCAAGCAGAATTTCACATGTGCAAAATCGGCGTTCAACGTTTCTCGGCTTCAGTTCATATGGAACCCAATTTCCTTGCTTTTGAATCATTCCCAACGATTTCAAACGATGTGAAATTGCTTGTTGAGTCACTCCTAATGTAAGTGCAAGTTCTTCTTGCGTTTGGCACGAATCTCCCTCCGATAATGCTTCCAATTCCGCGTCTTTGTATACTTTCGGCCTTCCGCTACGTTCTTTGTCTTAGACGTCAAACTCACCGTTCTTAAACTTTTGAAACCACTCACGACAACTTCTCTCACTTAAAGCAGCCTCACCATATGCTTCGGAGTTGGGCGTAATTCTATTTATAAATACGAATGCGAATTTATTCTCATCGCGATTTTCATGTGAATATAAACACAAATGTATTCATTCTTCACTTATTTGCATTCACATGCATGCATACGAATACAATTGTATTCACAAATATTCTGATCAAACAAATAAATTCACAGAAAAAATTGTGAATATTCACAAAAAATGTGAATATTTATAAAAAAAAATCCTGTGAATTAAAAAAAATTCACATCAAGATCTGTGAATGCAAATATATTTACAAAACATTGTAAATACAAAAAAATCACAAAATAAGTTGTGAATTTTTTCGTATTTAAGACAAATTAAAATCAAATTCACAATGATTAGATTAAAATTTACACCAAAAGTGCGTTCTTACGTATTTTGAGAGAAGACATTGCGTCGAGGCAAAGAAATTTTTGCAAAAAAAGTTGTGAGTTTCAAATATTACATTATAAATATGAAAAAATTCACAAAATGAGTTGTGAATTTTCTCAAGTTCTCACGCTTTTCTTTCCTTCCTTCTTAATTTCCTTCCTTAATTTAATCATTGTGAATTTGATTTTAATTTGTCTTAAATACGAAAAAATTCACAACTTATTTTGTGAATTTTTTTTGTATTCACAATTTTTCTGTGAATTTATTTGTATGTTCAGAATATTTGTGAATCCAATTGTATTTGTATTCGTATTTACAATAAGTGAAGTATGAATAAATTTGGATTTATATTCACATGAAAATCACGATGTGAATAAATTCGTATTCGTATTTATAAATAGAATTACGCCCAACTCTGATATGCTTCTACAAGCAATCGGTGCGCATCGGCTGCAGATTTCTTCAAATTAAAAAAGTAAATCAAAAGTTCCCGCAAATGACGCTTATTCCGCTCAAAACTCGACATTTTCGCACGAAAAAAATTATGCGATGCTGATAAATCGCTAATGTTTCAAGTTATGGTCTTGCCAGATGTCCAACAGCACGATATGACGTCTTTCATCTAATTTCAACCATAACCTTCATCTGGGGGGGGGGGGCTATGTTTTGTCAAATGGCGGAGACTTATTTGTACCCCCAATATAAAAAATAAGAGTTTAAAAAACAAAAAAGAAATTATTATTTTCAACTACTTCGTGCCTAAATGTTGCTAACTTCCGCCCAAGATTTCAGAGAGGACAGAAAGGTTGGAGGTAGGCAGAAAAAAGAGTGCAACGTTCACCATACGAAGGTATTCGCCCTGCAACAAATCTTGTGTCACTCTGTGCGAGATTTTAAAGCTGCAGGATTCATCGTTGAGGGTTGGAAAGGACGAGAACGAGCGACGAGAACATTGAAAGAGTTGCCGGTACACGAAGGTACTCTTTCCCTTCCTCTTTCATGCCTTTCTCACCCTCTGTCTTTCTCTCCTTCCTTTCTCTCCGCCTCGGACAGCCGCGTCCATTCATCGCCCTGAATGCCACGCGTTTACATGCATAATGGGCGTCATGGAGTAAGGCATTTAACCTCGTGGCGTTAACTCGAGGGTAAGAAGAGTTATACCACTGTTTAAAAAGAGCAGTTTCCTCTTTTCCTCGCGTACCGCGAGCGAGCGAGAGACCGCCCGGCTGCTGCGCACCCTCGACTCTACAACCGCGTTAAATAGCCACCACCCTATACACCTGGTCCTCTCACTCTTTCGCAACGGTGCGACCCACTGGCACACTGTTTCCATGCAAATTCTCTTTACCCTCAACCCCTCCCCCCTTCTCTCGCTCTCTCTCACGCTTCCGCTCACTACCACTGCACTCTCGCAACCCTCTCGTTGTTGCACCCCTTGTGGGAATCACGCTCCCCCTTTATGCGGAACGAAGTGAAGGGGAGAGGCCGGGGCAGAGAGACAGAGAGAGAGAGAGAGAGAGAAAGAGAGAGAGAGAGAGAGAGAGAGGAGTCACACACGTGTGCAGTATGCAAACTCTCGATTGGGACCTTCTCATTCCAGCCACCCGTTTTTTTTCATCAAATTCATTTTTTCCTACTGCACAATATCATTAAGGCGTTACCCCCACTTGTAGCGCAAAAAAAAGGCCTTTTTCATGAATTTTTTTAAAGAAAACTGCAAAACTTTTTTAATCGATCAATATACCATCTTAAAGAACACATCTTGAAGAACTTTCAGTCATTTTTTATTGAAAAATATTACATTGTTTAGTGGCAAATGGCCGTCAATGAAATAATGTTTTTATATACACGGTTTGCGGTGACCAACATTGCGGCGAAGTGGATCATCTGAAAAAAAAATGCGGATGGATTTAGTCAAATATAAGTATAAACTAGTCTTTAATCGAAGGATTTTAAAAAATATTCATTTTTCACAAAATGGCGGACAGTCAAAGTTAATGGTTCGATTTTAACGAAAAAAAACGGCCGTTTTTTGGCTATAAAACGGCCATTTTTTTTTTCGAAAAAAAAAAATCGAACGATTAAAGACTACATTTTTATGTATTAAATAAGCCTGCAAAATTTCAAGAAGATCGGTTCATTAGTGTTCGAGTAATCTTGGTCACCGACTTCAGAAATGCCATTTTGAGAAAAACGCGTTTAAAGTTTCAATTTCAGTTTACACGAAGAAAATATTTTTTTTGTAAACTTACATAGAGTCATCTATTCCGGGCCCATACAGAAGTATGGGCCCGGATACTTGTACTTCAAAAACATGCAATAAAAAAAATCGATTTTTTCAAAATCGCAAGTGGGGGTAACCCCTTAAAATAATTGCAAGGATTGAGAACAATTTTGCACCGTGATTTGGATGGACCACCATTCGAGAGTATCTGCACGTATGTATAATAGGGTGGCACAAATTTGGGCTCAATTTTTTCCATTTTCTCACCATGCAATTATCTTCTTTGAATTATCTGAATTATCTTCTTTGAAGAAAAAAAAAATTGTCACGGAAGCTGCGAGCGGTCAAAAAATATTCAGAGATCGCTGAAGTCTCCCAAAAATTCAAGTTTTCATTAAAAAATCGATTTTTTGTCCACTTATCACCCATCAATTTTACGCTTCATAATTTTTAAATTAACCTCGCGAAAGCTCTAGCTGCCCAATGAGTATTTAGTGATCGCTCAAGGTTTTCGAAATTCAGAATTTCCGCCAAAAAATTAATCTCGCATGCACTATAATTCCTTGTAGCATAAAAGCAAAATAAACAGAGAAGTGTTACATTTTATTATAATAATTTGTAACACCAATTAGACGATGTGTGTTGTTATGTATTATTATATATTATGGCATCGCTCGTCACAGAGTACAGCTACGATTGGACCGCAGTTTGACTAACGAGACCAACTGTGGGACGCATTACGATGCGCGGAAAACTGTTTTTAAAGAAAAAAGGATTAATTGTTTTGAAAATTTGTAAATTTTGAAGCTCCTGAGCGATGACTAAATATTCAATGGCCGGCTAGAGCTTTCGCGAGGTTAGTTAAAAAATTATAAATTCATGGGCGAGAAGTGGACGAAAAAAATACTTTTTGATTAAACTTAGAATTTTTGGGTGGCTTGAGCGACCTCTAAATATTTTTTGACCGCTTGCAGCTTTCGCGACAATTTTTTTTCCTTTAAAAAAGATAATTGGATGGTGAGAGAAAGAAAAAAAAATAGAGCTCAAATTTGTGCCACCTTTATGTATATGTAGGGCGTCCTGTTATGAATGGATGATCCTGCAACTGTCGATGGAGCAGATCATATCCTACTATTTGCTGAAATTTCAGTTTAGTAAAAGTCCTCCGGTTTTCGAGATAAAAATCATCTGCTTTTGGTTTTTCGCATGCTATTTCTACAAATGATGACTCTTTTTACCCGATTTTTTAAAAAATACTCTCGTTTATTTGTTTTGTCTAGAAAAGTCTTTTTTTAACCTTAAATGGTAAGGAAACTTTATGAAAAAAAGATCTTATGCAGAAACGTGTCATGATTAATGGCTATTGTGAAAAAAAACAACAAATACACATTTAACACGTGAATAATCATCATCATAAGTGAAAATTAGAAAACCAACGCACAATGGCTTACGCCAAGCTCACTTTGAGCAAGAATTTTTTTGCTTACCATATACCCGGATTCTTTGCTTTAAGAAGGAAGCAAAAAATATATTTTTTGCTTTTGCTTTCGGGTGGTACAAAAAAGAATTTGATGTTTCTTGCCTACCATATACCAAGTTTATTTACTTTGAGAACGAAGAAAAAGATTGATAGATATGTATTTGGGTGACGAAAAAAAATATATACATATATACATATATATGTATTATATGTATATAATATATATATATATATACACATATGTTGATAGATTGTTATGTATTCTTAAATAAATGTTCACGTTTCAGATCATAACTCAGCAGATACCATTCTCATGAATTCCTATTACTAATAAGATATTTATTCTATTCGAGAACAAATTAGTCTCAATTACAGACGCAACTGGTCTGTTAATAATTAATATTGAAACAAATATTAATATTAAAAAGATTATCAATAATTAATTAATTATTCTTACATCTAATCCCCTCTATCTCTATTATTCCTAACATAAATGCGATAATTAATAATTAGTTATCGCATTTACTACTCATTTACTACTCTTATTAATCCTTATTATTCCTAGCTATTTTTATTAATTATGATTAAACGTTGTCATGTCCCCACGTTAAGTCTCTACTTATAATCTGACGTCCCTCTCGTCCATTGAATTGCTAACTGATACCCTTTTTTTGCATCTCACATGTGTTTTCTACGATATCTCGATTCTCCGTCAGCGAATTTTGTGTTTTGCACTGTCCCCCACATCTTCTCACAAACAACGAGAGACCTAACGTTTTTCTGCATTTTTCACGCCAAGTGTTAGCGCGATATTCGGGCTCCTTGAGCCCGAAACGAGTGTCGTAAAGTCCTACGCGCCTTGAGTTGTGATAGATACGCCCTTCTTGGCTTTCCTCCACCCCAGCACGTCTCCTGCCCGCCACCCTCCAAAATTAAAGTGTGCATACGATGTATTTTACTTTGGAGTCAGAAGGAAGTATCAGGAGTAGTTTCTCGTTTAAATTCATGCTGGATACGCCCCGCTCGCTTTAAGGGCCCGATATATATATATATGAGTATATATAAAAGTGTGAGTGTGTGTGTGTGCATGGGTATTCGTATGTCAGTGTCGGGGAGAACGGACAAACTGTGCACTGGCGGATTTTCGCGAGGTAAACTCGTCGAGACGGCGCGGCCTCGTCGACGATCGGTGGTGGCGGCGGCGGCGGCGGGCCACGTCGGATACGTTTCGGGGGTTGCGTGCGTTGGCTCTGCGTGCTTGCGCGTCTCGACCGAGAGGTGGTTGAACTCCCGCAAAAAGCTCAAAGCTGCCCGACCGCGAGACATTGTGGATATGTGGGTGTGTATGTGTGGGTGTGCACACCCACGCACACTCGTATATTTTTACGTATCGCAGGAAGAGAGGGAGACCGAAATGGACGTACCTATATATTTCTAGCCGCAAAAGAGGAGAAAGGCTGCAAGGGTGTGTTAGGACGAAAGCCTTCCTCGACTTTTCTGGGGCTCTTCAATTGATTGGTGTGTTGTTCATACGCGTACGTACGAACTTCTCGGTACGCCATATGTAAAAATTGTTGGGGAGTCCGCAGATCCTACCGCATACCTATAGGGATTGTAGGGGGTATCACTCTCTGGAAACTTCAAAAAATCGTTTTTTTTTTGCATGTTTTTATAGTGTGAATTTTCAAGAATATTTTGAGGCGAACCGAGGCGAACCGACGGAAAAATGAGGTTTTCTTTGAAGAAGCTATCATTTTCGGATTTTTCGAAATTTCGGAAAGTGAATCGTGAACCCACAGCTAGTTGGATGTATTTGAAGATATTTTTTCTTTTCGTTTCAGATTACATTTGAGCCTGGTAGATATTCCGCTGTTTCAGGCCTCGCCGCTGGACGACTGCAACGCCAACTGCAGCACCACGAATAGTTTGAAAGATTGTCTTCCGAAAAAAATCACATTGCAACCCGAAACATGTGTACATCATGCTGGGAAAAAACAAATGAATTCCAACCAATGTGTTAGTAGAAAAAAAATCATCATTCTGACCCTTCAAATTGGGCTTCCAGGGAGGAATACCCCGTTGACAGAGACCCGGTACGTAGGGAGTTTACATCGGAATCCAAGTGCCGTCGTTGGAGAATTTCTTATTTGAAATTCTCAACCAGAGGTTGTTGGATCTCCCAAATGAAACTTTCCTTTCCTGATCCCATGCAGAAATTTGCTGGAGCGTCCAGAGATGTACCCACATCTCTAAAGGGATTTGTTAGGGACATCGTACATGGGGAGTCCACATTGGGATTCAATTGGATTCTACACTGTTCCCCGATGAACGCAGTTTGAGAACTCTTACCTCGTTGGAATCGAAAATATGTGAAAAGTCCCGAGGAAAAACTCGGCCTGTTGAAACATAACCTGCACGCTTCGTGAGTGTGTACGTGTGCGGTGATCTTATGTCAGTGTGCGGTAAAATAAATAGCAAATAATAATTACAGTGGATTTTTAGTGATGTGATTCAAATCGATTCTTAAAATATACTTTTTAAGGCGTTACCCCCACTTGTAGCGCAAAAAAAGGCCTTTTTCATGAATTTTTTTAAAGAAAACTACAAAACTTTTTTAATCGATCAATATACCATCTTAAAGAACACATCTTGAAGAACTTTCAGTCATTTTTTTATTGAAAAATATTACATTGTTTAGTGGCAAATGGCCGTCAATGAAATAATGTTTTTATATACACGGTTTGCGGTGACCAACATTGCGGCGAAGTGGATCATCTGAAAAAAAAAAATGCGGATGGATTTAGTCAAATATAAGTATAAACTAGTCTTTAACCGAAGGATTTTAAAAAATATTCATTTTTCACAAAATGGCGGACAGTCAAAGTTAATGGTTCGATTTTAACGAAAAAAACGGCCGTTTTTTGGCTATAAAACGGCCATTTTTTTTCGAAAAAAAAAATCGAACGATTAAACACTACATTTTTATGTATTAAATAAGCCTGCAAAATTTCAAGAAGATCGGTTCATTAGTGTTCGAATAATCTTGGTCACCGACTTCAGAAATGCCATTTTGAGAAAAACGCGTTTAAAGTTTCAATTTCAGTTTACATGAAGAAAATATTTTTTTTTGTAAACTTACATAGAGTCATCTATTCCGGGCCCATACAGAAGTATGGGCCCAGATACTTATACTTCAAAAAAATGCAATAAAAAAAAATCGATTTTTTCAAAATCGCAAGTGGGGGTAACCCCTTAAAGCGATTTATATTTTTTTAAGATGAGGTTTATACGTTCGCTAAGGTCCACTAACTTTGTATATCTATATTAGTCATGTTATGAATGGATAATCCTGCAACTTTCGATACGTCAGATCATGTCCTACTATATGCTGGAATTTCAGCTCAGTAAAAATCCCACGGTTTTCGAAATTAGAATCACCTGCTTTTGGTTTTTGCATGACATTTCTACAAATGGTAACTTTTTTGACCCGTTTTTTTTTATACTGTTGATTTTTGTTTTATCTAGAAAAGTCTTCTTTTTAACCTTAAACGTTAAGGGAGCTATATGAAAAAAGATCTTATGCAGAATTTTAATACAAACCAATTCGAGCATGTGGCGTTGATAGCCTGCGGTGTAAAAAAATGTACTACGCATATCGTGCCAATTACTTTAAAAAGATGCTTAGTTATTGTCGATTGATATTATTTGTAGACATGCCATGCGAAAAACCAAAAGCAGATGATTTTTTTCAAAAAACAACATACAGCCCATAATCTCGAAAGCCGATTATCCATTCATAACAGGACACCCTGTATATTTTGTTTAGAAAATTCGACGTTCAGAACTGTTCGATAATGTGGAAATTCTTTCGAATTTAAATTGGATTCGTACATTGGATTTGAATGAGCAATCCCGATTAGAATCCAATGTACGAGCGTGACGTTTTAGTATAGGAATAGAATGCAATGACCCATTGGATCCCTATCAGAAAGTAGGGACAAGTATGGGAATCTAATCGGATACCTACGACAATTTCTGCACCTTTTTTTTCATCCCATACATTCTCGCTCTAGTCGCATCAGTTTTATAGTCTAAAGACGTTTTCCCATGCATCGGTTATGGACGTGAATACTTCCTGTCTATTCTCACAATCCATTTTTAACGCCACAAAGATCTTCATTTCGCGTGAATGTTTTATTCCATCGCGACCTTGCCTTCCTTCGATCGGATCGAGTCCGCACGTGCACCTCGTATCGGTATCGAGAGAAATATAATAATTCGGATATTAATAGATTCCAGACAGGCATATGCTCGATACTAACGGTATAGATAACTGACGTTAGTGGATGGGCGATCAGGGTTCGGCTCCAGCGGTACTTCCAGTTAAGGGGTTAACAGTAACGGGTATAGAGTCATGTGCGAATTTAACAATTTTTTTTGTATGAAAAAGTGATGCACTCGTGAAATTAATTACACATCTACTTAGTATGAATATCAAGCTGTTAGAAAATATATATTTTTTTGTTCGATGTACAAAATGGCCGACTACTTATATTTTCTTTTATCCTTTTTTAGGCGCTCCGTG
Source organism: Ophion slaviceki (assembly GCA_944452715.1). NCBI lineage: Eukaryota > Metazoa > Arthropoda > Insecta > Hymenoptera > Ichneumonidae > Ophion > Ophion slaviceki. Next base: position 14,095,599 of record OX101788.1, on the reverse strand, counting down.
GCCTGACATTTAACATCCACAATTCTTTACCTAGGGGCCGTCCATATATTACGTCATCGATTTTTGCTGATTTCTGCCCCCCCCCCCCCCCCCCCGAAATCATCCTATCCTTCCTATGGTCATTATGTAATTATCGTTACCGTCATCCAATGACTAGACCCCCCCCTCTATTTTAAAATGACGTAATTTATGGACGGCCCCCTAGAACAAAAAACAATAATTCTCGTCAATCTACATTAGAATACCTAGAGAAGTACGTACGGAAATTTAAAAAATATTGTTTGATTCAAAAGTTGTAGGTGTTTGAATTGAGTTGTAGGTATTTCAATGAATTCTCAGTGAAACATTTCGTATAAAACTGCTCATAAAATGAAAAGTTTTCGATTAATCAGAAATTCCGTACGTACTTCTCTGCGAAATGCAATTAGGAACATAACTTTTAAATTTGAAGTAAATCAAGTGAAAATTGTTGAAGTTATTTGTCACGCCAATTGGAAAAAAGCTGTTTCGAAAAAAAAGCGTTTAAAGTTTTAGGTACTCTATGGCCGTGCCAGAGGTGGGCTTACGTTATACTCTCAAAGTCGGCGAAAAAAAATGTTCTTGCTGTAAATCGAATAGTAACTTATTCTTATGATGATAAAGCACCGTTTTAGCAAAAAAAATCGATTTTTTGAAAATTCTACTGTGGCCTCACCCTTTAACCTTCGAGTTATGCATGGCCAACACTCGGAGCGGTGACCGCTTAACCGTGCACTCGCTAGCGCATCAACCAGTGAGCGAAAGGCTAATACTTCTGACACCTTGGTGTAGTTACTTGAATTAAAAGTCTGTGCACCAGGGAATCACAAGAATATGAGGCCGTCTATACCGGTAGGGGTTTTTTCAGCTTCCCCGTACCCTCGGCACATCCGGTATGGTGTAGCTTAAAGGAGGAGATACCTTCAGGCGAAGAAAAAATTGGTTGATTTTCATGATTTTTTTAAAGGGGTTATATACAGTTAAAGTTTTCGAAAAATGGATTTTTTTTATTATTTTATTTTCGTAATGTACATATATTTAAGTACACACAGAAAATTTCATGTCGATCCGGCGAAATATCTCGAAGTTACACGCACATTTGTAATGACGTGTCAGAGCGTTCGAAAGTGCTTTTAAAACTTTAAATGCGTTTTTCTCAAAACTGTGTTTTTAAAGTCGGTGAGCAAGATTTCTCGGAAACGGCTGAACCGATCAGTCTCAAATCTAAACACAATCTTTTCAAGTATATTTTTTAGTACTTAATCGAAGGTTTTTTCTCATCGATAAATATTTTCCATTTTATAAACAATTTAAGGCCTAAATTTTTGTTAAAAATCGATTTTTTTCTGAGAAGCTGCCATTTTGTCAAAAAATATTATTTTGCTTATTCGTTCGATCAATTACAGGATAATCCATTATATTAACGAAATATTTTTGGTTTTTTTTCATTTTAGATGATCCAGTCCAGAGACATCGTGCTCACCGCAGGACGCCTTTTTTAGAGGTGCTCCCGGAGATCAGCTATAGCAGCTTTCAAAATAATTAATTTTACAAATAAAAAATGTTAAAATACAGTCAAAAGTTACCATAACATGTGTACAAATTTTTACGATAATCGATTCAAAGGTCTTCTCGAGAAAATTTTTCGAAAAATCGATCTTTTTGGGCCTCCCGACTGTATATAACTCCTTAAAGGAAAGATTTCTTCACCATTTTTTACACTTAGGGTATGTTTTATTACTACTTCTGGCTATTGCATGGTATTTTTTAAAAGTAATCTTCAAAATTGGCGGGGGTACGGCACGGTCTTTCAGACTGCATTTTCAAAACTAGCGTGACGTACGGCTAAATAACAAATTCACCGATTCTGATGAAATTTGGTATAAACCTTCATAAACCTTATTTATGAAGGATTTATGAAGTCTAAAACAGGGGTTCCCAAACTTTTTTTATAACGACCCCTTTCTGCGAAAAAGGAGATGACCGCTCCCCCTCGTCGCATCTTTATCGATATTAGGGTAAAAAACGCGCGTCCCCTGTATATCGTGACGACCCCCTGGGGGGAGGGGGGGGGGCACTTTGAAAATCAATGGTCTAAAACATGACCCTAAATGTTTGTAAAAGAATTTTAAAAAAGTCTCCTTTGCATTGCAAAATGTAGCCATTTTTTTCGGACAATTCAATCTTTTTGTTTCACAGCGTACCATTTCATCGATTTTCAACATTTTTCACTTTTTCTTGGTTCATATTCTGCGTATGAGTGTAAATAAAAGAAAAATCTTCGTTGTTTTTTTTTCAGATCAATCCCGCCGTCGCTACATGTCACGCCGTCTGACAACATCCGCCCCAACCCGTTTAGAAGACCGTGTCATACCTCCGCCATTTTTAAAGATGAATAATAATAAAAAAATACCATGTAACAGCCAAAAGTAGTAATACAACATACACTAAGTCTCAAAATTGGTGAAGGAATCTTTCGTAAACGTAAACGTTGTGTTTAGGTAAATTGAAAAAGAATTAAATATACGAACAGGGTGAATTCAACTTTATCGAGATTTGCGTAAGTTTGATGAAGAAAAGGAAACAAGAAGAAACTGCAGGCAAAATATAATTATTTTCTGAAGCACCGTTCTCATTGGCCGGACGAGATTCTTTGGAAAGTGTGCTTCGCGAACACGATATCTATTGTCGGAAAACTCGGAAGAACTTGGTGCTCTCGTAGTATGCGAGAGAATGTAACGTTTCATCGCGATGCCAGAGAAAATAAGAAGGTCCAGACGGAAGCTTCGATAAATGAGGTTCGGAGAGAGAGAGAGAGAGAGAGAGAGAGAGAGAGAGAGGGAGGGAGAGAGAGAGAGAGAGAGAGAGAGAGAGAGAGAGAGAGAGAATAAAGATGGGGAGGAACGAGAGTGCGATGGCAGAGTCGTCGAACCTATACAGACAGCTCGCTCGCAGGAGGCTCTTGCTCTCATTATCTCCGATTTGTTCTCCAGTGTTCCAGTTCAGCGAGTCGAGGATACCAGGTGCGAGAACAAGGTGCCCATTATGTTTACACATATAATGAATTATTATTATTATTATACTATATTTTATCATTATTATAATACGTTGTATTATGTTATACTACACTGAATTATATTATGTTTTATTATTTTTATTATTATTATTACATTGTATTGTATCGTGATACATTACATTATATTATGATTATTGCTATTGTCGGTATGGTTATTGAGGTTATATTTTTTTTAACGGCGTCATCAACAACAAAGGATGAAAACTAAATTGATGATGTGATGAAGGTTCGCTTATTTGGATCAGAGACGAAAATATGTGTAAAAATTACAATGGGCCACGGATATTTCGTTTCAGATATAAAACGGGTCTGCAAAAACTTGGAGCTCAAAAACCAGGTCGATTTTCAATATTTTTCTTACAAGAGCACTAGGATAACGAGGTCGGGATCTTACACGGAATTGATACACAGTCTTACCGAGTTTGAGGTTTTTTGTGTTGAAAAATATTTATAAATAATGAGGTTATGTTATATGAGGTTATTATTGGGACAAAGTGCCGCCGTTGCTGCATGGCCAGCGGTGTAGGTGGTTTTGGTAGCCAAAGTGATCCAGAATGAAAAATAAAATAATTAACGGAGACTTTGTCCTTGGAGTGCCATATTTCAGGTGTTTACATTTTATTTTTTTTAAAGGAAACGAGTAAAGCTTTTTGAGTGCGGTTTTTTTCTTGCTTTTATTCATGATATACAGAACGTTAAAAAAAAATTTTTTGAAAAAAAAAAAACCAAAATGGCGGCCGTTGCAGCTCCGCGAAAACAGGTCGTCAAATCGCGGGAGGTAAACGGCTGACATCACTGCCCCCCCCCCCCCCCCTCTTTGTTGATCTGAAACACAAATTCAAAGCATATTATCAATCTGTGACCCTTTGGTCATGGAATGACGGATGGGTTTTTCGTTTAGTACAAATTTCGGAAAATGGCGGCAATTAAAAAAAATCGAATTTTCGCGTTTTTTTTTCGCATAAAAAGATAAATAATAAATCCAAAAATGTATCTATCGAAAAAACGATCCGTCATTCCGTGAAGACATATTTTCTGAGTATGCTCTCCAAATTTCAGATCGATATGTTAATTACAGCGGTCAGGAGAATGTCAGCCATTTTTAAAAACGTGTTTTTGAGAAAAACGCGTTTAAAGTTTTGTAATGTGTTTACACAAATGTGTTTATAATTACCGCTAATCGGCAATGCCTGGTCCATAGAGGCATCCCTCCTCTTCTTCTAGCTGCTCATGTTGAGCCGCTAACATCTCCCGCTGCTTTCAAGGACAAAGTCTCCCTTAAATTGAGGTCCAATAATAGAACTTGCGTATGGCCGGGTACTTTTTCCGAATTTTGATAATTGCGACAACGGCAAGCTGTGGTGAAAAAGGTTTGATTTTCGAGCAAAGAAACGAATAATTTGTTATCAACAAATGGAGAAGTGTACAGAAAAATCATTCGGTCATACGATAGAAAATGTTATAAATTATGCTCTGTTCAAATTTTATGAACTATGTTATAAACTATGCTGTGTCCAAAAGTTTCGAGAAAAACGCAAAAGAAAAAAGGACAAGCCAGTGGGCAATCTGACCCTCCACAAAAGTCGTCGTAACTCGCTCAGTTTCTGGAAATGTTTGCAAAATCTTTGTTACAAATAAAGGGGTTATGCCCAGTTGTCGAAAGGAGCTCACTTTTCAGATTTTTAAAAGAAAATCGTGGTGATAAATTTCTACAAAAATTAAGTATTTGAAAAACCTGAACAAGGTTGTCTAATATCAAAAAATCAAACAGATTTCCTTAGTATATTAGTTTATCCTATGTTCATTCGGAAGAATTTCCAAAACATTGCATTTTTACAAAATAGCGCATGTTCAAAGTGAGAGTCGTGATTTTTGCGAAAAAATGGGCAATTTTCATTCATCAAATCGAAAGTATACATCGGAAAAAAAAATCTTCCATCAAATGCTATATTTTTACATCTAGAAAAAGCCCTAAGAATGTCAGAAAGGTCGGTGTGGTAGTTTTTTAGATATTTCGCTTACCGACTTTGAAAACGTACTTTCGAGAAAAAAAGCGTTTAAAGTTTCGAACGAAACTCCGAGCGTCCCGACGGGCGTTGACATAACAGCTTATAAATCTGTCAATATTGATCCGATCACCTTGAAATTTTCAGGGAACATTAATAATATGATATATTGCCAAAATATATTAATTTTCAAAAAAGTGATTTTTCGGAATTACAACTAGGCGTACCCCCTGAAAGTTAAGACCCTAGCTTACAAAACTGCACAATAGAACGAGATTATATTTGTCAAATTTCAAGCTTACACAGACCCAATGAGAGCCCTCGTCTTTCCATAAAACGCGGATCGCGCGCGGCAAGAACCCATGAAAAAGTAAGATACCCGGGGCGGTAGCTCCGTCTTCGAAGCTATAATGATCGGTGGCAAGCCCGATGCGAGGCTTGACGGAAGCATATGTAACGCGGCTGGTTACATTCGCGATCGGACAAAATAGACCTTACGAGGGACAAGCGAACTCGTTCGTGGCTTATCCGTCATATCATCGTACGAGTAGTTATACATTAGACGAGAATGTACGTGTATACAGGGTGTCCCAAAATTCACGCAAGAAGTAATTTTGATAGAAAACATAGGTTTTTAATTAAAAAATTGTACATCTTTTTTTATTAATTCATAAAGTATACAGTGTGTATAAAGTATACAGTATGGAATAGCATATCGGGTGAATGTCCTCCACGGACATGATTTGCATGAAGATGCAAATCTTTCGTGAGAATACGCTGTAGAGAGCTTCTCGAAATGTCCAATTCTTGACCACGGTGCCGAATTGATGTTCCTGGACTCTCAGCAACATCTCACGAACTGCTTCGATGTTTTGTGTTGAACGACTTGTTCAAGGACGACCAGAATGTATAAGATCACTAATTGATCCAGTCTTCCTGAATTTTTTACTTAATCTCTTTACAGTTGATGAAGTTGAATCACTGATCATATTTTGTACGAAAATTGCGAACCACAGCTGCCGAACCTTCATAATTTTTAAAATATTGCTCAACAATAAAAACGCGTTGATCTTTCGTGTAGCGCTCCATTTTCAGTAACCCCGAACTGTCAGCTGTCACGCTGTCTTTTTTTTCGTTGACAACACTGTTACCGCACAAATCGCGCAAAATTCAAATCGTGCGTGAGTGTTGGGACACCCTTTGGATACACAAGCACGCACGTGCTCGTATAGCATTATCCTAACGAGGGGAAGAAGAAGAAAAAGCAGCACGCGAGCGAGCCCAGAGACATGAATAATTCGCGGCAGGGTGCGGAATCGAGTGGAAAAGCACGAAATTTCAGATCGCCGATCGAATTAAGGGGAGATATACACCTAGGAGCCGGAAAAAAGGTCATTTTTGTGAATTCGTTCAAGAAAAAAATTTTTGAAATTTCGGATTGAGGTTTTAATTATCTAAAAGTATATACATTCAAAAATATGTGTAATTTTCTTTATTTAAAAATATCAAAAATATACATGGATATTGTACGATCCTTGGAGCGTCGTAAAAAAATCTGCGTATACGGTACTCACTGGCGTTTCTTAAAAAATCATCTAAAAAAAAAACAAAAAGATTGTTAAATTAGATACTATAATCTAGTACTTGTCATATCCGATTTTGAAAATATCGATTTATGACAAAATGGCGGACGTTTGAACATAAATAGTGATTTTTGGGCCAAAAATTAGTTATTATTTTGCCTATAAAACAAAAACTAAGTAACGGAAAAAAAATCCTATGACAAGTACTAGATAATGGTGTATAGAATAACCACAAAAAACCCCAAGGCAATCGGTTCGTTGGCTTTCGAGAAATTTTGGGTACCGATTTGAAAAACGTGGTTTTGAGAAAAACGCGTTTGAAAATTTGGGAATGAATAAATCATGGAATTTGTCAACTTATATGGAATCATCGATACCAGGCCCATAGTGTAGGTCTTCTACGGTCGACGGAATGTTCATAGCTTCTAAATCCTCGACCTCGACCGTCTAGGTGTATATCTCTCCTTAAGGATGTATGGCAACTAAGTTATTTACTACTGTTCGAATTGAAACTCACTGATATTGTAAAGGAAAATATCGAGAACTTTTTGAGATTAAAAAAACAAAATTTGCCCACGTGAATGCTGAGATAAACGAATTCAAAGTTGGGTCATTTAACACGGGGAACATAGGACTGTACGTCCAAAATTCCCTTTACATTGGCAAAAAAGGTATTTCCGGAGTACTCTTTTGTAAAAAAAACTTTTGTGCGGTATCGCTGTAATATGCATGATACGTTAAAAAAAATCGACATGTGCCCATATATTTTGCGAGATATTGCGAGTTAAATGGGACCGTTTTCGTATTTCTTTAGCTCGTATGTCGTAACCACGACAACGTCAGGGAAAACGTACATCAAATCAGCAACTAAATTTGCAGTTAAAAATTGAAAATTCTTCTTTCTGTACCGCATGTTTTACTTTGAGCTGTGGTAAATCTCCTTTTTAGCTTCAATGAATACTACAATTATTTTATTTAGTCTTTAAATGCGATTTTTGCAAATTGCATAATCAGTTCTGTAACGACTCTGCAGTAGCTGCCATACATCCTTAACGTGAATAAAAAATAATTAAAAAGTGCCCAATGTAACAATGCGTCATTTTTTTCCCGTTTCCGTTCATCGCAGAATCATCTTTTGCGGAATCGAACGAAAAAAGAAAAGCAAACAGAGTTCAAACGTACGCGAGAAACGCTTTGCCGGTTGGTATGCGAAAGGAAAACCGACGAATGCTTCGATATGTAGACACGTGGATGCCCGCGTGTGTATTTGAGCGTATATATGTATACATGACAAAGTTTAGTGGAAAACTTGTTTCTATCGGTTTCCGCGTGTGCTACACCGACAAAACAGTTGAGGCATCACGCGGAAGTCAACGCCATCGTATTCTGAATAAGTCAGAAGCGCAGAAAGAGAAGGAGAGGGAGAGAGAGAGAGTAACCACAATGAAGTTCAGAAACTCTTCTCCGGGTAACGAAAGGTACCGAATCCGCAAATTCGTCGGCAATAATCGGGCGACTTACGCCCTTTCGTTCGTACGCGTATCTT